>OY992896.1:85216978-85726529 GCA_963921405.1 Cepaea hortensis
AAGGCCGAACGTCTTTAGGCCAATGTCTCTCAGCAGTGCGATCCTAGCCGTTGCTCACCTCACCTACATGGAGGTGAGATGCTTCCATCCTTTACTTTGGGACGTAAATAACAAGTACTTCTAAAGTCGGCGTGGGTTCGTTTGAAGACGAGGGACACCGGTAAACGGGAAAGCTAACCCATACGCAAAATTAAGTCCATTACCACTTTAAACAGTGTGTAAGGACTACACTTGAGTTTAAGCGAGCGAACAAAACAAAAAGAAAGAAAGAAAGAAAGAAACTACCCAAATAATTGAATGCATTGACTCTACACAAGAAGACTTACCGAAAAAATATCCGTCCAAAATTGGTTCGTCTCGAGTCCCAGATGACCGTCACTCGGTCCCTCTCTCTGGAGGCCCTGGCGTGGAAGATCACCTGTCCCTGAAGCAAGGCATCACAAGTGGCCCTGACGACAGTGGGGTTTGTATCGTCCTGGATCACCCATCTGCCCGCTGTAACGTTCCTCTCGGTCACAGCTACCACGGCAAACCCCAAGATATTCGCCCCGCTGCTGGCCTGGATGTCCACTGAAAGGCAGATCACACCGGTTTTTTTTTTTTGTATTCATTCGCTCGCTTTGAACACAAGCGTAGTCTATACAGGTGTTACTACTTTTAGTGCACTGGACTGAACTTTTGCTTGTGGATTAGCTTTCCCTATTACAAGTGTCCCTCGCCATCAGGCCGACCCATTCTTACTTCAGAGGTACTTGTAATTTATGCCCCCAAGTTAAGGACGATAGGTCAACATTTTAGTCCAACTGACCGGTGTAGGGGTTGAACCGCTACCTCGACATGAGCACACCTCATATTGAATGAGTTGTTTCAGATGGGTATCTTTGTTGTACCTTTTAGCTGGGTTCATGCTTCTTCTTCTTCTTCTTCTTCTTCTTCTTCTTCTTCTTCTTCTTCTTCTTCTTCTTCTTCTTCTTCTTCTTCTTCTACTTCTACTACTACTACTACTACTACTACTACTACTACTACTACTACTACTACTACTACTACTACTACTACTACTACTACTACTGCTGCTGCTGCTGCTGCTTCTTACGAAGAAGAAGGAAAGAAGCATGCGCAGAAGAAAGAGAAGGAGGAAAAGCAGGAAGGGGAGAAAGAAGAATGGGGAGGAAGAATGGGAATAGGATAAGGAGAAGTGGAAGAAGAATTGATATAAGAGGCAGGGAACAAAGGGGTTCTCCACTTGACGTGTTGACAAGACACTACCAGAAAACATACCTTGGACGTTGTGTATGGAATACACTGTTGTATTGACTTGTATGGTATACCTCCCGTCCGCCACTGGTCTAGGAGTGCATGTACCTCCACACAGCCTGGGGTCGACGTGGTTAGGTGCTCGGTTTAGTGCCGCAACCTGTGGCTGACAATACGTCTGTTCGAAGTTAGCAACAATAGAAGTGCCCTGAGGAAACCCGTTGGATCTTTTTACAAGAATAAACAGAGCAGCCATTATCCAGACAGTAACTTTTAGTTTCTTGGAACCACCGAAAACTCCCGGAGAGCGGGAACGGCAAGTGTAACGCCATGACAAATCTCTGTATCCCTTGTTGCTGTTGTTGTTGCTGTGACATTTTCTTGCTTTTCTTCCTTTTCCTGTTTGAGTGTTCTTCTGAACGCCTACATTACTTTCCAGATTGTCATTCATGTTTTGATCACATGTACAGTTTCGTTTTCTAGCGCCAAGTTTGTATTGCACGCTGTATTCTAACAGCAGACATACTCTTGTTTCCATGACAAAATGTGCAATTCTTAATTCGCCGTATATTCTGGTGAATTCCACACGTGAAGCTTCTCTAATCCTTACTTTAAATCAAGAAGCGAGTGGCTACAGAACAGTTTGAATGCTAGTCTCTCGATATTGTAGTCACAAGTTCGAAACTCAAGATTTGTTGTTTTACCGGCAAAATCTGGGGAAAGCACGCGAGCAAGCAACAGCTATCCCTCAGCTCTGAACTTGCCTTTACAGAACCTCTCTCTAGACTTAGGCAACACCAACAAACGGTGTTATTATAGTGTTTGTTGAAGGTCAGCTCATTATATTTGAAATCTTCTTATTAAAAGCGATGAAGAATATCATTCTTTTCCACTACATGTAGCAAATGTTCACTATTAAACACCAATATTTCGATGCTTATACTTGATGTCAAAATATTTTATTCCTGTGACTGCGAAATTGGCTACAGAATACACCACAGTTGTTGGTGTGTTGCTAGCAAAACGACACACTCATCATCAAGTGCCGTGCCGGCTGGCGTGGGCGTTCATGACTTTCCACAGATCTCGGTCTTTGGTTTTCGGGATCAACTCCGCTGATAATATACCTCCAACAACACACTACTCCTACTACTGAATACGAATTCTGCCAATATTCCAGAGTTGTGATTTCAGGTAGAGGCTACACGTGGCTAACCAAGATACCTCTTTGGGGGTGTCATATTGGACGTGTCTTGAAGTAAATATGTTCTTTCATCGAGGCGCTGTCGTCATTTCCTGGCGGCAATTTCGAATTCTGGTGTGGTTAGACTCTAGCTTTCAATGTTTATGTTGTCTAGTGTTTCCTCTGTTCTCTACTTCTCTCCTCTACTACTGTGAGTGTTAATACATACTTGTGAATGTATTTATTATACAACAGTATAGCATCAATGTTTCCCGAGTAATTGATATAAGTTTGACTATTTTGTTGACTTAACTCTGAGATGTATAGTTGGTCGAGTAATCTAACATACTTGATCCCTCAGCTTAACTATTTTGTTTTCTTAACTTTTCGATGTACAGTTATTGTGCTGGTTTAACACACTTGATTCCTTCAACAAGGTTTTGGCTAGTTTGTTAACTTAACTTTGAAATGCATAGTTGATCGAGTGGTTTAACACACTGAATTCCTACAGCAAGGTTTCGTATCTTCTTTTCTCGGTTTCTCTAATGAAGTTCTGGCTCGATTTTGCTACTGAAGTTCTGGTTCAATTTTGGTGCTAAAGTTCTGGCTCGGTTTTGCTACTGAAGTTTTTCCCTGAATTTTGCTACTTAAGTTCTTTCTTCGATTTTGCTACTGAAGTTCTTGCCACGATTTTGGTACTGAAGTTCTTGCCACGATTTTGCTACTGAAGTTCTGGCCACGATTTTGCTACTGAAGTTCGTGCCACGATCTCACTATTGAAGTTCTAGCCTCGATTTTGTCACAGATTCCCGCGTCCTGTCAGTTTTTAATAAGTTGTCTCTATTAAAAGTTACTGAAATGATTGAATGTAAATGACAACGGAACTCCTTGGCTCCACCTGGTTCACATGCTGAGTCAAATGTAGCATTATATGAGCATACGTATTGTCGCTGTGACGCTCCAAACGACGACAGACAACCTGAAATAAATATATTTCATTAAACATTAATCTGCAAACAGAAATAGCAATGTCGTGAGTTCGGCTTCGAAACCGGTCATTTGGTTAACGAGCGCGAATATTAGAATGATTGGTTTGTAAAACTATAGTCCTAGCGCCATCTGATAATTTCATGTTCATGATTGACCCTGTCACATTAAAAGTGAATACATTATATTGTCAAAGGTCCTGCGCAGAACGCGGTTCGTGGCCCGCCGTATTATGCGCCACTCTTTGCCTGTTCTGATGGCTCATCATGTAGTCTCAAACCCAGGATGTCTGTTATGTCTTGTTGTGCACGTCTGCGTGCTGATCCACCTTGGACTATGAGTGTTGATGTTTTAATCAAACGAGAACCATTGGACTTATCCTGTTGATGTTGTAATCAGACGAGAACCATTGGACTATGCCTGTTGATGTTGTATTCAGAAGAGAACTATCAGTGTTGATGTTGTATTCAGAAGAGAACTACCAGTGTTGATGTATTCAGACAAGAACTTTTAGAACTATTAGAACCTGTTGTGACTCTGTATTAAGAAGAGAATTATTGGACTGTAAATGTTGATGTTGTATTCAGAAGAGTAGAAGGCTTCCTTCCTAGAACAGGGTTACCAGCCTTTGCTAAAGATCGTGTGCATATCATGATGCTACATGTCCCCGTGATTCTTGGATAGTGAGAATACGCACTCAACCCGCTCGGATAATTGCGATAAACGGGAGGTCCCGTGTGCAAGGTGAGCATGTTTAAAAATCCCATGGCAGTCTGATATCCCAAATGGCAGGCCTTTAGACTGTTTCCCTGACAACATTTTTAGGACAGAAATCCTTCCCACGGGTAGATGGAGTCCGCTATCTTGGGTGGAATCTTTCTAGAGCAGTGGTTCAGAACCGGTGGAGAATCCCCCCACCCCTCCCACCGGGGGGGGGGGGGGGGTGTTAAGATTGTTTCAAGATCACGTGAATACAAGAACTGATTACTTGATATTGTTTTTCCTCCCAATCTTTACGTTCTTTCCTTCCATTCTTTCCTTCCATTCGTTCTGTACTTCTCGCCCTTATGAAATTCGTTTTATAACGTAAGTAGACCCGCAAATGGTTTAGGTACAAGAAATGAAAGAGGGGAAAAGCTAATAGAATGGGCAAATATCAATGATACGATAATTGGAAACAAATGGTTTAAACACCATAAAAGACGACTGTACACATGGATAAGCCCTGATAAGAAAATACTCAACCAAATTGACTACATACTAATTAATAAAAGATTTAGAAATGCTTTAATTAATGTAAAGACAATGCCTGGTGCTGACTGTAATAGTGATCATGTACCACTATGTGGACAAATAAAAGTAAGATTAAAGAGAGGGAAAAAAATGGTTAAGAACATGAGACTTAATAAAGAGGTTCTGAAAATAGATAAAGAAATGCAAGAACAATACAGAGTGACTGTGAAAAATAGGTACAATGCAATAACTAAAATACAGAGTATAGATGAACAATGGGAAATGTTAAGGGACTCCATTCATCAAACTAGCAAAGAAGTATTACCGGAGAGAGGCAAAATAGCTAAGAAAAAATGGATGAATGAAGATATCTTAAAACTGATGGACAAAAGAAAACAGAGTAAAAATGACAAACAAGAATACGCTAAGATAAATAAAGAAATAAAAGATAAATGTGGGAAGGCTAAAGAAAGTTGGTTAAACGAGCAATGCAAAAAAAATTGAATTAAATTCCATTAAAGATACAAAAAATATGCACAGACAAATCAGTGAGCTTACAGGAAGAAAAATAAGAATAAATACAGGGTGTTTGAAATCAAAAACAGGAAAGATAATATTAGAGGAAGATGCTATAATGAAGAGGTGGAATGAGTATATAAGAGAATTATATGAAGGAGAAAGGGAAGAATTAACAGAAGAAAGTAACTTAGAAGGCCCACCTATTCTGAAAGAAGAAGTCGCTGACGCTATGAAACGTATGAAGAAAGGAAAAACAGCTGGGCCAGATGAAATCACAATAGAAGAATTAGAAATATTGGGAGGATTTGGAGTAGATATATTAACCAAAATGTTGAATGATATTTACAGCAGTGGATATTTACCCAGTGATATGCTGAAATCTGTATTTATAGCTATACCAAAAAGACCAGGAGCAATTGATTGTGAAGATTTTCGTACAATTAACCTTATAAACCATATCACTAAGCTTCTACTCAGAATCATAATGAGAAGAACCAAAAAGAAAATAAAAATGGAAATTAGTGAAGAACAGTATGGATTAGTGGAAGGAAAGGGCACAAACAATGCAATTTGTACATTATGGACACTAATAGAAAGGTCAATAGAGAAACAGAGAGACATATATTTGTGCTTCATAGATTATACTAAGGCATTTGATAAAGTAAAACATGATTAACTGATTAAAATGTTGGAAGATATCAACACTGATGGAAAAGATTTAAGAATAATAAAGAATATTTACTGGAACCAAGTAGCAGCAATTAAAATGGGAAATAAAGAGGGTAGTTACGAACAAGGAGTACGACAAGGGTGTGTCTTGTCACCAGATCTTTTCTCCCTGTATAGCGAAGTAATAATGAGAGAGATCAAAGAGATGCCAGGAATACTAGTTGGAGGTTATAATATAAATAATATACGCTATGCAGATGACACAGTATTGGTGGCGGATAATTCAACAGACCTACAACAATTATTAGACGTTGTAGTAACAGAGAGTGCAAGGAAAGGACTCTCCTTGAATATCAAGAAAACAGTAACAATGGTAATATCAAAGAAAATGGTGACACCAAAATGTGACATAGAAATAGAAGGGAAAATCCTTAACCAAGTTGATAATTTTAGATACCTAGGGGCATTTATAACATCAGATGGTAGATGTACAACAGAGATTAGGAGCAGAATAGGGCAGGCAAAAGCCGCATTTCAGAAAATGAAGAGTATCTTATGCAATAAGTCACTATCACTGAATGTAAGAAAGAGAGTGCTGAAATGCTATGTAGAACCAGTTTTGCTGTATGGCAGTGAATCTTGGAATGTAAATGAACAAATTAAGAAGAAATTAGAGCAACAGAGATTTGGTTCCTGTGACGAATGTTGCGAATTCCTTGGACTGCCAGAGTAACTAACGACGACTGCCTGAAACAGGCTAATGAAACTAGAACATTATATACAACAATAAGACAGAGACAAACAGCTTTCCTCGGTCATGTGATGAGAAGAGAGGCATTGGAGAACATCGTAACAACGGGAAAGATCGAGGGGAAGAGAGGCAGAGGTAGACCAAGAGAAGTGATGCTGGATGGATTGAGACGGTGGCATGGAGGAATATCAGCAGCAGAGTTGATCCAGAAAACCAAAGACCGAGATCTATGGAGAGCCATGAACGCCTACGCCAGCCGACACGGCACTTGATGATGATGATGAGACCCGCAAATCACGTTTTGTGCAGATGTCTAGACTTGTTCTAGTATGTGTTACTAAATTTAGCTTCCAGCTTTACGTGTACTGTGTAGGGGAGGGGGATTTATAGGAAATACGAAAAGAGCGGGGGGGGGGGGGTATGACAGTCTGAACATTTGGTGAAGGGGTGCATGGACCAAAAAAGGTTGTGAACCACTGGTCTACAAGAAATAACCCTGACAGAAATACATGCCAGAGTCGCACACACTGACCTGTGAGGTAAATAACTGGGCATGATGCACTTCCTCGAGATGGGAATGAAGAAGATCTACATCTTCTCGCGAGAACCACGCCCGCATTGCTGAGGGGTTATCTGGCATTAACATGTAATACAGCTCAAATATAACCAGTCTAGAGGTGCCGAAAACTGCCCAGCAATGAAGTAACGGTATCGCAATGACTTACACGAAGGCTGGCAAACAACTTGATGTGGCTATGTTTATTTAGCCAAGATTCGTATGTAGTATTCAATCAGGTGATAAATACATTTCATTAAAAATGTCGATCGTGTCTGTGACAATCAGACTGGCCGATCGGTAGAAAAGATCAATGGTAACTGTTGACCATACTACTTAGAACCATTGCATCAATTGTCTTGCAGTCCTTCATTTCTTCTGTCCATTTAAGGTTACCGATGATGATGATGATGATGATGTGTGACCTTCTCAATTTCATTTCTAGATTTCGGTATCTGTCCACACAATTTTTATCCCGATATAACAGCAGCCATGATTCTGGTTTTGCGTTCTCATATAAATCTTAGCCAGTAATAACCTTGTCCAGCCAGAAAATGTCGCAAAGCATTAGAGATAACTTGAAGGTGCTGCTTGCTCTGAATGCCCTACCTCAGTGGTTCTCAACCTTTTTTGGCCCGTGCTCCCCTTCACCATATTTTCAGAACATCATTCCCCCTCCCCCCTTCATATTTCCTACCTAAAAATCCCCCCCCCCCCACTCCTACACAGTATACGTAAAAATGGAAGGTAAATATGTTAAAACAGGTCTAGACATCCACATAAAACGTGATTTGTAGGTCTACTTACTTTATAAAATGAATTTTAGAAGGATGAGACGTGCATAACTGTAAAGTATGAAGGGAAAAGCAATATCAAGCAATCGGTTCTTGTATTAACGCGATCTTGAAATGATCTTCATTCCCCCCTTGGAAACCCTAAAATTCCCCGGGGGGGGGGGGGGAATTCCCCACCTGTTGAGAACCACTGCCCTATCTGTTTACCAACAACACTGACGTGGTCTCTGTGATACGTCAGCTGCCTAGTTCTCTCTCTCTCTTTCGGTTCGGGAGTTTTGCTTCCTTTTAGTTTTGCGTCATAGGCTGCGCTATGACTTGACACGCATCAATATTCTTTCCACCTCAGTAATTGGTTCGCCTGAAGGCGAGGGACACCGGTAAAAGGGAAAGCAAACCCACACGTAAAATTTAGTCCATTACTACTATAAATAGTGTGTAAGGACTAAGCTTGAGTCTAAAGCGAGCGAACAAAAAAGAAAAGAAACTATTCTTTCCAAGAAAATGTAGTGTTAAATATGGCCAAAACATTGAAGTTTTCCATACACGATACTAGTTAATAAGGCAGTTTTCTTCTAAGTTCAGATCTGGTAGACTATCAATGTTTTTCTTCTTCTTGATCCGTGATATTCTGAGAACTTTTCTGTAACATTTGAAGTCATAAACCATGATTTTTATATAGTGATGGCGCACTCGCCCGATTCACACCCGTTTGTCTCTATCATCACCATCACAACTTGCCTCTTTGCTGATTTATAAAATAAAATAGTTTAAAATAAAAATTAAAAAATTTTTAAAATAAAAAAAAACAAAAAAACAAAGCAATAGTTTGCTTTGTGTCAGGTCTTAGTCAGATATGACTGAGCTACCGTATAACAGTAGACGGTACTACCTGCTTTCTGTTAGCGCCGAACGTTGGGCGGCGCTTACCAAACCCGACACCCCACATTGTGCCAACGCTTCGGGCGGAAGAGCAATTGGGAGGGTACAAGCCTTATCCTGGTGCGAGGAAATGCAACCTAAAGACAAAGTGTCATGGCAGGGCAGACAAGGCCCTAAGCCTTGGTTGGCGGCTGGTCTAGGATCGATGATCCGACAGGCGGACAATTAGAGTATTGCTTTGCTGATCCGGCAGCTTCTGCAGCTTGTCTTGTTCCGGATGTAGAGGTGTTACCTTTCCTCTGGAGTGAACTAGGCAGGCCGAGAGAGGGATCATGCTGCATGGGCAACACATGATCTCTATATTTTAGCCCAGGCTTTGTGCTATGGAGAGGCAATAACTCCATCCCTTACAAACTATCGTCTGTCAAGACGGCAAGGTGCCAATGAATGCCAAAGAAAAGGTAAGTTTCGACTACACTTGGTACACGATCAAATGAGCAAGTATTAGCTATTATAATGTAAATTTCCGTTTATTGAGCATTAAAATTGCGGAAGATACCAAAACAAATAACATGATGACCCTAATCTGGCGATGTATCGTCCTTCTGTCCAATTGGGGGATTACATTTCCCGATATATTATTCTTCGACATAGAATCAGTTAACATCACAACTTACCTTCGTATTATTATCATTCAATAATATCCTGTTCAAGCTGTAAATATTCGTTTTAATATACACGCACTTCTCTCTTACCTACTATCTGGACTGTAACCTAAAGGTGTAACAGGTGTTTGTTGAAGTTCTCCGGGTGTTTTCTGTGTTGACGTCATGGTAATTAATTTGATGGACAGATCAAAGCTCACGGCATTTCCCCTCGGTCGTTAAACGTTTAGATCAGAGATTAGGGCAATCCCCGCGACTATAATTACCACCTGAACGGAGTACTAATGGAATCTACAGTCAACGTTCCCTGCATGTCGGGGAGTTTAGGTCATTTTATTAGTTGACTATTTGACCTATCAAACACAAAATATGACCAGGAAGTTGGAAGAATGGAAAAACCACGCAGAGACACAGGTCAGCGTTTCCGTCGTAGTCGTGATCAACGGACAAGAAAACCAAAATAACAACAGATGAAACGAAAGAATACTTATCTGGATACCCAAAACAATGCAATCCCTTGGTGAGTTTAGACAAAGAAACCATGAATAATAGGTTGCACGATTTGTTGTCTGGAATATTTCGATGCACCTCGGCAGGTGCATACTGCAGACTGATATAACTAGGTTTGTGTTGGTGGTCTACCTGGCCGATGTCTAGATAAATATTTTTTATGTTATCTGGTTTTTATTTTTTTTATTTTTTTTTTTACTATTTTCCTTTTCTGTATAATGTACATGCCTGTATAATTTTACCATCAGGTTTATAATTTGTCCTTATTTTCCATGCCTGTATAATTTTATCATCACATTTATAAGTTGATCATATTTTCCATATCTGAATACAACTAGGATTAGAATTGAATTGTAAGAAGACACAGATTATGGTCGTCACTAGGACGAAGGAAATACCACAATGTAATATATAAGTAAATGGGAATATTCTTCATCAAGTGCATCGATACAATTATCTCGGAACAGTCAAAACATCTGATGGGAGATGCCTTGTAGAGATTAGAACAAGAATTGCCGTGGCGAAAGTAGCCTTTAGCAAGATGAAAAGCATACTGACCAATAAAAAGATGTCAACTGAAACGAGAAAAAGAGTGTTGAGGGGATACATAGAGCCTGTTCTTTTGTATGAATGTGAAACTTGGACAATGAGCAGTCAAGCTGAAAAACATCTGATGGCTGCAGAAATGTGGTTTCTGAGGAAAATGCAAAGAGTACCATGGACAGCCAGAAAAACCAATGACCAAGTACTACAGGAGACAAATGAACATCGTAAACTGATTAGAGAAATTAGACGCAGACAGTCAAAATTTTTTGGACATGTTATGAGAAGAAATGGATTGGAGAACTTAGTGACAACTGGCAAGATCGAAGGGAACAGACCAAGAGGAAGACCGAGAAGTAAATACCTGGATGGCTTGACCACGTGGCATGGTCGAGACAGGAACACTGAGCTGATCCACGACTCTGGTGATCGAGTGAGATGGTGAGTCATGACCGCCCACGCTTTTCGGCATGGCATATGATAGACTGCTGCTACTATCCCGTGTGTTGCCGGGGCCCATAAGGGAAGCAAAGAATAGTAACACTGCAGCCTACCACGCATGTCGTAAGAGGCGACTAAGGAGGTTTGATGGTTCCGTCGCCCTGCTACTGAGTGAGTGCGTGGCGCGACACTGTGAGCTGTGAGTTTCGTGTGAAATGCTTTTGAATCTGCCCTAGGTCTTTTGGAACGTGACTGCATGTTCGGAGCGATGGCAGATGGCTATGTCCCAGAGTTGACCGGTTGCCTTATGCTGAAATGCGTGGCTGCTGGGCTTCTGGTTGACTGCCACTGCCATTGACGATGAACTGTATTTCGTGGACTGTGTGGGTGAACATCTAGGAAACATCCAGATGGGAAAATGACTGCCGAATTTCCATCAGAAATGAACTGGGTGCTTTGTGGGGGACTATTGTGTTGACATTCTGGTGGCGGCATTATGCACAGTGTATCTGTGCGGGCTGTTATTTGTCGAGACTCTTGTCTTTTCCACTTTTCACATTGGGCAGTGGGGAGCGTTTTGTGTGATATTCACTGGCACAGGAATGGAGCATAATAGGGACGACCTGTTGCTGTGAAGTTGGAACTGCGACTAACTAACTAACTAACTAAAGACTGCTGCTACTGCCTTTCACCTCACAACGCAGCATTGGCCCTCAGCCAATCGACGCCAAGCTTTTTGTAGACTTATTCACGATTGGCTGAAAGGTGTAGCTAAGTTTTCTATGGAATAAGTTGATTTGAGAGAAGAACCGACATCATCGCACCCGGAGCATTCCCATAAGCGCTCAGTCATCATTCTCAACAGCCAGCGGAGAGTTCCAATACTAATGGTGCCCCTTACAATCTGATTATATGCCCGTCTTGCTTTACCTCTGAGTGACCACTGTCTACCAGATCCTCTGACCACCCATACTGCCACATTCTCTCTAGACACTAGACCATGAAAGTCTATTCTTTTGCATTATTCAGGCGCTCCCCGAGCGCTTCACCACATCTGCCTTGTCATGTATAAAATCACCTCAATGATGCAGCACCAGTCAATCTGTCTGCCTGTTCATTTCCTACTACACCAGAGTGTCACGGAGACAAGATCCAGCGGATGCTATACGGAGTGAGGTCTAACGCCACCCACCCCTTCTTAGTCGGATCCTACGACATGCATAGTAGGTGTTACAGTGTTATAATTCTGTGCTTGCCTTGTAGGTCTGGTTCACACACGGAGACGGTTATGGATTTTATCTGTACAATTTTAAGCGGGGCCGGCTCCATGGCCGAGAGTTTGCAGCTTTCTCCGCTAACCCCGAATACTCTCGTCGCGTCACGCGACGAGAATTAGCAGTGGTTCGAATCGCAAAAGTGACTTATGAGAGTATGGAGCCGGTCGCTCAGAAAGTCGTGGCGTGCTGATGAGCGTAATCTAGCCTAGGAATCAACATACAGCTGAAAGATGCTGGTGTTGACCGCAATATCCTGAAACAGGATGGAAACGCGGAAAAAAAGCGGGGCAGAGAGGGAATGAACCTACAACCTTTGTTTGACCTGTGTGGACACTCGCAAGTCTGACTGATTGATCGATCGATGGACGTCAAGTGGGGGGGGGGGGGCGGCAGGGGGTGTTAGGAAAATAACAGTCCTGGTGTTCTGAATAGCAAGCGGGTTTTTGTAACACCTGAAGGGGAAGGGGTGGTTGGAGGAGAGGTGGTGGGTGCATGATGGAATGACAAAACTTCAGAGGCACATCCTCCCACGACTCGCCTGGTGTCAATTCTGAGTGAAGGGGGGGGGGGGGGGGAGACAGAGAGAACAGAGAGAGAGAGAGAGAGAGAGAGAGAGAGACGAGATAACAGAGAGCGAGAGAGCTGGCACTGAGAGATAATAGACACAGAGAACAGACTACTGAGAGAGACAGAGAGAGAGAGAGACGAGATAACAGAGAGAGAGAGAGAGAGAGAGAGAGAGAGAGAGAGAGAGAGAGAGAGAGAAACAGACAGTGAAAACAAGCAAGCAGAGAAAAAGAGAGGGAGAGAAAAAGAGAGACAAAGAAAGAGAGAAACAGGAAGAAAAATTTAGAGAGAAAGAGAGAGGGAGAGAGAGAGAGAGAGAGAGAGAGAGAGAGAGAGAGAGAGAGAGAGAGAGAGAGAGAGAGAGAGAGAGAGAGAGAGAGAGAAACAGATACGTCGTCGAACATACCTACCAATCCACTCACACTTGAACGCTTGGTGACATAAATGACACTCCAATCTGCGGTGACCTATCCAGAACTTCACAATGATGATCTGATCTTTCCCCGAAAGTTGATCAACATCAATGTTCGATCTGTAGACGGCCTTTTGTCTACTTTGTTGTCACGTTAGAAGGTTTACGTTCGTTGTAGCTGTTTCATCTTTTTCCCCCGGGAAGGTTAACCCGGTCAACAAATGCCCGCAGATATCGGATGTGTCGGCCTAACGGCGCAAGAACGCAGCTCTGCTGTAAACAGGCACAACGCAGTCACATCCGGAAAAAAAAAATCCGGATGAACGCAGAAGAAGTTTCATCTTTTTTTACAGTTGCATATCCTTTACAGGACGTTGCAGTCAACACCAGCATTTTACTGCCGTTGTTGATGTCTTGGCAAGTTTTTACGTTCATTAGTTTGCCATTCCTTTCTGAACGACCGGCTCCCATACCAACACGTTAAAACCAGCGCGACACGGTCTGCTGCCAAATCTGACACCGCTGTGTTTCGAACGCGGGTAAGCGGCAATACGAATCGCGTCTGCAAACTTATCGCCACGGAGCCGGCTGTTTCATAACTTAGTTTAAATCATGTTGTTGCAGAGATCTGTCCAACTTGGCATGTTGCCCTGCTTCCTCGTTAGCCAGTATGTCCTGTTATCTACTGAATAGTTAATTAGTTGCATAGCTTTTGCATGACGTCGCAGTCAACCCTAGCATTTTTTGGCTGCGAGTTACGGTTCAGTAGATTGCCTCTGTTTTCTGAACGACCGACACTTATACCATTGTATGAAAACCAGCGCCCGGCTGTCTGCTTCCCAATCGCCCGCAGTTGTGTTTCGGAGGCGGTATGCGGGATTGTCAAAAGTCAAGGCCAAGTTTTCCAGGCAGATAATCAGCTTCTTCAGCGATCAAAGTGTGCACGCATCTATTGCAGCACGGGTCAAGAACAGGACGGTCGGCGATAGGTCTAGAGACATACACAATACTTCTCCGGCTCTTGTTTGTCTGCAGGAAAGTTTAGTTTAGTTTAGTTTATGGATCAACATCACGGCACACGGGTGCAACCCATAAGTGCTCCGTTCTCCTCCTAACTCAAACCTGAGTCTGGAGAAACTCAGCTCAGTGCACGAACTCCGTAGCACCGCCGAGGATCCTGAAATACTTTGGGTAGATTTTTAACTAGAAATTTTGCCCGGGCAGCGCCGTTAGGCTACTCTTTTTCGATTTCCAACTGCCAAGGGATTTTTTACGTGCGCAACAATACACACGGGCGTCCGATCTCACTATCCAGAGACCAGGGGAAATTACTGGAAGTCCCGGGGGATTTTTTAAATAAATCCTGGTCCTCACCGGGGCCTGAAACCGGGACCCCCAGCACTCGAGGCGGACACCATACCTCGAGACCACGCATGAAAGTTATGATTGATGGCACGCCTTTGAACACCATCAAGTCTATTAGGGTTTCCTTTGTTCTGGATACCCATTTCTGATGCTATTTTCACAGCTTCTGGCCCCACATTAAAGCTATTTTTATCTTCACTCCCTTTGAACTTAAGCGTAGTCAATGCACGTGCTAACACTTCTAGTGGACTGATTTTTGCGTGCGGATTAGCTTTCCCTATTACCAGTGTCCCTCGCCATCAGGCGAACCCACTCCGACTTCTGAGGTATTGAAGTTATGACGAAGCATCTCTCTCTCTCTCTCTCTCTCTCTCTTTCCGTGTGTGAGGGTTGGTGTTAAAAAAAAAAAAAGTCCATTTCATATGTCTTAAGGTATATTTCAAACCTGAATGGGTTTAGGAATATCACCCTACTGAATATTCTTGGCAAGGTGCTGAAGAAGATCATGGCTGATAAACTTCAGGAATATTTAGAAATGGGGAAAAAAGGATACTCCTGAAAGGTTTGGGAAGTTACCGGCTGGGAAAGGTACAGGGTCAGATATGATATACATGTATTTGTGACGCTCTTCTGGAGGGGATATGAGAGGTCCTTGGTTGGTGAACTGTATTGCAGCTGTTCTGTATTCTCGTAGAGTGGTTCTCTAGCTGGGTACATGGACCTCTGTGCCGTGTATCATAGCCCGCGGACTACCACTGAGGTCAGCGGGTTCACCTGTGCTTTTCAATGTGTATACGAGCAAGACTGCCAGCCTCGAAGCTCCAGGGGCTGGAAGGATACTAATATTTGCAGATGATGTTCTCGCATACAGACTGGGAAGGGACAGGAAATCAAACAGCTCAGGAGCTGCAGACGACAATGGACAAAGTGATACATTGATTTACCGAGATGAAATCTGCCATTAACCCAGAAAAGACATCTGTCTTACGGTGCTCTCTGGACAATAGGGTTGCTAAAGCTGACCTCTCAATAAATTATCTATACCGATTGGCTGGCTCTGCAAAACTTGGTGGAGTATTGATACATGACAAGGCAGATGTGGTTGCGGCCTTGTGGGAGCACCTGTACACCGCGGAGGAGCAAATGGATCACCATGGTCTGGCAAGAATGCGACAGCAAGGGGTGACGAGGGGATCTGGCTGACGCTCAAAGGAAAGGCGAGACGGACTTATAATCAGATTGCTACTGGTAGAGTGTTGGAACTCTTTGCTGGCTGCTGAGGATGGGGACGGAGCACTTATGGAATAGAAAAAGCAGATTGAAGTACCTGGGAATCACGTCTGATAGAAGCATGTCCTTCAGGAATCACGTCGAAATGGTGGTTACAAAAAATAATTAGGGGCTCAATGCTCTGAAGAGTATGGCAGCTAGTGACAGGAGCATAAAATGCTATTCACAATTTTTCAACACTTGATCATTTCAGTGGTAGAGTATGGACTGGGAATGCTCACCGTCTCAAAGAGTCAGATAGTGAAATTAGAGCGCATACAGAATGAAGCCATGAGGGTGATTCTGGGGCGTACAAGGGACACCCCAATAGTGTACATGTGTTACATCCTAGCGTTGCCAACCATTATGGACAGACACAAGGTGTTGCAGAGGGGTGCTGAGTGGTCTCAAGGAATGGTGTCCGCCTCAAGTGCTGGAGGTCCCGGGTTCAGGCCCCGGTGAGGACCGGGATTTATTTAAAAAATCCACATGGACTTCCAGTAATAAAATTTCCCCTGGTCTCTGGGTAGTGAGATCGGACGCCCATGTGTATTGTTGCGCACGTAAAAAATCCCTTGGCAGTTGGAAATCGAAAAAGAATAGCCTAACGGCACTGCCCGGGTAAAATTTTGAGTTAAAAATCTACCCAGAGTATTTCAGGATCCTCGCCGATGCAACGGAGTTCGTGCATTGAGGTGAGTTTCTCCAGACTCAGGTTTGAGTTAGGAGGAAAACGGAGCACTTATGGGTTAAACCGTGATGTTGATCCAACGACTAAACTAAACTAAACAATATGTTGCAGGCAAGGTAGTACCTCAGGGTAGCTGCTGACAGGAAACACCTCTTGCATGATTCCCTGGATGCAGTCAAGGGTCACGGGCTGCTAAGAGAAAGATCGTGGATGGCTCAGGCAGAAGATATCATCAGAGAAGTTTGCGCGAAGATTGGCATAGTCAATGAGTGGGTCGGAGTGTCCAATAGATATTCAAACTTGTGCCATGAGTGCAGGCACTACAGAAAGATGAAATTTAGCAATTAATCCATGACTACTCTCATCCTTGCGATGTGATTATCTATACCGATGGCTCTAAGAGGCAAAAAAAGGTGCCTGGGGATTCATTGCAAAAGCAAATGGCCGATGTTTAGCTAAGAAGAGCTTGGCATATGACATCACAACCTCAAATCTGAGAATGGAGGTGGAGGCGGTTACTGCAGCTTTTCGCTGGTTGGAGAACAAAGTGTATACGCATGTTGTGATTGTGACTGATTCACAAAGCATGCTGGCAAAGGTGAAGACTGGCATGCTTCGCGCTGAATGGTATACACCAATTCAGGTGTCGTGGGTTGTGAGCATTCGCTGGATCTTTTCTCCGGGACACACTGGTGTAGTTGGAAATGAACAGGCAGACAGATTGGCTGGTGCCGTATCATTAAGGGGTGGTTTGATGCATGATAAGGCAGATGTGGTAAAAGCCTTTCAGGAGAATTTGATTAATGCAGAAGCACAGACAGACTATCATGATCTAGAGCAGAAGAACAGACAGACTATCATGATCTAGAGCAGAAGAACAGACAGACTATCATGGTCTAGAGAGAATGCAGCAGCATGGGGTGGTCAGAGGATTTGGTCGACAGTCGTCACTCTGAGGTAAAGCAAGACAGACATATAATCAGATTGTAACGGGCACCATTAGTATTGGGGCTCTATGCTGGTTGTTGAAGATGAGGACTGAGCACTTATGGGAATGCCCTGAGTGCAGTGATGTCGGTTCTTGAATCAACTCAACTCCCCTCTGCTGTGTGTCCACCGTGACGAGGTAGAGGGGCTTGTGCGTCCCAATGACCCCAAGAGCTATGCCGACAGTAGCACAGCTACTGGTAGGGCCACCCATGTCGGACAGGTCAAGGGAGAGGGACCAGACGAAGAGACACACAAACCTGCTGCCTTGTAGGTAGACTGGGGACAGTCAAAGGCTAGGGAAAGCATCCCGAATAAATGCTTGTCGAAATCGGATGTACTGAGCCACAGGCTTGACAAAGCAGTGCAACGTAACTTAATTCATGATGTCACAAATCAAAATTAACCGTTATGGTGCTAATCCCGTGAAGTCCCATCAGGCGGCGATAGTGCCGGGCCCCCTGCCTCGAGGGGGTCCACCCATGACTACTGGTGGTCACCTTCCCCTGTGCTGTGGAGTCAAGGCACAGAGGAGTAGGTTAAGAGCTATTGACCAAACACCCCGGACTCTCAACATACTACAATGGAATGCCGAAGGAGTTTATAACAAGAAAGCCTCCCTAACAGAGCGTTTTATAAAGATAGAATAGATGTGGCATGCATTCAAGAGACACACCTCAACGCCAATCGCACATTTTCAGTCGAGGGATATCAGGCCACACGTTTCGACCGCAAAGGACACAAAGGAGGAGTTGTAATACTTACACGAAATACAATACCTTGCAGCGAAGTATCTGTGATCTCTGACAACCAAACGGAAATTATAGGTGTTGATATAATGATAAAGGACATGAAAATAAGAATTTACAATCTGTATAGTCCGGCAGATAAGGATCTTACACTCTCAAACATGGAAATAACTGACACAAATTGCATTGTTGTCGGAGACTTTAATAGCCGCTCAGAAAGATGGGGATACCCAGATACTGACAAAAGAGGAGATGAAGTGGAGGACTGGGAAATAGACTCAAATCTCCATCTACTCAACAAAGCGGATGACACACCGAGCTTCTACTCCAGAAGATGGATTACCACTTCTACTCCAGACTTAGCTTTCTGCACAGGAGACATCCTCCACAAAATTGATCGCCATGTGCTGGACCAATTAGCAGGTAGTGACCACAGACCAATCAAGCTTGTAATGAATATGGAGTATGTTCCACAGGAGCAAAAGCCCTTGCCCCGCTGGAATTACAAACGAGCAGATTGGGACAGATTTGCCATACTAACAGACAAATATTGTGAAAACATAAATACACGATATGGCAACATAAAGCAAATGGTGGAAAGTCTAAACAGAGCGATAATACAGGCAGCCACGGAGTCCATTCCAAGAGGAGCGAGGAAAAATTACAAACCATACTAGACTGAAGAACTACAAAGTTTGGAGGACAAAGTTGAAGATGCCAGGAAGACAGCAGAGAGAGAACAAACAATTGAAGCGAACATCTCTCTCAAAGCCATCTCAGCAAAATATAAAAGAACAGTAAATCAAACAACAAGAGATTGTTGGAGGGAAAAAACAGAAAACCTGAATTTTGACAGGGATGGAAACAAACTATGGAAACTAGTGAAAGCCATGAACAATGAAGGACCTAGCAACAAACAAATAACAATTAAACAAGGAAATGCCTTGCTTACAGGAAAAAAGGCTGCAAATGCACTAATGGAACACTATGCAAACCACATTGATATTACAACCGAACAGAAGAAAGCAATCAAAGATAAACAGATACATCATACAAATACAGAGACAGCAGCAGAATATATGATGGCAAATCTAACAATGGAAGAAATGGAACAGGCAATGAATACCCTAAAAAAGAAGAAATCACCAGGAAAGGATGGAATCACAAATGAAATGCTAATAGGACTAGGCACTAAGGCAAAAAAGAAACTACTAGCAGTCCTAAATTACAGCTGGAAGAGGGGAATAGTCCCACAGGCATGGAAAGAAGCTATACTAATACCAGTCCAAAAGAAAGGAAAAGACCTGGAAGAACCAAATGGCTATCGACCTATCAGTCTACTTAGCTGTGTAGGAAAATTAATGGAACGCATTATCAATGGCAGGCTAACATGGCATCTGGAAGAAAACAAACTCTTAACACCACACCAAGCAGGATTCAGAAAGTACAGATCCACTGAAGATCAAATAACCTATATAGCTCAGGAAATAGAGGATGCCTTCCAAGAGAAAAAGCACACACTAGCAGTCTGGATAGATTTAGAAAAAGCATTTGATAAAGTATGGAAGGAAGGACTGAAAGTAAAACTGCAAAACATGCATGTTTGTGGAAAAATGTATAAATGGATCAGCCACTACCTTGAGAACAGAACTGCCAGGACAAAAGTACAAGGACAAACCAGCAAAATGATGCTGTTGGAGCAAGGTGTCCCCCAAGGAGGAGTTCTTTCACCAACATTATTCCTAGCATATATAAACGACATCACAGAAAATTTTCCAGCCAGAGTACACACATCATCCTTTGCAGATGACCTAGCCATATGGACATCTGAAGAATATATATATTAGTACAGCTGCTAGCAGAATACAGCAAGCCTTATTAGCACTAGAGGACTGGTCAAAATCATGGCTAGTGAAGATAAGTGAAGAGAAAACAACATGCACAGTGTTCTCCCTCTCAAATAAAACTCAACAACCTAAGCTGGTATTGAATGGAAAAATATTGTGCCATGAAGAAAATCCAAACTATCTCGGAGTCACCTTTGATCGTCGCCTGACATGGAAAACACAGGTTGAGAAAAATCGAACAAGAGCAAGGCAAAGAATGGCAATCATGAAAAAGCTTGCTGGTACAACGTGGGGAGCAGATGAGAAAGTTCTCAAGAAGTTATATACTGGACGGGTGAGGCCAGTACTGGAATATGGCATTGCAGCTTGGGCAACAGCAGCTAAGTCAAACTTTAACAAAATAAGTAGAGTCCAAAATCAAGGAATGCGAATCATAACTGGAAGCCTGAAGACAACGCCTATTAATGAACTTGAAAAGATCACTTGTTTACAACCAATGCAGGATAGAAGAGATAGCAGAGCCCAGCAACAAGCAGAAAAATTTAGAAGATTGACAGACCACCCTATGTATAAAAGGTTTAGTGGTTTTGGAAAGGGACGACTGAAGCGTAGCAACTTTGTAGACACTGCAAAAGGAAAAATTAGGGCAGATCCCATACTTAACATATCAACAGTCAAACCTATTTACAATGCAGACAAGTTCCCAGCTTGGAGACAGCAGCAACTGCCTGAGATGGTAGAAAACATTCCTGGTATTGAGAAAAAGAACACTCAGCATGAAACCGAAAGAAGAGAAATAACCCTAAACTGCATAAAAGAACATTACCCAAGCAGCAATTGGACCCATGCATATACAGATGGATCAGCCAAAAATTCAATAGAAAAATGGAGGAGGAGGAATTCTCCTAAATTTAAAAAATGGAGTGAAAAAAACACATTCAGTGGCAACTGGACAGTTTTCAAGTAACTTCAAAGCGGAGGTAGAGGCTCTGAAAACTGCAGCAGAAATGCTCTTGATGGAGGAAAATAAAGAGAAGCAAATAGCTATCTTCACAGATGCAAAGTCAGCTGTCTCAATACTGAAGAGCAATAACAGCACAGAAATAGCTGACCTAAGAGCAGCACTCCATGGTCTATGCCAGAAATCCAAAAAAGTTGTAATACAGTGGATCCCATCACATTGCAGTATACCTGGAAATGAAGAGGCTGACAGACTGGCAAAAGAGGGCGGACGACTACCACAGCCTGACATAGACATAACCTATAACGAGGCAAAGAGGTTGATAAAAAGCACCTATAGAACCAAATGGGAATCAGAGCATCCAGGCCACCAGAAGGATGATGCATATTACAAACTCGACAGAAGAGAAACTTGTAGCAATCTTCAGACTACGCACAGGACATAACAGGCTGAAATACCACTTGTTCAATAAACTAAAGATAGGAGATACCGATGAATGTAATTGTCGAACTGGAAAAATGACAGCAAAACATTTGCTTCAGGATTGCCCAATATATGCAGAACAGAGAAAGATATTTTGGCCCACATCTGCTTCATTTGAGAACAAGCTCTATGGAGATATCAACAAGCTCAAGTTGACCGTAGCTTACTTTAACTACATACAGGTTGACATTTAAAGGTGTATGAAGAAGTATTCAGACTGCCACACTTCATACCACAGGTATGTCGGTTACAAAAGCCTCCCAGAGGCATGAAATGGAATATTGCTGGATAGGAGATCCATTACGTGGAAAGTCCGAACCAAAAGCTCACTGTGTGGGCTTTCAAAAAAGGTGGAAAAAGTGTCCTAGTGGCACGAAATGGAATATTGCTTGGATAGCAAATCCATTATGAGGAAAGTCCGAATCAAAAGCTCATTGTGTGGGCTTTCAAAAAAGGTGGAAAAGTGTCCTAGTGGCACGAAATGGAATATTGCTCGGATAGCAAATCCATTGTGCGGAAAGTCCGAATCGAAAGCTCACTGTGTGGATGTCATCTGCACACTGCATTCTTCTGGTTTCCGGTAGAACAGCCTATGGTGAACGGAAGGCCCAATATACGGAAGTGAGGCTAAGCAGCCATGTGCAGGACGTGACGATTCCTTGGGTGAGCCCAGTACCAGAGCGCTGTGTGTTGGCTCTGCAAGTATGGAAGCCTCCTTGGATGGCGGGGAATGCCCATGGTCTGCCCCTGCCTTCCCTTGAGGGCTGACCAGGATCTCTTAGGCTGTTCTATATGGGCCAGCTAGGATGGGAGATAACACCACAACAGTGAGAGTCAAACGTCCTAAGAAACCCCCGGGAAGGTTAACCCGGTCAACAAATGCCCGCAGAAGTCGGATGTGTCGGCCTAACGGCGCAAGAACGCAGCTCTGCTGTAAACAGGCACAACGCAATCACATCCGAAAAAAAACTCAGGATGAACGAAGAAGAAGAAGAAGAAGAATCAACTCAACTCAAGGTATATTGGGCACATCATGCCAGACCCACCAGAGCCCCAGAGGTCACGTGTCCAACATCCCGCCAGCCATCTTTATTTCCCCACACATCTCCGGGTACCCAGTTTACACTGGACCGACCTGGGCACCCGCGTGTATTTCTTAAACCTACCTTGATGTGAATTCAAACCTGCCTCGATGTGAATTCAAACCCACGACCGCCGGGTCAGCAGGCAAGGGTCTACCCAATAAGCTCCCTTGGCTCCGGTGACAAAATATGCTCGTGTCAACTGACACAGAATGGATACCACATTTAATTTGACACACAAACAATGACACAAAATAAGCATAAAGTGGTTTACTAACAAAGCTATTCTGTGAAAATACTCTAAAAAGACAAACAACATTAAGTTTCACATATTTATACTGCTCACAATTTACAATAAACAAAGTGGTTTACTAACAAAGCTATTTTGAGAAAATACTCCAATAAGACAAACGCCAGGTTCCACATATTTATACTCTTCACAATTTACAACAGCAGAGGCAGATTTGAAAACATAGGGAGATTCCTCTGCATATAGGACAAGACATATGGTGCTACCACACGCACAAATAATTACATCATCACACCCTTCAACAGATAAAGACTCAACAAGGCAGTGAAGTTTATACAAGAGACAATACTGCAGACAATACATTTCAAGCAAATGAAAGAACATACAAAGCCACAAACTACACACAAATTCTATGTGTACGATATTACATGCACAGATAATGACAGCACCCAACACCTCAACAAGTACAGCAACAAGGAAGTAGATACTAAATGCTAACAGGTATAAATATCATATGGGCATTCCTTTAAAGATAACATGCCACTCCTGTGATCCAACATATGTTATTCCTGTAATGACAACATATAACCATTCCTTTTTTAGATAAATAAACTGTTCCTATAAGCACAAAATATGGCCGTTCTTTCAAGACAACATATGTTACTCCTATCACCACAAAAACATATGCTATTCCTGTAATCACAAAATATGCCTGTCCCTCTGAAGACATATTACACTGCTGCTTCTCAAAACATGTTTGAAAACAGTAGATCTTCCAGTATGTGACAAAGCCAGACCAACATATGCATGTGACTTCACAAAACGACATACATCAGAACTGAGAGATGCTGGCATCACCAACATAGTCTGTCATAGTTGTATTAAACAGGGCCCAAACACTTTACTGAAGCAAATGAAGGAAGAGAAGAGGAAGATTAAACAGTTAGTATTCAAATTTTTAGTGTAAATGCCAGAAAATGTTTCGTCTTGATCAAGTTTAACTTCTGGCAATGGTGAAACTGGCAAACAAAGGATCTAACAATTGAAGGTTATGTCAAACTACATCTTAAACAACATAACTTCCAACTAAGGTGGAACTATATGACAACAAAATGCTAACTTCAAAAAGTACAAATATCGCAACATTTATTGTATTTTCACAATAAAACATAGTTTAAATGTACACAAGTAGTTTCTACAACCAGGTATGAATAAAGAACTGACAAGATTTTATTTTGTGAGATACCAAAATGATTTCATCTTGCTTTGCATAATCAGATCACAATGATTTAACAACGCTTTTATCAACAGTATCTACCGCCACCGCAAATCGACAAGGCACTTGATCTACTGCCTGTCTGACGTCCGCAACAGAATTTTTCAAGTCATACCATAAATGATAAACCCCAATCTGTCAGAAATTACCCACTTCCAATATTTTAATTTTGCCCGGATGTTACCGAGGTCTAAAAGGGAAGCACAGAATAGTAACACTGTAACCGGCCATGCTCGTCACAAGGGGTGACCCAGGAGGGGTGGCATGCGACTGGCTACCTCACCCCGTAAACAACTTCAGCTGCAGTAGCCAACCAATCGTGAACAAGTCTACAAAGTCAGTCGAGGGCCTTGGCTTCACTGGGAGATAGAAGGCAGAAGAGGAAGGGCATTTCAAGCTCAACACACTGCCAGATTTCTCTAACAGAGCATTTCTAGCTCAACACACCGCCAGATTTCTCTAACAGACTGACACATTCTAATGTCATACAAAAGAAAACTAACGTTATAGAACTGATAAATTCTAAATGTCTAGAAAGGAGAGAGTCCAATGATCCAGGCATAGTTTCTTAAAGGGTGATATCCTATTGAACATAACGGGATTATATTTGGGGGACATAATATCCATTGGCATTTATGATGCTGAATTTGTGTGTGTGTGTGTGGATGTATGTGTGTTTTTGTTTGTTTATTCTTGTGTTCAAGCAATTATGATGTTTATATTTACCTCTCCACCTTCTTCATACAGATATACAGTGTTATACTATTTCACACGGTTATGACAAATCATTCAGCCGTTTCTGTTCTTATACTAATTCCCATGGTTGATATATTACCTGCTATTTCTACTTTCATATTTGCGACTCCCCATTCAGTAATTTTAAATTATTAGTATTTTACTGTACAAAAGTCATCCCCTTCATAGACACTGAAGATCATGTGATGTTTTGTTTAATGCTACTTTCCTGTTTTCTAGAGTCTTATCTTTGAATATTTTCCTGTCTTGGGCTCAATGTATTGATTCATATATTACATTAGTGACTGCAATGCTTATTTATTATAATGACAAATTTCCACCCTTCTAGAATTGATACTTGATAACACACCAGATAAACATATCAAAAGTGCCGCAACATTTGACCGCTGTAGTCTGTGTTATTACCAGAAACCTGGCCAGATGTCGTCGGCGAGTTTACTTCTGGGCCACTGCCTCCTTGTTGTAGTTCATCATCAGTTTCTTGATCTCCCCGATAGCTCTGCCTGGGTTCAGACCCTACAATTTAAAACAGAAAACATAACAGTGACAGCAAGATACAGACACGCACCACTCAGCTGACTGGCTGCTTGTGAACCCCTGCCAAACTCAGTGTGAACCATCAAGGAGCTGCACTGCCAATCAGATCATCCGAGTCCAGAAACAGGCTTGCATCTATCACAGTGAGTCTGACGTAGATGTTTCTCCTGGCCAGCTACCACAGTCTACAGACTTGCATCTATCGCAGTGTCTAACGTAGATGTTTCTCCTGGCCAGGTACCATCTATCACAGTGAGCCTGACGTGGATGTTTTTCCTGGCTAAGTACCAGTCTACAGGAGGGCTGTGTGGGAGAGCTCTCATTCCCAACCCCAAGCTCAGACATCAGTAGTGTGTGCAAGTGCACTGGAACTTCACATCTATGAGACATTAGACTGCAACAAGGTCCTGATCCAGCCTAGTACACACAGACTGGCTGGGGGTAGGCAAAGCTGGCAATGTTTACCTGTTGCTCTGTTAGCCATCGAGGTTGGGATTTTTTTAATTTGCCAACCTGGACTCCAAGCTAGGCCCAGTCTAAAATATAAGCACCAGTAATTTTCTGGGAAATAAAAACGACTTATGCGATACTGAACACACACACACTGAGTGCTGACAGGTCTAAGAATATGGGGCTACCACTATTTACCCAATGTATCACATGATGTGAAAAGGTTTTCTACTTATTACATGGGTATATAGGTCAACTTCGGACAATAACATCATCTGTACACAGACACATGGACAAACATCACCTGTACACAGACACTTGTACAAACATCTCCTGTACACAGACACTTGTAGAGAAATCACCTGTACACATACACATGTATAGACATAATCTGTACACATATGCATGTACAGACATTATTATGCACGTACAGATATCATCTATACACATAAACTTGTAGAGGCATCACCTGAACACACAAGTGCACAAACTATAATGTGTACATAGATATCTTCTTCTTCTTCGTTCATCCGGAGTTTTTTTTTCGGACATGATTGCATTGTGCCTGTTTACAGCAGAGCTGCGTTCTTGCGCCGTTAGGCCGACACATCCGACTTCTGCGGGCATTTGTTGACCGGGTTAACCTTCCCGGGGGTACATAGATATGACAAATATGCTCACAAAATCATATGATCTTACTTTAGGGCAAGTCTTGGTACAGTTCATGATGGTGTGACACCTATACACAGAGTAGCCATCCTCCATCATAGCCAAACGTTCTTCAGTGAAGTCATCTCTGGAGTCAATCATCCATCTGCAACATGTTAATATCACAGCATCTGAGTGTAAATTATCCATTCAAGACACACTGAAATATCTTCTTTAGGCACATATACATTTGCTTATAAGTTGACAGGATCGACTTCATTGCAGCAAGTTTTTATCCCATATGGCTCAGCCTCTTTCTGCAGCTCAGAAAGCATCCCACAAAGCACGAACTCTGCAGCTTCTGCGACGGCCCTCAGGAGTTCCAAAAAAATGCACCCGTGATCCGAAAGACGCAACCCAGAGTCGAATCCACAGCCTTCAGAGCCCGAGCCAGGCGGCTTGATTACACACATATATACACCGCAACAAGCAATCTTGCACCAGCCAAATAGAACCAGAAGAAGACGCCGACCATGTAAGCAATGAACAGAGGGAATAACAGAGACCATGGGAATCTTGATACATGAAGCTCATAAATGGGCACTCTCCCGCTGTTTATGCTTCACCTCAACACTGCAACTTAGAGGAAGAACAAGATGAGATCAGATGAGACATACGCATAGAAAATTATTCTAACAGGTTATATTTTACATGTTACACATATACAATAAATATAATTAAATAATATTGGCTGGCACCTTGCCGTCTTGACAAATGTATGTTTGTTGCAACGTGCTTCAAAAAAGGCATAATAACTACAACCCATGGCAGCTCAATAACCAATAATATGACAGCAGCATATTGATATATCTTGTGTGTCAAGCTAACCCCACAAGAGATACACACATAGACTAGGCCATGCCATGTGAGGTGTGGCGGCTAGTTCACTTCCTCCCCAGAGCTGTGCTGGTCACATGAATAATCCTGTCTCCTTTAGGGATTGAACATAAACCACTGTGCTGACAAGCAAGTGCACTAAACACAATGCCTCCATGGACACACCTGTCTGTGAATATCTATATATGTTCCAAGATATCCATCCATTGGGGTAAGGGATCCTGTCTGTCAACCCATGTCAAGTGGTGATACCTGCAATGGTTTACCAGCCGTCGAGTTATTCCCTACCAACTGTTCTGATACCTGTACAGCCAGACACTCCGGA
Source organism: Cepaea hortensis (assembly GCA_963921405.1). Classification (NCBI taxonomy): domain Eukaryota; kingdom Metazoa; phylum Mollusca; class Gastropoda; order Stylommatophora; family Helicidae; genus Cepaea; species Cepaea hortensis. The sequence goes on from OY992896.1 coordinate 85,244,795, forward strand.
AAATGCTGTTCATTAGCCTCATAAGAATATTAACAAAACAGATATATTCAAAACAATGTTTTCTCATAACGAATTTGAATAACGAAGACACAAACAATAGACTGCACAATTTACTGCCTTGAATATTTTGCTGCATCTCCTCAGGCACATACTGCAGAAATCACACAACATAAACTAAAGCAATAAGATTAATCCTTCGAACTGAAACATACAAGACACACATTCACACAGTAGACGATTGTGAGAAAATGTGTATTGTAGCTTGAAAGATTTTTCTTCTTCTTCTTCTGCGTTCATCTGGATTGTTTTTTTTTTTTTTTGAGAGACATAATTGCATGTGCCTGTTTACAGCAGAGCTGCAATATTTTCATGATTCGGCAGACACATCCGACATCTTGAGGCATTTATTGACCAGGTTAACCTTCCCTGGTGTTTCGTAGGATGTTCGACCTCCACTGCTGTGGTGTCATCTCCATCCCAGCTGGCCCATTTAGAACAGCGGCTGCTCAGCCCTCAAGGGAAGGTAGCGACAGACCATGGGCATTCCCCGCCATCCAAGGAGGCTTCCATACTTGCAGAGCTGACACACAGCGCTCTGGTACTGGGCTCACCCATGGAATCGTCACGTCCTGCACATGGCTGCTTAGCCTCACTTCCGTATATTGGGTCTTTCAGTCACCCCAGGCTGTTCCTCCGGAAACCAGAAGAAGGATTTATCTTTTTGCTTTAATTCATGTTGTGTGAAAACATATATTCGTTAGTAGTTAGCAGGCTTGTCTGCCAGCACAATGGTCGTATGTTCAAATTTCCATCAAGACTGACCTGTCCTCCGAGGTCGACCCAGTTTAACGAGGGTACCAGGAGATGTTCAAGGAAGTAAAGGCGGTCAGCATGGGACTGACATCTTGCATCGAGTGCCAATCTACACAAACATGGAGCCAGCACCATATACCTAGGACACCTCGAGGCATGGAAGAGGGTCCCGGCAGATGTTTGTCCTCTGATTAGTCTGGTCCAAATCTGCGAGACTACTCTGAACTGGGGAGATCTTGCTAGGACTCAACTGTCAACACAGATCTTGTTGTCACTGGTACAAACAGGTCCCAAACATTGATACAAACAGGCCCCAAACACTGACATTAACAAATGTACTTTGCAAGATGTTGCAATCAATCCCAACACCAGCTTGATTTCTAGGTAATTTTATGTTCAGTAATTTGCCATTGCTTTTTAGGTCAAGACACCAAAGAAGGGAAACAGAACTCAGAGCCTGACAGACAGACAGGCCAGGAGGTCTGTGAGGCAGTGGCACAGATACCAACCTGTAAGCTTGCATAAGCACGGCTGGGCCGAGATACTTGTCCGAGTTCCACCAGTAGCTGGGACAGGAAGTGCTGCAGCAAGCACACAGGATACACTCGTACAGGCCATCCTGGGGAGGAGCAGATCAAGATCATCACCAAGTGAATCCCACGGCAAAGACTGCTACAGGGCTGTAAAGTGTCAAGCTTTCATCTATACTAGATCATGGCATAATGAGGTGGGGTGTCAAGTTTTCTTCCTCAACACCCTTGCCTTTATAGATTTTTTTTTTTTGGCGCTTGCTCGCCTTGAACTCAAGCATAGTCCATACATGTACTACTTCTAGTGCACTGGACTGATTTCTGCCACCATGCTTCTGAGGGACTTGTAATTAATGTCCCCAAGTCAAGGGCGAGAAGTCAACATTTTAGTCCCACTGACTGGTGTAAGGGTTGAATCCGCTACCTCAGCATCAGCACACCGGAAGTTTAAATGTGAGTGCCCTTATCTATTCGACCATATTGACTTCCACCATTATAGATAATTTCTAGAAAATTCTGAAAACTGTTGAGTATCTATTTGACGAGGCTGGATCAACTACCCTCCTATGTATGTTCCCTACAGACAATGCAGTTTTACCCTGGTATGGATGCTATTTACAAATAGTCAAATATTTCCCACCGTGAATTTGAATAATGAAGAAACAAATGGGTTGCATGATTTATTGCCTGGCATATTTCACTGTATCGCAATGGGTTCATGTGCAGAAATCATTCAACATAAAACAAAGGAAGCACATAATGTTAAACACACAAAATGGACGAATGTTAAGATATGCTGAAGCTGCTGCAAATCGATTGGCTAAGTTTTTGTCTTGTCTGAGTTTTTTGCTTTGTCAACAAAAATGCAAAATAGTTTAAGGTTACTGTGGTGGTCAGTTTAATTATTGTCAGAATATGTATGCTGCATATGTCAGCTTGAAGGATTCATGTTTTACTTTGTTGTATGTGGAGTTACGTCAACAGTATACACTTAGCAAGTTGAAACAAATTATGCCAGACAATACATTGTGAAACTAATGTATGTGTCTTCTTTATTCAAATATTTGTGTATGGTTTCCAGAAAATTGAACCAGTTTCACATACCAGTTTGGCTCTGTCCTCAACTGTCTGCAGGTATGACTGTTTGCCAATATCTGCATCTTTGACATCTTTCTTCTTCAGATACGGCTCAATGGACTTGTATTGGGCGTAGAAGTTGTTCATGTCCTGAAATGAAATGGAACAACTTAACATTTTAGTGAGACAAACAGGCATACAGCTTCCAATATCGAGATTTTAGATTTAGTAGTTCTGTTCCCTGTCGTGTCATGTGGACAGGCCATCCATGTGTTTGTGATATCTCTGTGATCTTTTCACCATGTTCCCATGAAGTCTGCCAGTTATCACTAGATGTTCATGTATGTCGTGCCTCATGTGGTACCCAACACTTCTGACTGTCAACAATTAGTTCCTATCATCAATTTTCAATTCTCATCCACTTCTTGAAGGACAACCTTTGCTGTTCTCTCAGTTCATTGTGTTCTTTGCATCTTTCTCAGAAACCACACCTCAACTGTCATCAGATATTTTTCAGTCTCTCTGTTTATAGCATATACAGGCTCCACATATTACATTCAACTTTCTTGCTGTAACTGTCAGATACACGAAACGTCAGTGCATACAATGACCCAGAAATCAGACACACTAAATAATGTATACAATAATTGTTAGCGCTGATTGTTGGATGGCGCTCACCAAACCCGATATCCACATTGTGCCAATGGCTTTGGGCAGAGGAGTGCAATTGGGAGGGTGCAAGCTTTATCCTGGTGCGGGGAAATACAACCTAAATAATAAATGTCATGGCAGGGCAGACCAGGCCCTAAGCCTTGGTCGGCAACTGGTCTAATATGGAAGCTCTGACAGGCGAAGAGTTAGCTCTTTGCTTTGCTGAACCGGCAGCTTCTGCAGCTTGTCTTGTTCCAGATGTATTAGTGTTACCTTTCAATGTGCCTTATCCAATGAAAGCGTCTTTTTGTGCAGTAATTCAGCTGCGGTGTTTATATTAGTTTTAACAGCTTCCGGCACAGTGTTACTATTTTTTGCTGGATTTATGAGCCTCAGTAATACAGAAGCACCGAGTCTAGAAATACTAAACATGAACACGGACATGCAGGCGTGCACACATATGTGTATGTATGGTAGTGTTGGTAGAGCACATTATGCCCCCAGACAAACACGTAATCTAGAATAGTCCAACTGGTGGAAGACAAAACTTACGGGCACCAAATCCTTGACCACGTACATGTGGGGTAGTGGGTAGATCTTCACAGGCTTGCCTGGGCTATCGTTGATCTTGCTAGGGAACACAAACAGAGATGACACATTATCATCAGCATCATAACTAAAGTCTTTACTGGCAAAGGTGACCATGCTTCTTCACAACCCCCACTCTAGAATAAGTATCCATACATGTGGGGACATCCTGGCGTGCCATGCCGCTGAAGACATGTTTGGCTCCCTGGGATGGATCGTGTTTGTGACTGTACACGTAGGGGACTGAGACGGGACTTGCAAAGTGTGGACGGATATCATGGGTTGATTGAAAGTGTGGATGACACGAGATTTACATTCTTCTTCTTCTTCTTCTTCGTTCATCCGGAGTTTTTTTTCGGATGTTATTGCGTTGTGCCTGTTTACAGCAGAGCTGCGTTCTTGCGCCGTTAGGCCGACACATCCGACTTCTGCGGGCATTTGTTGACCGGGTTAACCTTCCCGGGGGTTTCTTAGGACGTTTGACTCTCACTGTTGTGGTGTTATCTCCCATCCCAGCTGGCCCATATAGAACAGCCTAAGAGATCCTGGTCAGCCCTCAAGGGAAGGCAGGGGCAGACCATGGGCATTCCCAGCCATCCAAGGAGGCTTCTATACTTGCAGAGCCAACACACAGCGCTCTGGTACTGGGCTCACCCAAGGAATCGTCACGTCCTGCACATGGCTGCTTAGCCTCACTTCCGTATATTGGGCCATCCGTTCACCATAGGCTGTTCTACCGGAAACCAGAAGAATGCAGTGTGCAGATGACATCCACACAGTGAGCTTTCGATTCGGACTTTCCGCACAATGGATTTGCTATCCGAGCAATATTCCATTTCGTGCCACTAGGACACTTTTCCACCTTTTTTGGAAGCCCACACAGTGAGCTTTTGATTCGGACTTTCCACATAATGGATTTGCTATCCAAGCAATATTCCATTTCGTGCCACTAGGACACTTTTTCCACCTTTTTTGAAAGCCCACGCAGTGAGCTTTTGGTTCGGACTTTCCACGTAATGGATCTCCTATCCAGCAATATTCCATTTCATGCCTCTGGGAGGCTTTTGTAACCGACATACCTGTGGTATGAAGTGTGGCAGTCTGAATACTTCTTCATACACCTTTAAATGTCAACCTGTATGTAGTTAAAGTAAGCTACGGTCAACTTGAGCTTGTTGATATCTCCATAGAGCTTGTCCTCAAATGAAGCAGGTGTGGGCCAAAATATCTTTCTCTGTTCTGCATATATTGGGCAATCCTGAAGCAAATGTTTTGCTGTCATTTTTCCAGTTCGACAATTACATTCATCGGTATCTCCTATCTTTAGTTTATTGAACAAGTGGTATTTCAGCCTGTTATGTCCTGTGTGGAGTCTGAAGATTGCTACTTGTTCTCTTCTGTCGAGTTTGTAATATGCATCATCCTTCTGGTGGCCTGGATGCTCTGATTCCCATTTGGTTCTATAGGTGCTTTTTATCAACCTCTTTGCCTCGTTATAGGTTATGTCTATGTCAGGCTGTGGTAGTCGTCCGCCCTCTTTTGCCAGTCTGTCAGCCTCTTCATTTCCAGGTATACTGCAATGTGATGGGATCCACTGTATTACAACTTTTTTGGATTTCTGGCATAGACCATGGAGTGCTGCTCTTAGGTCAGCTATTTCTGTGCTGTTATTGCTCTTCAGTATTTAGACAGCTGACTTTGCATCTGTGAAGATAGCTATTTGCTTCTCTTTATTTTCCTCCATCAAGAGCATTTCTGCTGCAGTTTTCAGAGCCTCTACCTCCGCTTTGAAGTTACTTGAAAACTTTCCAGTTGCCACTGAATGTGTTTTTTTCACTCCATTTTTTAAATTTAGGAGAATTCCTCCTCCTCCATTCTCTATTGAATTTTTGGCTGATCCATCTGTATATGCATGGGTCCAATTGCTGCTTGGGTAATGTTCTTTTATGTAGTTTAGGGTTATTTCTCTTCTTTCGGTTTCATGCTGAGTGTTCTTTTTCTCAATACCAGGAATGTTTTCTATCATCTCAGGCAGTTGCTGCTGTCTCCAAGCTGGGAACTTGTCTGCATTGTAAATAGGTTTGACTGTTGATATGTTAAGTATGGGATCTGCCCTAATTCTTCGTTTTGCAGTTTCTACAAAGTTGCTACGCTTCAGTCGTCCCTTTCCAAAACCACTAAACCTTTTATACATAGGGTGGTCTGTCAATCTTCTAAATTTTTCTGCTTGTTGCTGGGCTCTGCTATCTCTTCTATCCTGCATTGGTTGTAAACAAGTGATCTTTTCAAGTTCATTAATAGGCGTTGTCTTCAGGCTTCCAGTTATGATTCGCATTCCTTGATTTTGGACTCTACTTATTTTGTTAAAGTTTGACTTAGCTGCTGTTGCCCAAGCTGCAATGCCATATTCCAGTACTGGCCTCACCCGTCCAGTATATAACTTCTTGAGAACTTTCTCATCTGCTCCCCACGTTGTACCAGCAAGCTTTTTCATGATTGCCATTCTTTGCCTTGCTCTTGTTCGATTTTTCTCAACCTGTGTATTCCATGTCAGGCGACGATCAAAGGTGACTCCAAGATAGTTTGGATTTTCTTCATGGCGCAATATTTTTCCATTCAATACCAGCTTAGGTTGTTGAGTTTTATTTGAGAGGGAGAACACTGTGCATGTTGTTTTCTCCTCACTTATCTTCACTAGCCATGATTTTGACCAGTCCTCTAGTGCTAATAAGGCTTGCTGTATTCTGCTGTTAGCTGTACTAATATATTCTTCAGATGTCCATATGACTAGGTCATCTGCAAAGGATGATGTGTGTACTCTGGCTGGAAAATTTTCTGTGATGTCGTTTATATATGCTAGGAATAATGTTGGTGAAAGAACTCCTCCTTGGGGGACACCTTGCTCCAACAGCATCATTTTGCTGGTTTGTCCTTGTACTTTTGTCCTGGCAGTTCTGTTCTCAAGGTAGTGGCTGATCCATTTATACATTTTTCCACAAACATGCATGTTTTGCAGTTTTACTTTCAGTCCTTCCTTCCATACTTTATCAAATGCTTTTTCTAAATCTATCCAGACTGCTAGTGTGTGCTTTTTCTCTTGGAAGGCATCCTCTATTTCCTGAGCTATATAGGTTATTTGATCTTCAGTGGATCTGTACTTTCTGAATCCTGCTTGGTGTGGTGTTAAGAGTTTGTTTTCTTCCAGATGCCATGTTAGCCTGCCATTGATAATGCGTTCCATTAATTTTCCTACACAGCTAAGTAGACTGATAGGTCGATAGCCATTTGGTTCTTCCAGGTCTTTTCCTTTCTTTGGGATTGGTATTAGTATAGCTTCTTTCCATGCCTGTGGGACTATTCCCCTCTTCCAGCTGTATTTTAGGACTGCTAGTAGTTTCTTTTTTGCCTTAGTGCCTAGTCCTATTAGCATTTCATTTGTGATTCCATCCTTTCCTGGTGATTTCTTCTTTTTTAGGGTATTCATTGCCTGTTCCATTTCTTCCATTGTTAGATTTGCCATCATATATTCTGCTGCTGTCTCTGTATTTGTATGATGTATCTGTTTATCTTTGATTGCTTTCTTCTGTTCGGTTGTAATATCAATGTGGTTTACATTTGCATAGTGTTCCATTAGTGCATTTGCAGCCTTTTTTCCTGTAAGCAAGGCATTTCCTTGTTTAATTGTTATTTGTTTGTTGCTAGGTCCTTCATTGTTCATGGCTTTCACTAGTTTCCATAGTTTGTTTCCATCCCTGTCAAAATTCAGGTTTTCTGTTTTTTCCCTCCAACAATCTCTTGTTGTTTGATTTACTGTTCTTTTATATTTTGCTGAGATGGCTTTGAGAGAGATCTTCGCTTCAATTGTTTGTTCTCTCTCTGCTGTCTTCCTGGCATCTTCAACTTTGTCCTCCAAACTTTGTAGTTCTTCAGTCCAGTATGGTTTGTAATTTTTCCTCGCTCCTCTTGGAATGGACTCCGTGGCTGCCTGTATTATCGCTCTGTTTAGACTATCCACCATTTGCTTTATGTTGCCATATCGTGTATTTATGTTTTCACAATATTGATTTACATTCAGGTTGGAGAATTCAAGTGCTAATGCAAGTAATTTACACAGGAGCATGTGGCGCACAGCCATTGATAAACAAAAACATTGCCATGGTGAAATTATATGCCTGAATAAACATAATGACCCCATGCGTGAGGTGATCTGGCTTTAGTATTGCAGATGGTGACTGTACTATCACCATATGACATCACCACCATCATCAAGCAAGTTCTTTACAAAACATCACTCTCCTCATGGCCTGCTGAATAGTTTCTCAACTTCTTGCCATTTGCACCCTCATGTCCCAGGTCTCTGCCAATATCCAGTGCCCATCCCCTTGTTGGTAGACCTAGAACTCTCCTCCAGGAACCACACCTTCCGTCACTGTTCTCTCCATGCTGGTAGACCCAGAACTCTCCTCCAGGAATCACACCTTCCGTCACTGTTCTCCCCAAACCACTGTAACATTTAAAATGGCCAAAGTATTTCAGTGTTTGAGACACAATGCTATTTATGTTTGAGACACAATGCTATTTATGTTTGAGACACAATGCTATTTATGTTTGAGACACAATGCTATTTATGTTTGAGACACAATGCTATTTATGTTTGAGACACAATGCTATTTATGTTTGAGACACAATGCTATTTATGTTTGAGACACAATGCTATTTATGAGCCAGTGTTCTCTGACTATGTTCAGATCTTGCAGAGTAACAATCTTGAGCAGCAAGGCAGCGGTGGCCTTACATCTTACTATTTACAATTTCCTACTGCCATAAGGTGTGTGTGCGTTTTAACTAGCCACTATTAAAAAATCACAAACACATTAAAAGAGGCTAAACACTGATCAAACATGAAACAAAAGAGCACGCATAACGCAATGTTTGGGACCAAGAAAGATGCAAAAACACATCAAGCATAGCTTAAGAATGAAAGATTAAGCTCACCAACAAATGTGCACACAATACAAATCTACACACGCTCAGTCTCCCTAGACATCCCACAAGTGAAATAGCCAAACACCACAACATCAAGAAACTTACTATAAACAAGCCAGAGTGTTGGTACCATCAATGTTCATGGCACATGAGCCACAGATGCCCTCCCGGCATGACCGTCTAAATGTCAAGGTTTGGTCAATCTCATTTTTTATCTTGATGAGTCCATCCAAGACCATAGGGCCACATCTGAAAATGTACGGAAGCATAATGAATCTTAATTTGCAAATCATGATTACACAAACTAATTATATAATAAATGTTCACTTGTAAATCTTGATCACACAAACTAACCACATACAGGCAAAAAATGCTGGGGTTAACTGCAACATCCTGTAAAGGACATGCCACTAACTCTTTTTTTACAACTTAACTTCCAAGACAGTCAAGTTGCCTTAGTGGACAGAGTAATGGCTGCTAACACAGCATTCTGGGTTCAAACCCTACAGGTGAGGCTTTGATACAACATGCAACTCTGGCGTCAACCTAGACATCAGATGAGTGCCAGAGATTGCTCTAGCAAGAAGAAGCTATCACATGGTGCAGTTACTATATACATGATATGTGAACTTCACAGAACTACTGTAGTTCTCTCTCATGTCATGTGATATTTACTGGCTTCGGAAGATGTGACAATAGAAATAATATGTGAAGTTCTCATGATGCTGTAATCACATATATACGATTTGTGAATTTATAACACTCCACAGCACAACTGTAGTCTCTCTCATGTGCTTATTTTTACTGGCTGATGAAGCTGTGATCATACACACGATACGTGAAGTTTCAACAGATCACAGCAATACTGTAGTTATCTCTCTTTACTGACTCACTTTGCTGTAATCACACATGTGAAGGTCTTACACTTACATCACTACAGTAATATCTCTCACAGGATTATCTTTAATTGCTTTGAACTATTTCAGTCCCAGAACAGGACAACAACCACAAAGAAAACAAGCACAGGTGTATGTCTCAATCCATCTTCAAGGTTACACCCCCTTGCAGCAAACAGATCATCACTTGCGTGACAGTTCAGTGGTAGGGGTCCATACAGAGTTATTTACAACAACATTTGGTGCATATCTTGGAACAGAAAAAAGCTTAGCTCCCAAAGCAACACAAGCATACAACCAGCTTATAATATATCCTCCATGTCTTTCTAATAATAATCTCATTTACCAGTACAGCATGCTGCAGTCTATCATTCTCTCATCTGCCACTGATATGAGAAATCCCTTCTTGACCATTTATGCTGATGGTGATTTCATATTCTTGTTCAGCCTGCTATCTGCCAATGGAGCATCAACCGACTCACACGCTGCCCTCCTGTCCTGTGTCATCTTCTGTAGCTCCTCCTATGTCCTCCCTATATTGTTCATTTCCGTGTGTTTAATGTTCAATGTCTCCATGTCCTTTTTCCCCTGTAGATTTGTTCATAATGGGTTGGATTTTGCATCTGAAGGTAGCCACAAGACGAGGTAGCTATGGGACAGGGTAGCCACATGATGAGGTAGCCACAAGATGTGGTAGTCACATGATGTAGCAACAGGATGAGGTAGCCACATGATGAGGTGGCTACATGAGGTAGCCACAGGACGGGGTAACCACATGATGAGGTAGTCACAGGATGAGGTAGCCCGCCTGACATAAACCCTCATTAGGTGTCTCTTACAACATGCATGGTTAATGTTACAATTCTTTACTTGGCTTGTGAGACCTGGCAAAACACAATGCATTTTGTATTTAAGTAAATAATTTCATACTGGAGAGAAAACTGCATACTGGTGAGAGTTTGATACTCTCTCTCTCTCTCAATGGGGATGTGTGTGTATATGGTTAGGGGTGTGTGGTTAAGAGATGTGTGGCTGGGGGATGGGTGGGTGGAGGGTATGTGGTTGGGTAGAGGATGTGTGGGTGGGTGATTGTATATGAGTAAGGATGTGCGGTTAAGGGATGTTTGGCTGGGGGATGGGTGGGTAGAGGATGTGTGGGTAGGTAGAGGATATGTGGGTGGGTGAGTGTGTGTAGGTTAGGAGATGGTGGGGGATGTTTGCAGGGGTGGGCTCGGGATCTGTGAGTGGGCTGGGGGAGATGGGAGATTATGTGGGTGGGTGCGGAATTTGTGTGTGGGTGGGTGCGATATATGTGAGTTGACGGGGAGATGTGTGTGTGCGTGGGGGTTGTGTGCCGAGGATTGTGTATTTGGCTGGATGGTTGGAGGTGTGTGGGTGGAGGAGGATATGTGGGTGAGTGATTGTTTTTGGGCAGTGGGACGTGTAGAGGATATGTGAGTGGGTTGGGGGATGTGTGTAGGTGGGTGGATGTGTGTGGGTGGGGGATGTGTGGGTTGGGGAATGTATGTGTGCCTGGGGTGGGGGTGGATGGGATGTGTGGTGGGTGAGAGGTGTGTGTGGGTGGGGAGATGTGTATGTGTAGGGATGTGGTGGATGGGTGGGGGAATGTATGTGTATGGGGATTATGTGTGTGGTTGGGTGGGGGAGTTGGAGTGAATGGGGGATGTGTGGGTGGGTGGTGGATGTCTCTCATAACATAATAATATGCATTGTTTATGTTTACAAAATTCATGTGACAATGTTTTTTCCTAAGCACTGTTGATGAGAGAAAGATGAGTGATTGGAAGGGCCGAATGTAAGACGGGCCTGCGTGCCCAATTTGTTACCCTTTGAAAATAAAGTCTGTTCGATCGTTCTCTCTCACACACACAAACACACAGAGTGGAGAGAGAGAGAGACAGAGAGAGACAGAGAGAGAGAGAGAGAGAGAGAGAGAGAGAGAGAGAGAGAGAGAGAGAGAGAGAGAGAGAGAGAGAGAGAGAGAGGTGGGTTTTATTTAGTCATTAACAAATAATAAAACAGGATAACAGACAGAAATGCATGCACAATAGGAAAGAAGCATAGTAAGGCAGCAAACAAGAAGTAAAATTGGGGAAAGAGTAAGAAAACTGTGCAACTCACTCATTGAGGTCAACACTGTAAGTCTGTATCTTGGGTTTGTCTCCAGGCTTCTCTGGGTTCTAATTAACAATTGTGTTTTCAATAAAAACTTTTAGATTAACCAGTCAGTTCAATTGTCAGGTAAACCAACCAACATAAAAAGAACATCACACAACTCACATGCTTAAGAATAACTCACATGCGTATTTTAAGGCCTCAAATAAATTCTAAAGGGCAACAAAGTCAGATTTGTGTAAAGGTGGTTTCACTGCTGACTGCACATAACCCGTGTACAAGTGAAATTTCAGCGTTGCGATATATAAAAATGCATGATTACTGTGCACATCTGGTCCAATATTTGTAATTTTACTTTCAGCAGAAACCAAAATTCTATTTGTGTTCATTTTCCATTACCTTCCTCTGTCCCAGGCATCTGTCCCTTTTCAGTAATAAAATGAAAATGTCTCCTACAGGGCATAACAAACAATGACTGATGCAACAGAAGGAGGTTCAGAAACAATGATCTAGGCCAGTGGAAGGTGACTTCATAGCTAGGACAGCATGGGTTAATATAACAACTGTTTGAAACTGGAAGAGTTAAGCTTATGTCCTTATCTGTCAACTGTGAGCACTGTCATAGAACAAACTGCTGGAGAGAGCATGAGTTAACAAGAATCCACTATCAGCTTGTTCCTACAAACATACAGAGACGCAGAGGTGTTTCCAAGGCACCAAGGCCAGGTTTTATACTGGCCAAGACCTACTAACATATCCTAGTCAGGGTCCTGGCTAACGAAGTAGGATCGCTGATTCTTCCAGAGTCGGAGAGTATCTGCCTGCACGGTGAGGAACCACCAGTCTGCACACCAATAAGCCAGACATGTGACAACGGATACTCACGCAAACCTCAGTTCGGTAGGACATCACACTGATGTTAGACAACAGGATGTCTTCATCCGACATACAGGACTTTACGCTGGAGTTCACAGCCAGCGAACACAAGCAAGTAAGCAAGCATACAGAGAACCAGACGTCCACTGACCACGATGACGACAACTGAGTTTCTTCTTCTTCATCTACTGCCTTTCATCTCCCAATGAGGTCAGCAAGCCGAATGGATGTTGGTGATGAGGTAAAGGGTTCAACCCCTACACCGGACAGCTGGACTAAAATGTTGACTTCTCACCCTTGACTTGGGGGCGTAAATTACAAGTACCGCTGAAGTTGGAGTCTGATGGCAAGGGACAGTTAATAGGGAAAGCAAATCCACACACAAAATTCAGTCCAGCAAAACTAGAAGTAGAAGCAGTATGTATGGACTACGCTTGAGTTCAAAGTGAGTGAGCGCCCAAAGAAATCCCCCAATGAAGCAAAGGCCCTCAACCAGCTGATCCCAAGCCCTTGAAAGATCTGTCCATGATTGGCCGGATTCTCTTATGCCAACCCTCCTTGGTCACCTCCTATAACATGTATGGAAGGCAGATTGTTACTACTATTTGCTCCCCTCGTTGAGCCTGGGGACACACAGGCAGATTGAGATTGTGCACAAACAAACTTACCCATCTGTAGATATCAAACTTCTTGATGTTCGGCTGCTTCTGTGTTGCCGCGGCTGCTGCAGTTTGAGCAGTTCTTATCTGCAGACAAAACGTCAAATGAGAAATGTTTCAGAATGTTAGCTAGACTTAAGTGAATAGCACCCTAACATGTCTGCCAATATGTGATACAGATGTAATCATGTGAGTACTCCTTAACATATCTGTCAATATCTGATACAGATGTAACTTAAGTGAGTACCGACACGACCGTCAATATGTGACAGAAACAAATTAGTACCATCCTAATATGACTGTCAATATGTGATAGAAACAAATCAGTACTATCATAACACGTCTGTCAATACATGATACAGACATAACAGATGTGTTTCGAATGTGGTATGCGTGATTACAAATTGCATTCATAAAAGCTTCGCCACAGAGTCGGTACACTAATTTTAGGGTGTAAAATTATAGGACTGAACATATATTAGGTTAAACAAGAGCAAGGCAAAGAATGGGAATCATGAAAAAGCTTGCTGGTACAATGTGGGGAGCAGATGAGAATGTTCTCAAGAAGTTATACACTGGACGGGTGAGGCCAGTACTGGAATATGGCATCGCAGCTTGGGCAACAGCAGCTAAGTCAAACTTTAACAAAATAAGTACGTGATCCGGGACTGTTTCCGGATCCGGTCAGGGATATGCACTACTGACGAGCTCAAATGAGGGCGAAACTCGAGTATAGTGCTTCCATATTGACGTGATGATTTAATGGTTTTGGAAAAGGAAAACTGAAGTGTAGCAACTTTGTAGAAACTGCAAAACGAAGGATTAGGGCAGATCCTATACTTAACATATCAACAGTCAAGCCCATTTACAATGCACACAAGTTCCCAGCTTGGAGACAGCAGCAATTGCCTGAGATGATAGAAAACATTCCTGGTCTTGAGAAAAAGAACACTCAGAATGAAACAGAAGAAGAAGAAAAATAGCCCTAAACTACAAAAAAGATCATTACCCAAGTAGCAATTGGACCCATGCATATACAGACGGATCAGCCAAAAATTCAATAGAAAAACGGAGGAGGAATTCTCCTAAATTTAAAAAAAGGAGTGGAAAAAAAACAGTCAGTGGCAACTGGAAAATATTCAAGTAACTTCAAAGCAGAGGTAGAGGCTTTGAAAACTTCAGCAGAAATGCTCTTGATGGAGGAAAAATAAAGAAAAGCTTGAGGCTGAAGTACAAGCGTTGATTTTCGAGAATTCGCTAGACAGTGACGCGGTCATCTACACAGATGGGTCGGTCATCCGACATGTGAGAAGCTCATGGGCCTTTACAGCTCGGGCCGGAGGGAGAATTGTGAAGGAGGACTCTGGTGCTTTCACTGAAACCACAAGTAGCCTGACCATGGAAGTCATGGCAGTAAGTAAAGCAATAACATGGCTCGAGACACAGACATTCACTAGGGCTTGTTTCCTTAGCGACTCAATGAACATGATCAAGAGGATAGAGGAGGGGTCGATCCGAAGAGAATGGTTGCTGCCTCTGAAGCGGTCTCGGCTGGCAAAGATTAGTTTCATCTTCGTGCCAGGGCATGCGGGAGTACAAGGAAATGAGCGGGCTGACAAGCTCGCAGGTGAGGCTACTGTTGAGGGCGGACGCGCCATGGACCAGGCTGACATTCTGAATGCTCTACGAGAAGTGAGACTTTTGCAAGAACCAAGTGATGACTGTGAATCTACAACAATGGCCAGACTGCGAGAGCAGCAAATTAAAAGAGGGGTGGCCAAACAAGAACACTACGCAGGAAGCCAAAGAAGATTGATAAACCAACACAGAACTGGCGTCGTTAGCCGCTACACGCTGCGGGATTTGCTGAGGAGGGGATCCGAGCACTTATGGACTGAATGGTCCGATGTGCAACGAGGATGATCTGTCGACTAACTAACTAACTAACTAACAGATGCAAAGTCAGCTGTCTCAATACTGAAGAGCAAAGCAGCACAGAACTAGCAGACCTAAGAGCAGCACTCCGTGGACTATGTCAGAAATTCAGAAAAGTTGTAATACAGTGGATCCCATCACATTGCAGTATACCTGGAAGAGGCTTACAGACTAGCAAAAGAGGGTGGACAACTACCACAGCCTGACATAGACAAAGCCTATAATGAGGCAAAGAGGTTTATAAAAAGCACTTATAGAACCAAATGGGAATCAGAGTCCCCATGCCACCAGAAAGATGATGCATATTACAAACTCGACCGAAGTGAACAAGTGGCAATCTTGAGACTCCGCACAGGACATAACAGGCTGAAATACCACTTGTTCAATAAACTAAAGATAGGAGATACCGATGAATGTAATTGTGGAACTGGTAAAATGACAGCTACTCCCCCGATGTGTTTCCACCTTGTCGCAGTGGGGGAGTTTGCCTGTCCCAGAGATCCCAACGGATGCACAACTACATGCTGGACAAGTCTTGGGTTAGGGACCAGACCAAGAGAGACACAACCTGCTGCTCTGCAGGTAGACTGAGGATAGTAGTCAATGTCTAAATTAGGTGCACGATGCCGCTAAATTTTGGTCCGGACACATACTCTAAGGCTCTCAGCTGAGGGATATGGCTGAACGCCTCTAAGCCATAAACACTCGGATGTGAGAGCCGGGCTGATATCCACCTACTGATAAATGGAGGTGAGATGCTGAGCAAGCTACATGCTTAGTTCAGATACTTGTTCGATGGCTCTCAGCTGGGGGATATGAGGGATCCCCGGATGAGAGGGCCTGGCCGTTTCTCACTCACTGAACGCGCATGGAAGTAAGGTGCTGAGCCAGCAGCATTGAAAGATGCCCCAGTCGCATGAAATGGTTACGAAGAGTGTCTGTATCTATACTCATAGAGAGTGTAGTCAAGGTGGAAAAACGTCTCAATAACATGAAATGGAACGCCTAGTGTATGTCGTCTGCAGACTGACCGTTCCTGGTTTGTGTTTGAGCGACCAGTGGCAGGCGAAATGCCTAATAGATGGAAGTGAGGAATTAAAGCAGCCATGAGCAGGACGTGGCAATTCCTCGGGTGAGCCCAGCAATATGTGCCGGCTCTGCAATTTTGGAAGCCTCCTTGGATAGCGGGAAAATGCCCATGGTCTGCCCCTGCCTTCCCTTGAGGGTTGACCGTTCTACCTTGATCAGCTGAGATGTGGGCGACACCACAGCAGTAACAGTCTAATGTCTCTCAAAACCCAGGGAAGGCAAACCCGTAAAAATGCCTGCTGAAGTCGGATGTGCTGGCCTACGGGTGCAAATAAATCAGGCACAACGCATAAAATGTCCGAGTGAAATGTCTTTCGTGCTAGGAACAGCTCTGACTAACTAGTTTTCCGAATAGCTCGTGTCCGGAAAAGCTCTGACTAGCTAGTTTCCGTATGTTCGTTGTGCCCGGAACAACTCTGACGCGCACATCGACAAGCACATGTCCGAATCAAAAACTCGCTAAGTGGATACCGTCTGCAGATAGGTCTGGTCAGTGCGGGAAAGGCTCGTGGTGAACGATATGCCCAATATATCGAAGTGAGGAATTAAAACAGCCATGAGCAGGACATGACGATTCCCTCAGTGAGCCCAGCACCAGGGCGCTATGTGTCGGCACTGCAACTATGGAAGCCACCCTGGATGGCGGAAAATGCCATGGACTGTCCCTGCCTCCCCTTGAGAGCTGATCGTAAAGCATTCGACCATTCCAACTTGACAAGCTGTGATGTGGACGGCACCACAAAAGTGAGTGTCTCCCATGAATGCAACCTGGTCAAAAATGCATGCTAAAGTTGGATGTGTTGGCCTACGGGTTTCGGCCCAAGGGCGCATAACTTAGACACACCGCAATCACATCTGAAAAAACATTCCGAATGAACGCAAAGAAGAAGAAATGACAGCTAAACATTTGTTGCAGGAGTGTCCAATGTATGCAGAACTGAGAAGGATATTTTGGCCCACACCTGCTTCATTTGAGGATAAGCTCTATGGAGATATCAACAAGCTCAAGTTGACTGCAGCTTACTTTAACTACATTCAGGTTGACATCTAAAGGTGCATAACGAAGTACTTAAGACTGCCGCACTTCATACCACAGGTATGTCGGTTACAAAAGCGCCCCAGAGGCATGAAATGGAATATTGCTTGGATAGCAAATCCATTACGTGGAAAGTCCGAACCAAAAGCTCACTGTGTGGGCTTCATAAAAGGTGGAAAAAGTGTCCTAGTGGCACGAAATGGAATATTGCTTGGATAGCAAATCCATTATGTGGAAAGTCCGAATCGAAAGCTCACTGTGTGGGCTTCATAAAAGGTGGAAAAATTGTCTAGTGGCACGAAATGGAATATTGCTTGGATAGCAAATCCATTATGTGGAAAGTCCGAATCGAAAGCTCACTGTGTGGATGTCATCTGCAGACTGCATACTTCTGGTTTCCGGAAGAACAGCCTATGGTGAACGGAAGGCCCAATATACGGAAGTGAGGCTAAGCAGCCATGTGCAGGACGTGACGATTCCTTGGGTGAGCCCAGTACCAGAGCGCTGTGTGTCGGCTCTGCAAGTATGGAAGCCTCCTTGGATGGCGGGGAATGCCCATGGTCTGCCCCTGCCTTCCCTTGAGGGCTGACCAGGATGTCTTTGGCTGTTCTATATGGGCCAGCTGGGATGGGGGATAACACCACAACAGTGAGAGCCAAACGTCCTAAGAAACCCCCGGGAAGGTTAACTCGGTCAACAAATGCCCGCAGAAGTCGGATGTGTTGGCCTTACGGCGCAAGAACGCAGCTATTCTGTAAACAGGCACAACGCAATCACGTCCGAAAAAAAACTCCGGATGAACGAAGAAGAAGAAGAAACTCATTAAAGGTTAGAAAAACTGAATGCATGCTAATTTCCAAGAAAGCTCAAACTTCTGTATGCTCTGTATATGATAAAGGCAAACAAATTAAACAGGTCAACTGTTTCGATGTAGATTTAGGTCCAGGAGACCTATGTAAAACAAGGATAAACTTCCTAGAATTGTTATATCCAAAATTCTTTCGCAAGTGTAGGCAACATCATGAAAACAAATAATACAAGAACAAAAATCTGCTTAAAGAAAAGCTGTGTGTCCACCTTGAAATGGTTTGCAGACTATATAAAGCCAGCCAATTACATAAATAGACTGGCCCATTGACTCAATATTAAATTATTAAATTCAGAGCTCAGTGAACTTCAAACAATGGCTAAGTTGATAATGACAACTAGTTTGACTATGTTAACATCAAATATGTGAATAAAACAATAGGTTAAGTTGTGAGTTGGGTGGTAATTGGCAATTTTATTTTTAGAAATCTACTCGACCTTAATTTTTATGTCAATGACGAAAAATTGACACAGGATGATATTCAACAAACCAAGAACAATTAATTTAATGATTAGCTGTAAATAGCCGTATTTACTATTAATATTGCCCATTCAACTTCATATATGCCAGTGATGAGTCCCAAACTGAAGATTCTGTAACTGAAACTATTAATTGAAAGATAACGCGAAGGAATTATTTATATACTAAATAATTAAATATATATCCGGGATAACATCTGCTCGCCAAGTTCAATCAAGTAAGTTGTTACATAAGAAAAGTCATTAACACAACAGACAAGTCGGTGTGAGTGTATATACATCCTACAACTCTGAAACCTGTCTGGAACTAAACGATTCAGACAGAAGACACAGCGGTTGCTTCTAACTGCGGCAGGATGATGAAAGCTAAACATTACTTGAGCAAGTTGGACAAGAAGCGATCTTGTCACTGGCGAAAATTTCATCAGAGTTGTGCTCGCCATCTTGACTTGCCACAGGTCACGACCTTCACCGGGGATGCGTTTCCGGGGCATCGTAAAATGGCGGCGTAAACAAAAAGATTTTGCTTCTTGTCGATTCTAATCCACAGTAATTAACTTTTATTATTCATTGCTGTTATTTCTTTAGAATACCATACTTCATTTGCATAGCACTATGCAGTTTTATATTTTCACGTAGCTTTGACAATTTCAGATTATTTTAGATCTTAAAAGCGCATTACTTAGGACAAGATTAGATGAGAACCGAGATCAAGTCCGAACTTGATACTTGATTGAATTTGAAAAATGAAAGTTTTGAGTTTCAGTAAGTTCAGTTACTCGCAGTAAAATTAATTTGAAAACGTTAATAATGTAGATTGTTATTATGAAGATATACTAGTATAAGTCATACAGTATATCAGTATGCATTAGTTGCATAAGAATCACACCAGTGTCTTTCTTAACTGATTCAATGCCAAACAAAACAAAAAGTAGATTTGAACCAAACCTGGTACACAATCAAATAAACAAGTATTAACTATTATTAATACTAGCATTTTAGACAATATTTAAAATTTGGGTTTGTACTTATGAAACCATCACAGTTGGATACAGCTTGACAAGACGAATCAGTGGTATCTCAATGAAGTCTACATCAATTCTAAGCAGAGTTATTATTTTTGTGTCATGTTCGACAACCAGGAAGTGCAAAGGAATCTGAGTAAACGAGCAATTCTGCTTGTGGCCCAGTAAATTGGGAGCTAAGAAATTCTTCCTTCTATTACTGTGGCTTGTTTATTTTTAAACGAACCACATAGCAACCATATATCATTGCCTCCGGGGTGGCAAGGCCTAACTTGACATATTATCTATTTTTCGATAGGATATGCCATGACCTAATTAACAATAAAAAGTAGCCTCCAATTGTTTATTATACATTAAATGTCTGTCACATTGCTAACGAACCTGGCAAGATGTATATTTTATTGTGCATTTTGGTAAAAGTAAAGTAAACATTACATTCCTCTTTCGATAGGATGTGCCGTGACCTAATTAACAATTACAAATAGCCTCCTATTTATATTTTTTAAATGCCATGTGAAATGTTCATCTTAAGTCAAAGAACAAATCATGAAAATGTACTCACATTGTCTTGATGTACCCACTATGTACTCTGCATTGCGACAGCTTTGTTTTGTTTATTAAATATCATGCAATAATGTAAATCGGCCTCTGTGGCTAAGGGCTTGCGAACGCAGTTTGTGAGCCCATATACCCGGGTTTGAAACACCGCGGTGCTGGTTTTTCCGAAAAAGGTATAGGAGTCGGTCGTTCAGAAAGCAATGGCAAACTACTGAACGTAAAATTTGCCCAGGAATCACAAACAGTGAAAATGCTGGGGTTGACTGCTACATCCTGTGAAGGACAACAAACTTAATTTTTTTTTTTTTAAATAATGTAAATGTTTGTTACTGCTGCATAAATTAACCCTTTACAGGGCAGACGCTTGTCCATTTTTTAGCCCTTAACGGGTAAGATTTTTTCAGGTTCGGAAAAATTTTGGGTTGCGTTAGTAAACACATCATAAATAAGGTGTTAGTCAACCGATTTTAGTTAAATAAACAACACAATGAAGGGAAAAGCATGCAGAATATGTCACTCACGTGATTGTTGATAATCCATATATGAACACAAATATTTATGAAATACAGCATGCTGTTTGTGATTTTCCGTCATTTATACGGCAATTTACAAACACATTTTCAGAATCATAATCACTTTCTTTAAAGTCTGACTCAGACTGCTAATGCAAAGTAACGCTTTTCACTTATATCTAGCTCCGATTAATAGTCAACTTCGTGCCCTTTAATGTCACTTAAATTGAACCTAGCGAAATCTCGGCTATCACTTGAAGAATCGCTGAAATCCGTTTTGAAAAACTAAGCGTAAAAACCCCGAAAATTATAAAAAAAAGTCTGTAAAAGTCCGTTCAAATTCATAGTCGGCGCTTACAAATGGCGGCCACATTGTCAAGCTATCGGCGAAATTTGCCGTCGGAAGTATCGTAAGGCTGAGAAATCGCATTTTTACAATGCATAATAGTATCGGACGGATTCGGCCGAAATGCTTGTTAAAGGCATCGGCCGCAAGTGGCCGTTCTGCCCTGTAAAGGGTTAAGCAGCCACTGTCACTAATAATTGATTTCTACTTCTGCTCTATAATTAGACTGTTCTGTATCCTAAAAGTGAGCAATTAATAATTAAATACTAACTTTTTAAAAAACCATAACTTGTTTCACAATATTTTATTTAAATTTAAATGAGTATGTACTGCTGCGCTGCTAAGAAAAAAGTACTCCTTACAGGTTTATAGATGTGTCTGAAAGCTGGCTTTCAAAATTGTTTTCAGTCATGTCAGATGCTGAAAAATAATACAAGTACACAGATAAATTACTGCTACAAATGAAACTTGTATTATGTTTAATTTTAGTAGTTAAATTGCCAGTTCTAATTATAAATAAATACAGGTTCACTATAGTAATTAGTATAGTATGGGCGCCACCATTTTGAATTTTGTGTTATGATTGCGCTATCTCATTTTCATGGTTGTGCTGAATATTTTCTTCTGAACACAATTAAAGGACATTAATGTTGAAACTCTTCAAGTATATGTAAAAATGAATGCAGAATTCAAAAATGCATTAAACAGTAATGAGAGATAAAAAGAAACAGGAGTTAACAACAAAATTAGCTTACTGTACGCCAAAAAAAGTAAATAACTTCACAGCGAAAAAAGTTCTAAGCAACAAACGCTTGCAGCCTAGGAGATGGACCACTTCTGCAATTATTAGGGTTGTTTCCCACGATATGTGACCCATTGTTTTGGAAAACATGCGATCAGAAGCAGATGTGGGTGCATACCTGAACTCACCAAATGGTCAATTAAAATGTGTCGCAAAAACACCTTCCACCGCGCGCCCCCTCCCTCCGCCCCTATTCAACAAGGCTGACAACTAACATTGCTATTATTATTAATATTATCATCATCAAGAGCCATGCCGGCTGGCGTAGGCATTCATAACTCTCCACAGATCTCGGTCTTTGGTTTTCTGGATCAAATCCACTGTTGCTATTCCTCCATGCCATTATTATAATGTAAATTGTTATAATGTAAATTTCCTTTCACTGAGCTTCAAAATGACTGAAGCTACCATGAAACAAAACACGATGACCCCAGTATGGCGATATATTGTCCTTCTATCCAAATGGGACAACAAACGCTTGCAGACTTGTAGAATGGGCAAAAGAACAAGAAATGGTTGTAGGAAACACCTGGTTTAAACAGCATCCTAGAAGATTATGGACATGGAGGAGTCCAGACAGCAGGATTAAAAACCAGATAGATTACATCCTGATTAGCAAAAGGTTTCGAAATGCGTTAACAGTCGTAAAAACAGTTCCAAATGCAGACTGTTACAGTGATCACAGATTAATTACAGGCACATTGAGGGTAAAGTTAAAGAAAGTCAAGTATACAGCAGGAAACCCTAAATATGACTGGTGCAAATTGAAAACTGACAAAGAAATACAAGATAATTTTAACATAGAAGTAAAGAACAAATTTGATATATTGTCTGATCTAGAGATCCTGTTTCAAGATGTAGATGATCAATGGGAAACGATGAAGAATTCAATCAGTTGCGCAGCAGAAAAAACTATTCCAAAAGTAAAGAAAGTGGGCCGTAAGACATGGATGACTGAAGAAATTTTACAACTAATGGAAACAAGAAGACAGAACAAAAATAATCCTGCCAAATATGAAGAAATTCACAGAAAAGTGAGAACCTTATGTAAGGAGGCAAAAGAAACATGGCTTGAGAAAAATTGCAGAGAAATTGAAAAACAACACAACAGTAACAATGCGAACCTAATGCACAAAAGAATTCAGGAGCTTACTAATCAAAGAACACGTACATCAGCAGGCTGCCTAAAGACAAAAGATGGAAGAGTCATAATAGAAAAAGATCAGATATTACATGAATGGTCAGATTACGTGAAAAACCTGTATGACGACAACAGAGACGAACAGTATGATGTTCAAAATAATAATGAAGGACCAGCAATTTTGAAGATGGAGGTTCAGAATGCTCTTAACCATATGAAATCTGGCAAGACCCCCGGTTCAGACAGCGTCACAACAGAAATGATTAATGCTTTAGAAGAATATGGAATAGATCAAGTTACCAGTCTGCTTAATACAATATATGATACTGGAAATATACCTCAGGAGTTATGTAATTCTGTATTTATTGCAATCCCAAAGAAATCAGGAGCCTTGGAATGTGATCAACATCGAACAATTAGTATAATGAGTCACATCACGAAGATTTTGCTAAGAATTATCATGCAAAGAGTTAGGAGGAAAATACAACCTGAAATAGGAGAAGAACAATGTGGGTTTGTGGAAGGCAAGGGTACAGTAAATGCTGTGTATATACTGAGAAACATAATCGAACGTTCTATAGAAGTAAACAAAGATCTACACCTTTGCTTTATTGACTACACAAAGGCTTTTGATAAAGTGAGACATGTCAACATGATAAGGATGCTTGAAGATCTACAAATTGATGGAAAAGATCTTAGACTTGTAAAAAACATATATTGGAAACAACAAGCTGCCATAAGAGTTGATAATGAAGTAAGCCAATATCAGCCTATTAAAAGGGGTGTGAGACAGGGATGTGTAATGTCTCCAGATCTGTTTTCCCTGTACAGTGAAAGTATTTTCAGAAATATTGAAGATATGGAAGGAATCAACATTGGGGGACGATGCATCAATAACATTAGATATGCAGATGATACAGTCTTGATTGCAAACAATGAACAGGACCTGCAAAATTTAGTAGATGCGATTGTGACACACAGTGAACAACTAGGGTTAGAATTAAATTGTAAAAAGACACAGATTATGGTCGTCACTAGGAAGGACGAAATACCACAATGTAATATACAAGTAAATGGGAATATTCTTCAACAAGTGAGCAGGTACAATTATCTCGGAACAGTAATAACATCTGATGGGAGATGCCTTGAAGAGATTAGAACAAGAATCGCCATGGCAAAAGTAGCCTTTAGCAAGATGAAAAACATATTGACCAATAAAAAGATGTCAATTGAAACGAGAAAGAGAGTGTTGAGATGCTACATTGAGCCTGTACTTTTGTATGGATGTGAAGCGTGGACAATGAGCAGTCAGGCTGAAAAACATCTGATGGCTGTAGAGATGTGGTTTCTGAGGAAAATGCAAAGAATACCATGGACAGCCAGAAAGACCAATGAACAAGTCCTTCAAGAAACAAATGAAGATCGTAAATTGATTAGAGAAATTAGACGTAGACAGTCAAAATTTTTTGGACATGTTATGAGAAGAAATGGATTGGAGAATTTGGTGACAACTGGTAAGATCGAGGGGAACAGACCAAGGGGAAGACCTAGAAGCAAGTACCTGGATGGCTTGGCCTTGTGGCATAGTCGAGACAGAAACACGGAGCTGATCCACGACTCTGGTGATCGGGTGAGATGGCAGAACATGACCGCCCACGCTTACCGGCATGGCACATGATGGATGGATGGATCCAAATGGGAGGTACCATTTAGCGATAAATCAATCATCATTAAGTACTGAATATGAGCTTTGCTGCAGTGTTCACGCTACAGTGAAGTTTGCTCAAGAGACGGGTTCTTTATTTTTTTTTCACATTTGTTTCCTAACGTTGAAAGTCATCCTTATCATCGACTGACGAAACTCACCGCGTCGTCACATTCACTCAAAAACTCTCGTCTGCTGTAGTTTGCATTTTCCTGTGAACCATCATACCTCTTACGCACAACTCTCATCTTTTAGCTCTATCATTGACCCACATTAACTGGATTTTGAACCATGCATGCATGCACACAGACACACACAGTGAACTTTAATGAGTTAATACTATTTTGTGTGTTCCTGATCTTGCTTTAATTATGGATTTAGTTTGTGACTTTCAGAACATTATATTTCCTTAGTGAATTTTAACACAGAAGCCCCAAACAATATGTTGCACAATTTATTGCCAGGCATATTTTGCTGCATCTCGTCAGGTGCTTGCTGCAGCTTTATATATGGAATGCTCTACATTCGAACAATACCTGTGACTATGTATTTTAATTGTTTTAGCTAAGTTATTATTTATTTATTTATTTCATTTGATGTATAACTGCAGTATGCACCTGGCGAGCTGCAGCGAAATATGCCAGGCAATAAATTGTGCAACATATTGTTTGCGGTTTCTGAGTTTACATTTAGTTTGTGGTTGTACTGAATTTTAGATTTCTGCCTCATCAGACGTGCCTTGCGGAGATTTCTGTAATCACAAAATGAAGTCATGATGTCGGTGATGAGGGTGAAGCCTGCGACAGCAGACAGTAATCATTTGATGATCAAAGATGGCTTTAAGTATGCCACTAGTGAGCAGACAGGTACCAGTCAAGATGCAGACTTGTCACAAAAACCTAGACAACATTTGCAGATGATTGAAAGCAAAGGAGATATTTTACATGAAGTGACAAATATGAACCACAACATGGCTGCCGTTAGACGTCATGTTTTAAATCAAGGTGAATTGCTTGATGACGTGCCACGCAGTCAAAATACAGTTCCTGTGCCTGAGGCATGGAGTCCAGGCTTGCTCTTAAAATCAAACCCTTTATTAATGATTACACCTCAAAAGACATCTCTCTCGGCAAATGGGCCCTTCCTGTCAACAAAAGAGAACATTCTAGAGCCGCAAAGTACAAATACAATTCCTCAACCTGTTGCTTGGAGTCCCGGCATGAAAGTTCAACCAGACCCTAATTTATTTATAACTCCAGAAAAGGTTTTGGATAGAAAACTAATTGCCGGGGTCAGAAGTTATGATAGACAAACAACAGACGATGATATCCGTGATGACAGATACACAACAGACAGTGGTAGAAGTGATGGCAGACATACAACAGAAAATGCGAGCCGTGGTATTCTGCACATTCCAACAAAAACCAAGAATTCATACACTGTAAGATTTGACCTTCCATCTTCAACATCGGAGGATGAAAGTAAGGATATGTTATCAGAAACTGATTCACCTATCACTATAAGAGGTCGTGACCTAGATGTGAAAGAGGTTAGCTTTGGAAGTCCAGATCTGAAATCATTTGGTTTGCAAAAGTCTTATAACCCTGACATGTACTCAGATGACTCATCGTTAGATGAATCTATTTTAAACTCTCTACCGAAAACTAGCGTTGATAAAAGAATCAAAAAGCAGAAAAGTTCAGGAATAGCAAAATCAATATCTGATAATTCCAATGGTCGGGCATATGTTTATTCAGATTTGCCAAATTGCACACCAGGTGTAACAGATAGTGTTAGTAATGATGCAAAACCAAGCAAACATGTAGAAGCTGATAAGAACTTTGCTAAAACTGGCAGCACGGACGTACAAATATCAGTTTCAAGGACCTGGCCGCAAAGGATGAAATCAAAATCAGATACTTCTGTAAGCACGGTAATTAATGTTCGGCACGAAAGGAAAAAACTGCCAGTGGGCGGCAGAATTGTTGCAAAAGCAGATCATCCGAGTTCACATTTGTCGTCAACTCATTCGCCTCCTGAAGGTTCTCAAGTAATCAGAGAGATGAAGAATCATCTGCTGTCAACAAAGTACTCATTTCCGTTTGAGCTAGCGGCAGCTACCGAAGACTGCGAGTACGAACATGTCTTTGCTCGGCCAGAATTCAACTCCACGCTGGCAATGCGAGAACAGCTGGACAGTTTACATGACCAGAAAGTGGATGTGATGAAAGCTGTGCAGGCTTCCCTGGCCAGGTCAGAAGTCAAGAGGTCAGAGTTGAATGAAAAGGTAAGTGTATACTGTATGTCATTATGCCTGCAGTATATTTATTCATAGTGTTTCCTTGTGTAATCTGGTATGTAGAAGTACCTCATTGTAGGGATGCTCATAGTACTAGCCACTTTAGTAACATTTTCTCAATTGCTTTTTAATTATATAACCTGCATAGTTGGATACCTCTTGAAAAATCAAATCCAACGGTACCTTATTCAAGTCTGTAGGTGAAATTTTAAACCGAGATATTAATGCTTGTGTCTCAGTTTATCATTTAATATAGACATATAGAAAAAAACGATTTTGACCTTTTCACTTTTTGTGACCCTACCTACACACTCACACAACTGTTGGTTACGCTTATGCCAAGGGAGATTAATACAGGGGCCCGTCTAACTCAAGGACAAATAACTGCCAGTTTATATATATATACATGCACACACACAGATATATATCTCTACGCCATGCTGTGATGACGTCAGACCACGCGCGGACTGCACGCGCAGTCTTGTCAATGCAAGGCTGCCAGCGTAGCTGCATTTTGACAAAAGAAAAGAAGTCCTGTTGGAAAGAAGAAGAATTATCAATGATCCCGACCGTGTAGAGTGATGAAAATTTACACATAAATACTAAAATTCTTCTTCTTTGCGTTCATCCGGAGTGTTTTTTCAGATGTGATTGCGGTGTGTCTCATTAGGCACCATTGGGTCGAAACCCTTAGGCCAACACATCCGACTTTTAGCGTGCATTTTTGACCAGGTTAATTTACAGCAGTGAATTCCTGGGAGACTCTCACTTTTGTGGTACCGTCCACCTCCCAGCTGGTCAAGTTGGAACAGTCGAAGACTTCACGGTCATATCCCTCAAAGGAAGGCAGGGACAGTCGATAGCATTTTCCGCCATCCTGGGTGGTTTCCATTTTTGCAGAGCCAACACATAGCGCTCTGGTGATGGGTTCACTGAGGGAATCGTCACCTCCTGCTCATGGCTGCTTTAATTCCTCACTTCAATATATTGGGTATTTCGTTCGCCCCGGGCCGTTCCCGCACAGACCAGACAGGTCTGCAGACGGTATCCACTCAGCGAGTTTTCGATTCAAACATGTGCTTGTCGTTGTGCCCGTCAGAGCTGTTCCAGGCACGGCGGACATTCGGAAAACTACCTAGTCAGAGCTGTTTCGAACAAGAGCGGCATTCAGAAACTAGGTAGTCAGAGCTGTTCCTAACACGAGAGACATTCGGACGAGACATTTCACTCAGACGTAAATGCGTAGTGCCAATTTTTATTTTGCCACCCATAGGACGGCACTTCTGTCTTCGGTGGGCATTTTTAATGAGGTTAGCCTTCCTCGGGTTTCGAGGCACATTAGACTTATTGTTGTGATGTTGCCCACATCTCAGCTGGTCAAGATAGAACGGTCAGTGACATCATGGTCCACCCTCAAGGGAAGGCAGGGGCAGACCATGGGCGTTCCCTGTTATCCAAGGCGGCTTCCATTATTGCAGAGCCGGCATATACTGCTCTGAGACTGGGCTCACCAGAGGAATTGCCACATCCGGCTCATGGCTGCTTTGATTCCTCACTTCCATGTATTGGGCATTTCGCTTGCCACTGGTCGCTCAAGCACAAACCAGGAACGGACAGTCTGCGGACGACATCCACTAGGTAAGCTTTAGCTTCGGACTTTGGACCATGCAATGAATTCGCTAGCCAAGTGGTCCATTTCGTGTTATTGAGACGTTTTTCCACCTTTGACTACATTCTATGTGAGCATAGATACAAACATTTTTCGTAACCATTTCGTGCGACTGGGGCGCTTTTCTTCCTTTAGTACTCGCTCACGAGGTAGGCTACATGTGCTGCCGGCTTAGCACCTTACCTCCGTCCAGAAGTGAGCTAGAAACAGCCAGGCCCTCTCATCCGCGGATCCCTCATATCCCCCAGCTCTGAGCCTTCAGACAAGTATCTGAACTGGGCATGCTAGACTGTATCCTGACCATATCTTGATGATGTACATTCTTCTAGGTTGTATCCTGACCTTATCTTGACGATGTTGTACATTCTGTTCGACTGTATCCTGACCTTATGTTGACGATGTTGTACATTCTGTTCGACTGTATCTTGACCATATCTTGATGTTGTCTGTCCGTTTATATCTTTGAGGATCTGTAGCTCTCAACTTTTCCCTCCATTATTAAGGTTTTCTATAAATTATGTAGCCAAGCTATCTTGTCTATTTCATTTTAATCAGCAGCTTCCTTTTTTAAATTGAGTTGTACTAGAACTTCCCTGTTTGTCTATTTACCATCCAAAAAAGAAATCTGTAAACATCATTCAAATCTACAAGATCGGGGCTAGCATAGTGGTTGGTGGTCTTGGGTTTAAACCCTTCTCAAGGCAGAATATTGTTATAACCACCCAAGTCTCATAAAATGGGTATCAGAATATTTTTCTGAAGGTATGATAACCAATGTGATGATGACGAAAGCATTTGTTTACTGTTAGTTCATGAAAATCTGGCTCTTGTACATTATTCCTAATCTGCCACATTGGCATGAATAAGAGGTGCATCTCTTTTTATTTCATTGTGTAATTATTTTCAAATATCTAGGCTGCAGGTTGCACGAACCGCATGTCGGGTCAGTTCAAGAATCTGATTGATTTGAATACATCCGTGGAAAGCTTGTGTGACCGAGTCGTTCGCATGAGAACAAGCAAAGTGCCCAGCAAGAGAAGAGCACCTCACACAGAAAAGGTAAGTCTATGGTCAGGTTATTGTAAATGTTTTTTCCCAAAGTTCATTAATTTCAGTTGTGTTTTTCTGTCCCTCACTTTCGCAGTCAGTGAGTGCAGACGTCAAACTCACTTCTAATCATGTTCATGACATTATCAGGGCTCGTGCCCCCCTTCACCATATTTTCAGAACGTCATTCCCTCCCCCCCTTTCGTATTCCCTACGTAAAAATTCTCTCCCCCCACCCCCTCGCTTCTACACAGTATACGTAATAATGGAAGCACATACTAAAACAAGTCTAGACGTCCACATAAAATGTGATTTGTGGGTCTACTTTATAAAATGAATTTTAGAAGGGTGATATGTACAGAACCGTAAAGTATGAAGGGAAAAACAATATCAAGTATCAAGTAATCAGTTCTTGTATTAACGTGATCTCGAAATAATCTTCATTTCCCCTCCCCCCGGAAACCCTAAAATTCCCCTGGGGAGGGGGGGGGGAATTCCCCACCGGTTGAGAGCCACTGCTCTGGAACATTCAGACTGGCCTCATACTCACATGAGTGGCTATCTCACGCTAACTTTCATCTACGTACCAGGACGTGAAAGGCAACGAGCGAGCTGATGGCTTGTCAGACATGGTGATGACCGACGTGGAAAGAGCAGTGGATGGGCCAGACATCAATGCCAAAGAAGATGTTGGACGAATAGATGGCTTTAAGGAGACTTGATAATCTGCTTCCTTGTCCAGGCTGACGGAGATGTGAGTGAAGCTGGCAGCTGCCAGACATGAACATTTTGTGAGGGACCACCAGACATGAACATTTTGTGAGGAACCACCAGACATGAACGTTTTGTGAGGGACCACCAGACATGAACATTTTGTGAGGGACCACCAGACATGAACATTTTGTGAGGGACCACCAGACATGAACATTTTGTGAGGAACCACCAGACATGAACATTTTGTGAGGAACCACCAGACATGAACATTTTGTGAGGAACCACCAGACATCAACATTTTGTGAGGAACCACCAGACATGAACATTTTGTGAGGAACCACCAGACATCAACATTTTGTGAGGAACCACCAGACATGAACATTTTGTGAGGAGCTGGCAGACGTGAACACTTTGTGAGGAGCTGGCAGACGTGAACACTTTGTAAAGGACCACCAGACATGAACATTTTGTGAGGAACCACCAGACATGAACATTTTGTGAGGGACCACCAGACATGAACATTTTGTGAGGAACCACCAGACATGAACATTTTGTGAGGAGCTGCCAGATATGAACATTTTGTGAGGAGCTGGCAGACGTGAACACTTTGTAAAGGACCACCAGACGTGAACATTTTGTGAGGAACCACCAGATATGAACATTTTGTGAGGAACCACCAGACATGAACATTTTGTGAGGAGCCGGCAGACATGAACACTTTGTGAGGAGCTGGCAGACGTGAACACTTTGTAAAGGACCACCAGACGTGAACATTTTGTGAGGAACCACCAGATATGAACATTTTGTGAGGAACCACCAGACATGAACATTTTGTGAGGAGCCGGCAGACGTGAACATTTTGTGAGGAGCTGGCAGACGTGAACACTTTGTAAAGGACCACCAGACATGAACATTTTGTGAGGAACCACCATACATTAACATTTTGTGAGGAACCACCAGACATGAACATTTTGTGAGGAACCACCAGACATGAACATTTTGTGAGGAACCACCAGACATGAACATTTTGTGAGGAACCACCAGACATGAACATTTTGTGAGGAGCTGCCAGGCATGAACATTTTGTGAGGAGCTGGCAGACGTGAACACTTTGTGAGGAGCTGGCAGACGTGAACACTTTGTAAAGGACCACCAGACATGAACATTTTGTGAGGAGCTGGCAGACGTGAACACTTTGTGAGGGACCACCAGACATAACCGTTTTGTCAAGAGCACAAGACATTTAATTGACCAACACAGAGATGGCACCATCAGTCGTTATATACTGGTGGAGATGTTAAGGAGGAAATCTGAGCACCCATGGAATTGTCTGGAGTCTGATGCTGATGGTCTCTCTAATCGCTCTTGTTATGAGAATAGAGAAACATGAATATCTTCCTTGTTTGGCCTCGCGGGAGCATTGATTGCTTGATTACTGTTACATTTCAGTTGTGATTTTGTTTAGCTTTTCTGACATCACATCCTGCTGCATCACTGCGTCTTTTTGGATGGGGGTTGTCTCCCCGCCATATGACACGTAAGTAATAATAGTTGCATGTCTTTTCAGGGCGCTGCCAACAACCCCATCATTTATTGACTGTTTATATATACTTGGCAATTTTACTTTCAGTAGTGTGTCATTGCTTTCTAAATGGTCATCGTTTCATACCATTCAGATCGCCCGTGGCTGATTTTGAACCCTGGGCTTTTGGGGAATTGTTACAATGAATATCATTATCCCCTAATCCACAGACCCAACCTGCCTTGGGTAGGCTTCCCAAATGTGAAATGTTGCACAGATGGCAGCCATTTTCAGCCAATTGCTTCCAGCTACTGGGAGATCTTTATTGCAGTGAGGTTGAGTTGACATTAGATTGGATTGAGGTTGGATTGTGTTGAGATTGGATTGAGTTGAGTTGACTTGAGATAAGTTGAGATTGAGTTGACTTGAGATAAGTTGAGATTGAGTTGACTTGAGGTTGAGTTGAGCTAAGAACCGATATCACTGCACTAGGACATTCCCATACATCCACTCATTCAACAGCCATCGAAGAGTCACACTACTAATCATTTCCACTGCTATCTATTGAATGAAGAGAGTGTTCCACTAAGGGAGTGATCATGTGCTTGATCTATTCTCATTATCTTTGTCTTTCTGCTGTGAATTTTTAGATGTAATTGTTTATAGTAGCTACTTCCAGTTGATATAATTCACCATGTGTGGGTGTTGGATTCACCTTGTGTGTGAGTGTTGAATTGACCTTGTGTATGGGTGTTGGATTCATCTTGTGTGGGTGTTGAATTCACCTTGTGTGGGTGTTGGATTCACCTTGTGTGGGTGTTGGATTCACCTTGTATGGGTGTTGGATTCACCTTGTGTGTGGGTGTTGGATTCACTTTGTATGGGTGTTGGATTCACCTTGTGTGGGTGTTGAATTCACCTTGTGTGGGTGTTGGACTCAGACAACTTGATTGGGGGGGGGGGGGGGGTCATGGCTAAGAGGTTAGTGTCCACCTGAAGCTCAGAAAGTACCTGGCTGAATCCTTGCCCGGGCTGGGGATGTTTCCAAGAACTATTGGTATGAAATGATATCACATTACCCCTAATCTCTTGGGTAGCAGGATTGGATACCTAGCCTTCTCGGATAAGGGTGAAAAAGCGGAGGTCCGTGTGCGAGTTGTGCACTCTACACATCCCCTGGCAGTTGGAAATTGCAAATTGTAGCCCATAAGGCTGCTACCCTGGCAAAATTGTTAGGTAAAGTGACCCTAGCTACCATCATCATCATCATCCAGTGTCTTGTCAGCTGGTGTGGACGATCAAAGCTCTCCGTCATGAATCAAATTGTGTGTTGACTCCCTTCCATGACATGACACATGTCTGTCAAGAATCTTTTCAGGCTGTCTTCCTCTATCTCTCTTTCCACAAATCGTTCTGGTTGTCACAACATGTTCCAGTTTTTGTCTTCTCATAATGTGGCCAAAAAATGACCACTGCCTCTTTGTGTTTGTGATAAGTTGTCTTTGCCACTCAGCTTCCCTTAAAATGTCCTGATTGCTCATTTTGGCCATCCAATTAATGTTCAGCATTCTTCTATAAAACCACATCCTCAAGGCTTCCAGGGATTAGTTTACCTATGGATAGATAGAGCTCAATATCTTGGATGGAATCTGTCTGGCCGAAGGAACCCTGACAGACATGTGTCTAAGCTGCATAACCAGCTGTGACAGAGTCCCCCTTAAAAGAGGAACGAAGAAGAAGAAACCTACTTGGTTGGTAAAGCAGTTTGCCATTCACTATGATACCATAATGTTTACCCACTTGCATGCACCCTGGCACCCCCTGCATGCAGCTATGGATACGGTCAACGGTAATAGACTGAGACGGGGCAGGTCATAGATGGCACAGGCAGAAATATCTATACGCCAGGTGTAATTTTTTTTTTTTTTTTTTTTTGCACATTTACAAATCCTTTTTACAGTACATCGATGTCAACACCAGCATTTTACTGCTGTTGTTGGTCTATTGGCAAGGTTTACGTTCAGTAGTTTGCCTTTGCTTTCTGAATGACCTGCTCCCATACCAATTTGTTAAATCCCAGTGCAACGTGGTCTGCTGCCAAATCGGGCGCAGCTGTGTTTCGAACATGGGTAAGCGGTATTACGAGCCGCATTCATAACCACTTTGCCGCAGAGACCAGCAAGTGTGATCTAGAAATCACCAATCGTGAAAAAGAGTGGGTTGAAGTACCGGAAGACATGACAGACTGACACAATGTAATAGTAAAACTGGGTCGTGACTGCAGAGAATGGGCAGCGGGCCGCACTGAGTTTGAGGTGCACCATCTGATCCAAAGTAACACACATCAAGGTAACATAGTGATCTACACTGATGGGTCAGTGGTGAGAAACAGACGTAGTGGTTGGGGTTTCATCGCGAAGGCTAATGGACTATGCTTGAAAAGGGAGAGCCTGGCATATGAGACTACGACCTCCAGCATGAGAATGGAGGTGGAAGCAGTAACAGTGTCATTCCATTTGTTAGAGGAGACCACTGCAACACACATTGCATTCATTACAGACTCAAGGAGTATGCTAAGTAAGGTGGAGAAAGGAACATTTCATGTGGAATGGCTATCCTCTCTTCAGAGGTCACAGATTGTGAGAATAGTATGGATTTTTTGCCCTGGCCATGAGGGAATGAACAGGCTGATAGTCTGGCAGGGAATGCACCTCTTGGTGGTCGATTACCTATGGACAAGGGAGAGGTGGTCGAGCACCTGTGGGTCAAGGTGGATAAGGCGGGGGAACAGATTGAGAACCCGTATGTGGAAAGAAT
Source organism: Cepaea hortensis (assembly GCA_963921405.1). NCBI lineage: Eukaryota > Metazoa > Mollusca > Gastropoda > Stylommatophora > Helicidae > Cepaea > Cepaea hortensis. The sequence goes on from OY992896.1 coordinate 85,279,571, forward strand.
TAGATTGCGGGAGATTGGTAGGGGTTCTGGAATAATCTCAAAACTGAGAGGGAAGACCAGGAGAATTTTTAATCAGATAGCGGTGGGAACGATTAGTAGTATGACTCTTCGCTGGCTGTTGAATGAGGGGACGGAGCGCATTTGAGAATGTCCTGAGTGCAGAGATGTTGGTTCATAGCTCAACTCAACTCAGCTCTCATACATGCACACCTACACATTACTCATGTGTAATATTGTATAAAATGTTATGTATTTCATCCAGAAATTCAACGAGTCTCAGAGAGCGCCAGACCTGATGGAGTTCTTTACTTCAGATCTGCTGAAGGAGCATCCAGACGTGACCTTGCCAAATGTCACGCAAGTGACCTCCCAGCTGATGACCTCCCCACCAGAGCTTTCCTTTGATCTGTATCGACATAACCGCCTGTGGCAAGGCATCAGTGACTTTTGAACTCTTGCAGGCCTTAATAACTGGACCATATTGAACTCCTGCAGGCCTTAATCACTGGACCATATTGAACTCCTGCAGGCCTTAATCACTGGACCATATTGAACTCCTGCAGGCCTTAATCACTGGACCATACTGAACTCCTGCAGGCCTTAATCACTGGACCATGTAGCTTACGTAGTTCTTCTTGGTGGCTGCGGTACGTTGATAGTTTACCTGCCGGGTGGCAAAACTGTCCAAGGTTCAGTATTGACTTTATGTAAACAAATTAAGGCAGTTAAGATCACATACTTTTTTTTTCCTTGTAAAACGTTATATGGTTAATGATGTCAATTGAACCCTGTTTGTACCAGTCAGAGGTGTAGGTCATGATCTCTGACCTGTTCTACCCCTTTTCTGGAACAGAGCAACAGCTGATGAACACCACATGACGTTAGGCCAAAAGTTGAAAGCCCAGGCAGCGCTGGCTCATTAGCTAGGAGCTCTCCTTTCAAATGAAATTATCTGTCTACAACTTCTCCTATCTAATAAAACAATCAGTTTAGTTACAGCTTTTGCCTAGTGCAACAATGAACTGCTCCTTTCTATTAAAGTAATCAGTTTAGTTACAATTTCTGTCTATTGACACAATTTATTTCTAGTCTAATGGAACAATCAGTTTAGTTACATGTTCTGACCATTGACACAATCAGTTTTTCCTGTCACATGAAACAAGCAGTCTAGTAACAATCTGTAAGTTCATATTCTGCCCATAGTTACCATCTCAACTTCCGCAGTCCTTTGACTTCATCCTGGTTATACTGGTGTGGTTTTCTCAAGACTTGATTGACTTCATCCTGGTTATACTGGTGTGGTTTTCTCAAGACTTGATTACTCCACCACAATTCCTCGCCAAGTTTTTTTTTTTTTATTTGCTCACTTTAAACTTAAGCACCTTGAGGGCTGACCAGGATGTCTTTGGCTGTTCTATATGGGCCAGCTGGGATGGGGGATAACACCACAACAGTGAGAGCCAAACGTCCTAAGAAACCCCCGGGAAGGTTAACCCGGTCAACAAATGACTGCAGAAGTCGGATGTGTCGGCCTAACGGCGCAAGAACGCAGCTCTGCTGTAAACTAGCACAACGCAATCACGTCCGAAAAAAAACTCCGGATGAACGAAGAAGAAGAAGAAGAAACTTAAGCATAGTCCATGCTGGACTTATTTTTATGTGTGGGTTAGCTTTCCCTATTACCAGTGTCCCTCGCTATCAAATCAAGGACAAGAAGTCAACAATTTAGTCCAACTTGTAGGAGGTGAACCCGCTACCGCACAGTCAGTACACCGGATGTCCCAGAGCAAATGTTCTTATCCATTCTGCCAGGCTGACCTTCTCCAAATTTTCATTGGCCTGTTTTCCGTTAGAAAAGTTGGTTGGGACGAAGTTGGTGAACTAACCTCACTCCGATAGATGCAGTCCCTTGTCAAAGCTCAGGCGGCTTCAGCACCAGTGCATCGGACTATCAGGTGAACACTTGCAGCCTTCGAGACGATTAACAGCTGAATGTTGTGCCAACCAGGCAACTGTGTATGTTTGGTTGCTGTTTTATTTGTAAGTGTTGTCGCATGTACATTTGTCAACAGTTATGTAAAATAAATAAGATTATACAAGTTTGATTGTTGAATGTGTGTTTGTAAGCTTTTGTCCAAGAAATCTCAGTGACTTTCTATATGCTGTTGTGTGCTATATACCATACACTGTTGTGTGCTGTATGCTACACATCATTACATACTATACACTGTTCCATGTTATTACATGTTATACACCGTTCCATGCTATTACATGCTATATGCTGTTGCATGCTATTTGCTATTACATGCTATACATCATTACGTACTATATACTTTCACATGCTATACACTGCTGCATGCTATATGCTATACAGCATTACATACTATATACTGTTACATGCCATACACTGTTGCATGCTATATGCTATTGCATGCTATACATCCTTACATACTATAAACTGTTTGTGCTATAAACTTGTAATTCTTCTCCTTCCCGTTTTGTCCTAAATTATTTTTCCGTGTATGTGTCGTATTCTCCATCTAGCGAAAAGCTGCACTGACCGCCTCCACCTCAATTCTTAAGCTAGATGTTGTGGTATCATATGCCAGGCTCTCCTGCACCAAATGTCGACCATTAGCTTTTGTTAAGAACCCCCAAGCAATGAATGAAAAAATGAGCACATTAATATACAAATATTTGGTTATGTTTGTGTGGCCATGTAATGAGAAGAGAGGCTTTGGAAAACATTGTGATGATTTGATAGATCCACGGTTGAAGAGGCTGGGGTGAAATTATGATGGATGGACTCAGACAATGGCATTAAAAAATATCAACAGAGTTGATCCAGAACACCAAAAGACCGAGATCTGTGGCGAGTCATGAACACCTACACCAGATGACAGGGCACTCGATGATTGCTTCTGTCAAAGACTGAAACAGGAGGCAGGAAGCCTGCCTCATGATAGAACACCACCGGGACGTGGGGTCAACCTCAGATAGATTAGAGGGAACAGAGTGCCCGGGATCAGGGCAGGATAGATGATAGAAAAGGGGGACTATTAACTAGTCCTCACACGGAGGCGTTGACCAGATAGTTAGCACTACTGGTCACGACAGAATCACGCCTGCGTGATAGCCACGATTAGCACTCAACCAAAGACAGCTAATAGAAGCGTGCTAACTGACCTAGCACGCAAAGAGCCGAAGGACGCATGAAGGTCCTTCCGCGTGGCGTGTAGCGACGCGAGTGAAGGAAGTCAGACTGGGGACTGACTCTGTAGTGTTCACATCGTGTAGAATAGAGATAGTTTTCGTATAGCCTAGTAGATAGAGATTAGCCATAGGGTTTAGGAAAACTAGTGATAGAGAATATTGTGACTTTATGTGTGATCAGATAGCGACTGTTTTGTAATTGTAAAGAGCCAACGGCAATAAAATGTACCATTTTATTCCTCGCACACGACTTGCAAGTTTCTTGTATGGTGTGGGAGAAGTAATCCGATGATGCCTGAAACATGAGTTGTTGACAGGCAATAGGATTAAATGTGGTGTCAGAAGTGTGGCTTGAACCTGAGTTCAAGCTATAACACTTACCCACGGCTCTAGACTAGGTTTACGGATAGGATATTACAAAGATTAAATGTTTAATTTGTGTCAGTGACGATGACGTATGCAGACTAGATCGAGTTGCCAGCAGAATTGTGCCTATCGTGATGAAATAATGTTTATTTGTGCTTATTAGAATATTATATATTTAAATAATGTGTTCTTCAAAGTTGTAAGTATTCATATTATGTTCTTCTTTCATTTATTTATGTAATTATTTATTTGTTTGTGAATAATTGTCAAAAATGATTCATGGCGGAGCAATACAGAGGTCAGCGACAGTATTGATTTTTGCAAGCTAAAAATAGCGCTGCGCCTGTGACGTGGCACGATTGACAAGCAGTTGGGCCTCGCCATTTGGAATCAGCATTTCAGTGTTTACAAGCTGCCAAACTGCTGCCTGCCTGAATCTTTACGATATATTAACTATTATTTGTTTATTTAAGTTAGAGAATGAATATATTTATTTATTTACACATTATTATTATATTTATATTTATTTAAAAGCAGTTATTGAATTTTTTTTCGTACTTTTCTATTTGTTTACCGTCACGAGGGCACTACTTTCGGCTATGCAAATTAGATTTGGTCTGCACCATACTTCCATAGATTAAACTAGGTTAGTAACGAAAGACATATTACTGTAGAACGAAGACAGGACATTGACATTAAATATTAATTAATCGATATTCTGTTTGTTCGTGGGCATGTCAGTGTCATTGTACCAATTTGTCAAAAATCTATTTTTCGTTTACGAGTTGTTAATTGTTGCTGCTCTGTAAACCAGGGTGAACAACAGCTGATAGATAACGTGAGTGTATGCCGATGTGCCAAACAAGGTGACCTGAGTAGAAAACTCGTGTGTATTCCGGGGTGCCAAACAACGGGACCGGTGTTGCTGACGTGTTGTTCCTTGTTCTCGGGAACATTAAGATGAGTAAAACCTACGTTTTTGGCATGCATTGTGATTAATAGCGCATCTCTTTTTCAGCGTGTATTGTATGAACAGACTTTGTGCTCTAATTTTTTGGAGAATACAATTTTCCAGATTGTAAACAAAGAGTACAATTTGTAGTGCTCAGATATTAAATAACATAGCATATCAAAGAAAAATAACTAATTGAAGCAGTCAGTTAAAGTCAACGCGAGCCAATTCCCCAACAACATGGCTACTCTAGCTGACTTCATTAAAGCAGGCAAAGAATTGCAATACACAGGTAAAGAACTAGAACAATATGCTGATAAGAGATTTAAAGAAGCAAAAGATGCTGAGACAGCTGAACGCATACGAAAAGAGTGTGCGGAAAGAGATGAACGGGCACGTGAACGAGAACATGATAAGTATGTTAAGCAACAACAATTAGAACATAATAAGGAATTTAAGCAAAAGCAATTAGATCAGGAGAGAGAATTAAAGCAAAAAGAGATAGATGAAATGGCAAGAGTTAAGGAAAAACAAATACAAGTAGAATCAGAGACACAGTTAAAGATGAAAGAGATGGATGTAGACTCACACGCAGAGATCTCTGCCACTAAACTTAAAAGTCAACGAGAAGAAAATAAGTTCAACAAATACAAAAATATTATCAAACCATATTGTAAAGACGATTCAATATCTGCTTGGACAGAAAATGTCGAGTATCAGTTTAAATATCACCAAGTTCCTTTAGAGATGTGGGCTATGATTTATATGAAGAACCTGAGTGGTGAGCCCCTTAAAGTGATAGAATCTATACCAACCGATCTTAGATCTGACTACCAATACATCCGTGATAGGATTATGCAACACTTTTTACTTGATGCCCCTGGGTATCAGGTTCAGTTCTCAAATTTAAAACCTAAACCTACTGAGACTTTCATTGACTACGTCTCAAATGTTCAAAGTGTACTAAATAGGTGGCTTAAAGCAGCTAACATAGGAAAAGACTTTGATAGATTGAAAAATTTAATAACTATGGATAAAGTAATATCCACGATACCATCCTCTTTTGCTAAATTTTTGCAGCAGTCAGACATTGAAACCATAGAACAGTTTGAAAAGAAAGGGTCTGCATATTTTTCTTCAAACAGAAATATTTTTAAGACTTCAAATGACTCTGAAATAGTTTCCTTTGTAAAAGATCAATCTAAAAACTATCAGAGCAATAGAAAACCATTTAATAAATTTGACAAGAAAGATAGAAAAATTTCAAAATGTATCCACTGTCAACTTTTACATGACACTTATTCAATGTGTGACAAATCTCCAAGTTATCCGGCACATCTTGAAAATGTTATTAAGAAGCAACAGAACAAAAGATCTGCATACCGGCGTGCCATTAAATGTTTTTTTTGTTCCAGCTACGGCCATTATTCAAATAAGTGCCTAGGCCGCCAACGTATGAAAGCCAACAATGCTATTTTACTTGATACATCTTCTGATAGTGGTAGTGAGACTGAGTGTGATGTTGAAAATGAATTACCTGTTAACCAAACGGAAGAGGTGTGTTGTGTAAACGATATGTTGAGTTTTGACAGTTGTGAGCGATGTCACCAATTTCATGCTGACGGAAAATTAGAATGTGGACATACAGTTCCATTCTCATCTGAGAGTGTGAATGCAGCCTTAGCCTCCAGAGGCAATTTAGAATTCCACAATGCAATGGTCAATGATAGACCATGCCAATGTTTGCTGGACAGCGGTAGTACCCTTATTGGTCTCAGAAAGGAACTGGTGAGTCAAGAGGATTATACAGGTGACTCTGTCAAATGCCGAACCTTTTCGGGTAACATTGAAATTTACCCTTTGGCCAAAGCCCGTATTAACACTCCTTTCCTTTCGGGTACATTTACTTGTGCTGTACTTGACAACCCTTGTACTGATTTAATTCTGGGTTGCTTACCCCAACTAAAACAATGTACTAGCGATGAAATAACTGCATGGAACCAACTGAATGCAGTTAATGCAACAACCAGAGCAGACACTATAAAACATCAAGACACGCTACAAGATGAGAGACTACTGGTGCTTTCTCCATCTAGCACTGATGATACCAACAGACAAAAATTCATAGAACAGCAGAAAGCTGATCTTAGTTTGTCTCCTTATTTAAAAGTATTGAAAGAACGAGCCAAAGTGACAAAGAACGCATCATGGTTCTTCAGATTAAATAATGGCATCCTTACTAGATATTATACTACTGGTAACCATGAGATTCAGCAAACGGTGTTACCTGTACAACATCACCTAACTGTGCTAAAGATTGCACATGAGTCACCGTTTGCTGGCCATCTTGCATATGACAAAACCAGGGCCAGAATTCAGGCTCATTTTTATTGGCCAGGTTTTTGCAATGATATTAAATTATTTTGTCGTTCGTGTAATGTCTGTCAACAGTTAGTACGAAAGGGTAAACATGCTACAGCTGAAGTACAACCTTCTACACTGGCTTCTAGGCCATTTGAGAGTGGCGGTAGATATTGTTGGACCCCTGAATCAGGTGTCCAGCAAAGGAAATCGCTTCATATTAACGATGGTCGACCTATGTACAAGGTGGGTTGAGGCAGTAGCTTTGAAGTACATCACCTCCAAAGATGTTGCCAATGTATTTCTACACCTGTTCTCACGATTCGGATTTCCACGGACCATTTTATCCGATCGTGGAACTCAATTCATATCGGCTGCAACGCAAGCCCTTACAAAAATGTTAGGGATTAAACAACATTTCACGACAGCGTACCATCCAGCCAGCAATGGGATAGTAGAAAAAATTAATGGAGATCTTAAGCATATGCTGGCTAAGGTAACAGCAGAAAACCCAGCTGATTGGGATACACTGTTACCAACAGTGCTGTTCGCCTATCGGGAGATTCCCCATTCAAGCACGGGTTTCTCACCGTTTGAATTAGTGTACGGGGCTAACCCACGTGGACCCCTAACCATTTATCATCAGGCAATAACGAATTCTATTCAAATTCCCGAACCAAAAACACCTTATGAAATGGTGACTGAAACACGAGATGAAATCGTGTATTATAGCTAAGGCAGCTTTGGAGAGGAAGGGTCAAATCTACCGCCAATATGCCAACAAAGGGGCGAGAACAATTGAACTTGAACCAGATCAAGACATACTTCTCTTGCCTCCTGACAAACGAAATTTATTGTTGACTTCATGGCAAGGGCCATTCAAGGTGGTACGTAAAATTTCAGATGTTGACTATGAAATATCAATAAACGGACACTTAAAGATATTCCATGTCAACATGTTGAAACCTTACTATTCACGACAAGAGACAGAAGTAGAGACAGACGAACACAGTGCACCCACACCTAGTGATCAGACGACAGACATACACAACGCAACTACACTAGTTAGCGAGACTGGCATATCCGACGAGCATACACTTAGCGAGAATACAGAATACACACTTAGCACCACCACCGTACTGAATCAGGTAGACGACGACGGAATGGAACTACCAGTTCCTATTGTAGACAAGACTGCTACATTAGATAGCATACATATAGAATAGGGACTAACAGACAGTCAACGACGACAATTAGTAGAATTAGTGACGGAATACAAAGACATATTCTTTGACATTCCAGGTAGGACGGACAGAATCGAACACTCCATTCTTCTTTCGGACTCTAAGCCTATTAAATGCAGGCCGTACTCAATCCCACTAAGCTATAGGGAAAATCTAAATAAGGAAATTCTGAATTTAGAGGCTAGTGGGATCATCCAGAAATCCACCTCTGAGTACTCTTTTCCAATTGTTCTAGTTAAGAAGAAAGATTCTACAATTCGTCTGTGTGTGGACTATCGAAAGCTTAACAACGTAACCAAGATCGACGCAGAGCCGATTCCTTCTTGCGAAGATCTTATTCTTGACATGTCCACCTCCAAAATCTTTTCTAAATTAGATCTCACTAAGGGATATTGGCAGGTCCCTATGCAGTCTCAATCCATCCATCTTACTGCTTTTTCAACACCTTTAGGACTTTACGAGTGGCGTTTTCTTCCTTTCGGACTTCGAAACGCTCCTGCCACTTTCGTACGCTTAACTAGAGATCTACTTCATGGAGTGACGAATACAGTGACCTATATAGATGATATATGTGTCCATACTGATGACTGGACAACACACCTACTGAAACTGAGACATGTCTTTAATAGGTTGCGACTCTTCGGGCTCACTGTCAAACCGAGCAAAGTCGAATTGGGCCTAAAAGAAATTGATTTTTTGGGTCATGTCATTTCTCAAGGTCAACTAAAGACTGACCAGAAAATTATTACCAAAATTATGAATCTGACCATGCCTACCACCAAGAAACAGGTCAGAAGCCTTTTGGGGTTAGTGAATTACTATAGTAAATTTATTCCAAATTTAGCGGAGATTACAAGTGTATTTTCCAATGTTTTAAAAGCTTCTGTAAAATTGGATGTCAAAGATGCATTATTAATTTCTGCATTGTCAAAATTGAAAATCTTGTTTAGTAATGTTCCAATCCTCCGCTTGCCTAATCCGAGGCTCGTTTATTATCTTAGGACAGATGCCAGCAGGATCTCCATCGCTGCAGTACTAGGCCAATTTTATGAGGGCATCTTCCATCCGATTTGCTACGTGAGCCGTAAGATCACACCCACCGAGTCCAGATATTCCATATCCGAGTTGGAAGCCTTAAGCGTCATCTATGCGGTGAGAAAGCTGCATCGATTTCTGGCGGGTGTGCACTTCATTGTCCAGACTGACAACTCCCCAATAACGGTCATACAGAGTGGTGTACATCGAAATGACCGAATATACAGGTGGTCACTAATACTACAAAATTACACCTTTAGTATAGAGCATATTAAGGGGAAAGATAACATCTTGGCTGATACCCTTAGTCGACCATCTGATGTAGCAATACCAGAAATTTCCACATAAGAGTGTAGAGTAATAGATGTTAATTTAGTACAGTCAAATATTCTATGTGAAATATGTTAGAAATACATGGATATTATGTGCTGAACTAAGTACTAAAAACATTGACCTGCTATGTGTCCGTAGACATCAAAAGTAAGAACTTTACTCTGGGAACAAATATATCACCTTGTGAACTAGGACAGCTTATTACTTGCTAAGCTCCATATATGTTCCAGTGAATGAGTTGTGTTAAACAGAGAAAAACAGTGTCAGATGATTATATACATACAGACACGAAACCAGTGGTCTACTTTACAAACGAACTCTACAGGTGCAATACCCATAGAACAAATATGACTGTATAATGGATTTCAAATACCCAGAACAATTGTATAGATATTATGCCAATGAAAGCATGTTTCTGAACATTAATGGCAACGACTAACCTGGGGTATTTAAAGACCATGTATATATAAACTTAATGTGATATGTATCATAATGTTTTAATATAGTGATACAATATAGATAGATTATGTCATTTTAATTTATAGTTAGATTTAGATAATATAATACTTTTTTCATTTTAGTTTAGATAGATTATCAATTTGCCCATTTATTTAGCTTTAAAAGTAGATTAGGATAGTAATTTAAACATGACAACTAATTATAAGAAGTTTAGACAGGAATAGTATCATTCAGTTTATTATATTTCACTTTGTTTCATTTCATTTGATTTCATTCCATCTTAACCAATCCATTTAACAAACGTTATCATTTAGTAGCATGATTAGGTTACACCATAATAGAATAGAAATATTATACACTTAAAGATACATCATTTACACCATATAGAATAAGAATATCAATCATATAGTTTGTTTTATTTAAAAACATTAGTTAGAATATGTTATATTTCACATCACCCATTTTAGAAAGGGACGTAACTTATTATATTTCACATTACCCATTTCACAAAGGGACATAACTCATCTCACATCAATTTCATTTCACATAGGTAAATTACATCCCTTAAATTAGATAAATATTAGGAGTAATGTAAGCTTATTTTAGGATTAATATGACAGATAGATTAAAATATGCAACACATTAAATGTATATTTATAGAACTAGTATTAGTATGTCAGTATTTAGAGTAATATTTCAGTAGAATAGAGTGGTTAATAATACTAGGGTACAAACCATCAACCCTTTTTTCTTACATGTAAATATGTTGTAAATATTTGACGTGTGCAACGGTTGATGCACAGTCATTAGGCTCAACTCTGTCAAACTGAGCCAAACTTGTACAGTGTCACTTCAAGGTTTTTAAATAACTGTGAGGGTAAAAGATGTGTGACAGAACACAGAATAAAAGATGTGTAACAGAAATGAGGGTAACAGATGTTTGCCAATAGTGAGGGTAAAAGAAGTGTGACAGAAATGAGGATGAAAGATGTGTAACAGAAATGAGGGTAAAAGATGTGTGCCAATAGTGAGGGTAAAAGAAGTGTGACATAAGGGAAGGTGAAAGATGTGTGACAGAAGTGTGAAAGTGAGAACAAATGTAAAATATACAGGAGAGAGTGAGAACAGTCAGCGGATTTTTTCTGCCGCTCAACAGGACTTTTTATTTTTGTTGCCGTCAAGTGTTGGTTTCAATGTTGGAAATGTGTTGTAATGAATGTATTTTGTGTAGTTTAGTTTAGGATCTTAGTGAAAGTATTTTGAGTCTCATAAGACAGAAACGTAGTCACAGATTTGGATTATACACATGTTTGTGACCACAGTTAAATGAATTATGGCACTTGAAAAACTAACTTACATACACATGATAGTTAGATACACATGTTAGAGGGTAGATTATACGTTTAATTACATCCAAACACACAAACAACCAGAAAAACAAACATATAAATTGCATACACTTTTATTAGATCAAAGGGAGATAACTCCGGGTCAGGGGACATAATAGACAACGAAACACTAACTTAACAGTGAAACATGACTTTACACGCGGAAGCGAGATAGGTAAAGCCTGTCGCTCACAGCTTGTGTAATGGTTGTTTAATATTATATGGGGGACATGAAGCAATTCATGTGTTGACCTTCAGAAAGTCAACTTTGTATGGGTAGTGAGTTAATTTACTATTTGAGGGCAGGTCTTATAAGACAACGGTCCGGTTCAGACATACCTCTAATTAATATAATATTGCGATTGAGAAGAGGGCTCACGCCAACCAGACAAGTTTGGGGCGATTGCCAGTAGCCAAGTAAAGTGATGCTACATTGTGACATTAGTCAGTAGGTCTATTGAGTAGCCCAAAGCCAGGTTATCTACAGTCTTTGACAAAAATTAGACACACTAATTTTTTTAGAAACCTCTTGCGTCACAACCAATGAGTCAAAGTTGATGACGCAACACAGGAGGGGAGGGTGTGTGTCAAAAACTGAAACGGGAGGCAGGAAGCCTGCCTCATGATAGAACACCACCCGGACGTGGGGTCAACCTCAGATAGATTAGAGGGAACAGAGTGCCCGGGATCAGGGCAGGATAGATGATAGAAAAGGGGGACTATTAACTAGTCCTCACACGGAGGCGTTGACCAGATAGTTAGCACTACTGGTCACGACAGAATCACGCCTGCGTGATAGCCACGATTAGCACTCAACCAAAGACAGCTAATAGAAGCGTGCTAACTGACCTAGCACGCAAAGAGCCGAAGGACGCATGAAGGTCCTTCCGCGTGGCGTGTAGCGACGCGAGTGAAGGAAGTCAGACTGGGGACTGACTCTGTAGTGTTCACATCGTGTAGAATAGAGATAGTTTTCGTATAGCCTAGTAGATAGAGATTAGCCATAGGGTTTAGGAAAACTAGTGATAGAGAATATTGTGACTTTATGTGTGATCAGATAGCGACTGTTTTGTAATTGTAAAGAGCCAACGGCAATAAAATGTACCATTTCATTCCTCGCACACGACTTGCAAGTTTCTTGTATGGTGTGGGAGAAGTACTCCGATGATGCCTGAAACATGAGTTGTTGACAGCTTCCATTGCTATATTCCGGGTATTACATGGCGAGACAGTAATCTTTACCATGGTGGTCAGTGCGATTGCTATCGTGTGTCCCAAACACGCCTCATGTGTGTCGGTCATACTTCCTTTACTGGTCGTAGGTGTGGACACCGACCCAGCAGCAGATAACTGTTGTTGTGTTCACTTCAACGGCTAATAACCAATCGTCTCCCTTGCAAGCATTCTCGTCACCCAAATTTGGCAATTCAATGGAAAATGGACAGACAGACCGGAAAATAGATAGAAAGTGGTTGGAAACCATTAGGAAGACTGAGCTTTAACTCTTATACCCGGTGCGCTGGCGATCAGGTCGTCTACGCCATGAAAAGGGCTTGCATCTGTCATGGGAAGGTATTCTTCTCCATACTGACAGCCAAGTACCATTTTCACGGGAACTGTGCTGCAGGCACCAGCGTTTGTTTCATGGCCACTACAGGCGCGGCACATCTGAGGAGCGGCATGTTAGGGGGTAACCTAGTCAGGATCAAGCACACATACTGGCCGGGACTAGCCCTGGTTGTTTCATGTTTGGAATGGCCAAATGTGTTTTCAACAACATGAAATCGGTATTAACATCTCGCGAGATTAACAACCCACTAAAAATGAGAATTGTCGAATAGTATGTGCATCCAAGACTACTGTATGGCGCGGAAGCCTGGACAATGAACAAGGAATTCGAAAGTCGAATGTAGACTCTGGAAATGTCGATACGCAGAAGAATATATAGCGTTTCATGAAAACGGAAACAATCAAATACAGAGGTTCTAGAAAAACGGAATGAAAAGAGAGTTGATGACAGAAATAAAAAAAAAAGGAAGCAAGTGAATTATTTCGGCCACGTTAAAAAACATAACACTGTCCCCAAAAAAACTGCCATTTACTGCCAATATAGTACCTTGCGGTGTATGGCAGAGGGGTCTTTGAGTCTGAGGAATTAAGGCCGCCTGGCTAGTGAAGTCGCCGCGAACTGGGCAGGTTTTTTTTTCGCATATCCTTTACAGGACATCGCTGTCAACATCAGCATCTTTCAGCTGATTGTTGAATTCTTGGCAAGATTACGCTCAGTAGTTTGCCATTGCTTTCTGAGCGACCGGCTCACATAGCCCTAAGTTACCGACGCAGAGAGAACCGCTACCGATTCTCACGCCCGTCACGTTACTCACGAGAATATACGGGATTACGGAGAAAGTCGTGTAACACCTAGACTAGGGAGACCGGCACTGTGCAGGTTAGGATTTTCTTTTTGCCCCCGACAGAAAAAAATCTCACACCTTACCGAGGATTCGAACCTGGGTCTCCCGAAGGAGAACCCGGCGTTCTAGTAGCCACTCGGCCAGCCGCTCCTCATAACACTCTTATGTATAAAAATCATAGTGGAGGGGGGGTAAGGTTGAAGGCAAGAGGTAGACAACGATACAAGTGGGAAGATAACATCAAGAGGTGCACGAACAGCAGCCTGACAGAATGTACAATGGAGGCGAGAGACAGGCAGTGTTAGAGATCCATAGCAACCAACCACCACTGCGGAGACGGCACCTAATAATTGATAATGTTGCCTCTACGGCACTTAGGTGTTTGATGTTTGACTGATTCCAAAGTAATGCCAGACGATCGTTGACAAATGAAAGGAGTAATGAGTATGCTCTGAAAGATACCAACAGAGGAAGAGACATGAGTACTCACGTCTTATTTCTGTGACATGTAATGAGAAGGGAGCAGTGTAGCGGCTAGGCGCTCGGCTGTCGAACTTGTGGTCTTGGGTTCGAGCCTCAGCCGCGCGGTTTCCAATGTTTCACAATTGACCTAGGCTCCCAGATGGACCCGGCCTACAACGGTCACCTGGGAATATCTTGGGAAGTGAAGGGGGCCGGTGAGATAGCGACCACATCAGCCACTGAGTGCCGTTTGGTCTACACAAATATGCAGATTTTCTCAGTGGCGTATAAAGTGCCCAGTACTTGACCTTTCTCATCTATGCAATGTTTAATGGTACACAGCAAACCTTTGTGACAGCAGGAAAACTGGAAGGGAAATCCTTGACAAATATGATAGACAACTTGACATCGTGGCATGGAGAAACATCTGTTGGCACATTAACTTGTTCTTCGTCTTGTTCTTCTGCTTCTTCTTCTTCTTCTTCTTCTTCTTCTTCTTCTTCTTCTTCTTCTTCGTCGTCGTCGTCGTACAATTGTTGATGTCTGAACGTATGCAAAGACAGCAGCGGTCAACTTGAGCTTGTTGACACCCCCATGTATTTTCTCTTTACGTGGAGCGGGTGATTACCACAATAGTTCTCTCTGTTCTGCATTTGTTGGACACCTGTATTAAAGTTTAGCTGTCATTCTACCAGTCGAACAGTCACATACATGTATCAGCATCAGTTATCTTTAGCTTATTAAACATCTGGTATTTCAGCCTATGCCGGTCTCTCTGGCCGAGGAGTTACAACACTTTTTCCGTAATCCCGTTTATCACGCAGAGTCTCGTAGCGGGGCGAGAGCTGGGAGCGGTTCGATCCCCGCTGGTGACTTGCGGGATAACTGAGCCGGCCGCTCGGAAAGCAATGGCAAACTACTGAGCGTAATCTTGCCAAGAAATCAACATACAGCTGAAAGATGCTGATGTTGACAGCGATGTCCTGTAAAGGATATGCAAAAAAAAAAAAAAAAAAAAATTCAGCCTAATATGTCCTGCGCCGAATCTGAAGATTGTTACTTCATCTCTTCGGTGCCATCATCATCATCATCAATATCTACTTTTGCGTCGTGGGAATGAATTGTTGTCGTTCTAGCGCGCGAAGGGTGGTACTGGATAGTATCATTCCGTGTGATTGTACAATATCTTTGATGTCAATCATTTTCTTCCCTGGTGTCTTCTTGCTCTCGTATCAGATCTTCTTTGATGTAACGCCAGTGCTGGTAGTTGGTGTTGCATTCTAACGAGATGGCGGAATCATTTGATCTTCTGCCTTTCAATATATGTGGCACAAGGTGTTGATCCTACCGTCTGTCTGATAACATCTTGTCATATTCGGTATCGGATTAAGTTGGTAGCTCTTCTCAGGCATCTTATCTCGCAGGTGTTGATTTTGCGTAACTGTGATTTGGATAATGTCCAAGTTTGACATTGGTAGCGTAGAGTTGGTGTGAATATGCTATTTATTATCTTTCGTTTTGCGGGCATGGGTTTATTTTGATGTTTCAGTTTGGGTGATAGTTTATATATAAGCGCATTTCCTTGTTGACATCTGGTGTCGATTTTTCTGTCTGTTCTGCCATCTTCTATTATCATACTCTCTGTGTACTTATTAACTTGTTTCTGAGAAAATTGAAACTTAAAATCTATTCGGTGTATTTGGAGTCAATAACGACTGACGTCACGCGGGGGTTGGATTATAACAAAATATGACCTTGTCTTTGCGGGGCGTTGCCTTCACTCCAGGTTGATATTCTAAGCAATTGTACGTGCAGTAGTTTGCCATTGTTTTCTGAATGAGAAGTGGATGTTTAAGTGAAACTTAATGCTGGTGTAGGAGTTGAACTAGGGTTAGAATTGTAAGAAGACAGAGACTATAACCGTCTCTAAGACGAAAGACATACCACAATGTAATATTCGGGTCTTCATCATCATCATTAAGTGTCATACGGGCTGGCGTAGGCGTTCATGACTTTTCACAGATCGCGGTCTTTGGTTTTCTGGATCAACTCTGCTGATGATATTTGTCTACGCCACCGTCTCAATCCATCCACCATCATTTCTCTTGGTCTGACTCTGCCTCCCTTCCCCTTGATCTTTCCAGTTGTCACGATGTTCTCCAATACCTCTCTTCTCATCACATGACCAAAAAAAGCGGGTACCCGCGAATATTCTTAAACAAGTGAACAGGTATAAATAACTATCTCGGAAGTCATAACATCTGATGGGAGGTGCTTTGAAGAAATTAGAACATTCAAAACATCTAATGGGAGGTGCCTTGAAGGGATTAGAACAGTCATAACATCTGATGGAAGGTACCTTGAAGATATTAGAACAGTCATAACATCTGGTAGGAGATGCCTTGAAAATATTAGAACAGTCATAACATCTGATGGAAGATACCTTGAAGATATTAGAACAGTCATAACATCTGATGGGAGATGCCTTGTAGAGATTAGAAAAAGAATCGTTATGGTGAAAGTAACCGTCTGCCAGATGGAAAACATTCTGACCAATAAAACGATTTCAATTGAAACAAGAAAAAGAGTGTTGAAGTGCTACATAGAACCTGTACTTTTGTATGTTTGTGAAGCGTGGATAATGAGCAGACAAGCTGAAAAACATCTAATGGCGGTGGAAATGTGGTTTCTGAGGAAAATGTAAAGAATACCATGGACTGACAGAAAAACCAATGAGCAAGTCCTACAAGAAACAAATGAACCGTAAACTGATTAGAGAAATTAGACGTAGACAGTCAACATTTGTGCACACGTTATGAGAAGAAATAAATTGGAGAACTCGGTAACAACTGATAACACTGAGGGGGAAAGAATAAGAAGAAGGCAGAGAAGTAAATACCTGGATTGCTTGGCCATATGACATGGTCAAGACAAGAACACGGAGCTGATCCACTCGACTCTGGTGATGGTGTGAGATGCCGAAACATTACCGTCCACGTTTATCGGCATGGCACGCGATGTTGACGATTAGTTTAACCGTGTACCTCTCCAACGGAAATGTTTTTATAATGAACGTGCGCTTTAACCCTTTATACAACGTCGTGTTTGTCTCCTGTCGCTTTTTATCACTGTACGTTTGGTATTTGTAGCTTCGCAGTAATGTCCCTATTGCAATAAGACGTTTGAAGTCAACGTTTATGTTGCATATCCTTTACAGGACGTTGCAGTCAACGCCAGCATTTTTCAGCTGCTGTTGATGTACTATAATCGGCAAGATTACCTTATAGGCAAGATTACGCTCAGTAGTTTGTCATTGCTTTCTGAGCGACCGGCTCACATACCCAGTAAGTTACGACGCGGCGAGAACCGCTACCAATTCTCGCGCACATCACGTCAATCACGAGAGTATACGGGATTACGGAGAAAGATCCTAACGCCTAGGCCAGAGAGACCGGTTGAAGTCAACTCCACTCTTTTTATTCCAATCCACGTTTTTCGTCTTCATAGGATCACTAGATACTTCTGTCGCCAACAAGATTTCAATCTACACGAGAAGATCCCGGTTGGTTTCAAGTCTATCTCGTGAATCACTCAGCTGCAGTGACAATTAACACCACCAAATCCACCCGGATTATGTTGGCTAGACTATGTTGAATGAATACACACTGCTAGAAATACAACACAGGCAAATACTGGGCAGGGCACGGTGTTAAGACCAAATGGGCGCCAAGAACAAGGTTAGAAAGCCAATACAATATAAGATGTGAAGAAATTGAGTATTGAAGCGTGGGGCCGGATTATTTGGGACAGTTATGGCTTATATTTTGGGGGCAAGTTGTGCCTACAGCAAAACTAGAGAAGACTAAAACGTCCGGAGTCAGTGGGTTTCTTCTTCTTCTTCTTCTTCTTCTTCTTCTTCTTCTTCTTCTTCTTCTTCTTCTTCTTCTTCTTCTTCTTCTTCTTCTTCTTCTTCTTCTTCTTCTTCTTCTGCTACTTCTTCTTCTTCTGCTGCTGCTTCTTCTTCTGCTGCTTCTTCTTCTTCTTCTTCTTCTTCTTCTTCTTCTTCTTCTTCTTCTTCTTCTTCTTCTTCTTCTTCTTCTTCTTCTTCTTCTTCTTCTTCTTCTTCTCCTCCTCCTCCTCCTCCTCCTCCTCCTCCTCCTCCTCCTTCTTCTTCTTCTTCTTCTTCTTCTTCTTCTTCTTCTTCTTCTTCTTCTTCTTCTTCTTCTTATTATTATTATTATTATTATTATTATTATTATTATTATTATTATTATTATTATTATTATTTCCCCCTCCCCTCCTTCAACAACTCCTTTCCTTCTTCTCCTCCTGTCGAGGGGAGTATGCCATGCCTAGTTAAGCACCTCAAATGTCCTTGTTTCCGACTCCGGCATACATTTGTGTCATGTGTACTCCCTCTAGACCACTGGTTCTCAACCGGTGGGGAATTCTTCCCCTAGGGGGGAATTTTAGGGTTTCCAGGGGGGGGGGGGAATGAAGACCATTTCAAGATCGCGTTATTACAAGAACCGATTACTTGATATTGTTTTTCCCTTCATACTTTACAGTTATGTACGTCTCATCCTTCTAACATTCATTTTATAAAGTAAGTAGACCCATAAATCATGTTTTATGTGGATGTCTAGACTTTTAGTATGTGCTATTAAATTTACCTTCCATTTTTACGTATACTGTATAGGGGTGGGGGATTTTTAGATAGGAAATATGAAAAGGAGGGGGGGGGATGACGTTCTGAATATACCGTGAAGGGGGGCACAGGCCAAATTTTTGATAGGAAGGGGGAGGGGGAATGATGTTCTGAAAATATGGTGAAGGGGGACACGGGCCAAAAAAGGTTGAGAACCACTGCTCTAGACAGAATCTGCCTCAGGTTACTAGCTCTATCTACCCGTGTCCAACGACTAAATATACTCCATGTCCCTAAATCTTGGATAGACTTATATAAAACAAGCTTAGCATACTCTGCCACTCAGTTGTGGAACAATCTTCCACAAGAAATCAAAGACTACCAATCATTATACATGCAATCGCAACCTGTTTGAATATTACCTCAGTACAGACTACATGCCCCCCCCCCCCCTAAAAATGGAAAATAATCTCAAACGACAACCAGCGAATAAACATTCCCATGTGTATGGTACGTTGGATCTTCCTTAGGTATTTATAATTTTTTCCCCCGCGTTTCCATCCTGTTTCAGGATATTGCGGTCAACACCAGCATCTTTCAGCTGTGTGTTGATTCCTAGGCTAGATTACGCTCATCAGCACGCCACGACTTTCTGAGCGACCGGCTCCATACTCTCATAAGTCACTTTTGCGATTCGAACCACTGCTAATTCTCGTCTTTTTAGGTATTTATAATGCCCAAGTTAAACATTGCCTCAGTGAGTCTTGTATTATTTATTATTTTTCATGCGTTTTAATGCTTATTGTTATTTTGTTGTCTAAGATTAGCTTCATAAGTGATGAATGAAATAATGTATGAGAAAAGATAGAGAAGGCGGGCAGAATGTTAGACAGGCCTACGTGCCCAATTCTTAACCCTTTGAAAATAAAGTTTGTTCGTTCGTTCGTTCATTCGCTCGTGGTCAGGTATGCTCCCTTCAGACAGAACATACCCCATGTAACGGGCTCTAGCTACCCGTGGGTAGTTTGTCTTACCTGACCATTGTGCCGTGGCGGTGGCCTTAAGCCTACTCTTAGATTCTGGGCTACATCGTTCTCGAGTGCATTGTTCTAGGGGACTCCTGGGGGTTTTCGCTGGAGCTACGGAGTCTATGCTTTGTGCGAAGAATTCCACAGGCCACCCTGCGGAAAGAGACCGAGCCATATGGGATAAAACCCGGTGCAGTGAAGTCGATCGTCTTACTTTTTAAGCCCATTTTGCGCTCGCTCGCTTTGAACTCAAACGTAGTCCATACACACAACTTCTAGTAGTGTTGGACTGAATTTTGTGAGTGGATTAGCTTTCCCTATTACCAGTGTCCCTCGCCATCAGGCGAACCCATTCCGACTTCAGAGGTACTTGTAATTTACATCCCCAAGTGAAGGACGAGAGGTGAGCGTTTTAGTCCAACTGCCCGGTGTAGGGGCCAAAAGAAAAGCCTAACCTGCACAGTTCGCGGCGACTGCACTAGCCATGCAGCCTAAATTCCTCAGTCTCAAGAGGCAGTAATGACAGTTTTTTTTTCAATTTTATTATTTTTTGGTCTGGTGTAGGGGTTGAACCCCTTACCTCGGCTTCAGCACATCGGATAATTAAGAACACGCGTTCTTATCGATTCGGTCATGCTGACCTCAAACCCTTTTTTTTAAAGTGCAAATCTTGCACACGATTTATCTCACATTTCTGCCATATTCGAGAAGCTAGAGATGGAATCTTACTACCCAAGAAATCAAGGGAACATTGGATATCATTAGATACCAGCGACTCCTGAAATATATCCTCAGCTGTATGGTGGGATGGAACGCGGGAACTTCTGAGTCTGAGACGGACACAGCAATCTCTCAGCTGTGGTATCCCCCGTAAGTGGGTTTGTTACTCTTCCACCACGGAGAAGCTACCAGTTCTGCACGCTGTCACGCTGTCTCTGTTCCACTGGGTTGAGATTAGTTGAGTTGAGTTGAGTTGAGTTGAGTTGAGCTAAGAACTGACATCACTGCACTCAGGACATTCCCATATGCGCTCCGTTCCCTTGTTCAACAGCCAGCGAAGATTCATACTACTAATCGTTCCCACCGCTATCTGATTGAAAGGTCTCCTGGCCTTCCCTCTCAGTTTTGAGATTCTACCAGAACCCCTACCTATACCCCACAATCTCATCCTTTCCATATGCGGACTCTCAATCTGTTCTCCCACTTTCTCCACCTGGTCCAATGGGTCTCCCTTGTCCATAGGTAATCTACCACCAAGAGGTAATTCCCTGCCAGCCTATCAGCCTGTTCATTCCCCCGCACCTCCGCATGGCCAGAGCAAAATATCTATACAATTATCAATATCTGTAACCTCTGAAGCGAGGTGAACTATTCCACACGAAACATCCATTTCTCCATCTTACTAAGCATACTCCTTAAGTTCGTAATGAATACCGTGTGTGTTACAGTAGTCTCCTCTAACAAACGGAACTATGTCTGCTTCCACCTCCATTCTCATGCTGGAGGTCATAACCTCATATGCCAGACTCTCCTTTTGTTAAGAATCGTCCATTAGCCTTCGTAATGAAACCTCAACCACTACATCTGTTTCTCACCACTGACACATTGGTGTAGATCACTGTTACCTTGATGTGTATTACTCTGGATCAGATGGTGCACCTCAACCTCAGTGCAGCCCGCTGCCCATTCTCTGCACTCACGACCTTGTGTTACTATTACATTGTGCCAGTCTGTCATGTCTTCCGGTACTTCAACCCACTCTCTTTCACGATTGATGGTATCTAGATCACACACCTGACGTCTAGATATTTCCGCCTGTGCCATCCAGGACCTGCCAAGTCTTAGTCTGTGACTCTTAACCATATCTATGGCTTCATGCCGGGGGTGATCCCTAATTGAAGCAACTCTCATGTACCATTTGGCCTGAAGGACCTTATGCCTATCCGCCATTATTTGTAGCGCCTGGTTATGCTTCATGCATATAATTGGTGTGTCCTTTGTGCACCCCAGGATCACCCGCGTGGCCGCATTTTGTATGCGCTCCAACCTTTCAAGCTGGTTCTTTGATACTGTCAGGAGCACCAAACCATATTCTGTGACAGAAATTATTAACTGCTGAAAGAGCCGCCTGTACAGCATCCTCTGATCTACCCCGGTTGCTGCCATCGCCTTCAGTGCATTAAGTCCCCTACCGTCCCAATGACCCCAAGAGCTATGCCGACAGTAGCACAGCTACTGGTAGGGCCACCCATGTCGGACAGGTCAAGGGAGAGGGACCAGATGAAGAGACACACAAACCTGCTGCCTTGTAGGTAGACTGGGGACAGTCAAAGGCTAGGGAAAGCATCCCGAATAAATGCTTGTCGAAATCGGATGTACTGAGCCACAGGCTTGACAAAGCAGTGCAACGTAAAACCTGCTGCCTTGTAGGTAGACTGGGGACAGTCAAAGGCTAGGGAAAGCATCCCGAATAAATGCTTGTCGAAATCGGATGTACTGAGCCACAGGCTTGACAAAGCAGTGCAACGTAACTTAATTCATGATGTCACAAATCAAAATTAATCGTTATGGTGCTAATCCCGTGAAGTCCCATCAGGCGGCGATAGTGCCGGGCCCCCTGCCTCGAGGGGGTCCACCCATGACTACTGGTGGTCACCTTCCCCTGTGCTGTGGAGTCAAGGCACAGAGGAGTAGGTTAAGAGCTATTGACCAAATACCCCGGACACTCAACATACTACAGTGGAATGCCGAAGGAGTTTACAAGAAGAAAGACTCCCTAACACAGCGTCTTCATAAAGATAGAATAGATGTGGCATGCATTCAAGAGACACACCTCAACGCCAATCACAAATTCTCAGTCAGAGGATATCAGGCCACACGTTTCGACCGCGAAGGACACAAAGGAGGAGTTGTAATACTTACACGAAATACAATACCTTGCAGCGAAGTATCTGTGATCTCTGACAACCAAACGGAAATAATAGGTGTTGATATAATGATAAAGGACGTGAAAATAAGAATCTACAATCTGTATAGCCCAGCAGATAAGGACCTTACACTCTCAAACATGAAAATAACTGACACAAACTGCATTATTGTCGGAGACTTTAATAGCCGTTCAGAAAGATGGGGATACCCAGATACTGACAAAAGAGGAGAAGAATTGGAGGACTGGGAAATAGACTCAAATCTCCATCTACTCAACAAAGCGGATGACACACCGAGCTTCTACTCCAGAAGATGGCTTACCACTTCTACTCCAGACTTAGCTTTCTGCACAGGAGACATCCTCCACAAAATTGATCGCCATGTGCTGGACCAATTAGCAGGTAGTGACCACAGACCAATCAAGCTTGTAATGAATATGGAGTATGTTCCACAGGAGCAAAAGCCCTTGCCCCGCTGGAATTACAAACGAGCAGATTGGGACAGATTTGCCATACAAACAGACAAATATTGTGAAAACATAAATACACGATATGGCAACATAAAGCAAATGGTGGAAAGTCTAAACAGAGCGATAATACAGGCAGCCACGGAGTCCATTCCAAGAGGAGCGAGGAAAAATTACAAACCATACTGGACTGAAGAACTACAAAGTTTGGAGGACAAAGTTGAAGATGCCAGGAAGACAGCAGAGAGAGAACAAACAATTGAAGCGAACATCTCTCTCAAAGCCATCTCAGCAAAATATAAAAGAACAGTAAATCAAACAACAAGAGATTGTTGGAGGGAAAAAACAGAAAACCTGAATTTTGACAGGGATGGAAACAAACTATGGAAACTAGTGAAAGCCATGAACAATGAAGGACCTAGCAACAAACAAATAACAATTAAACAAGGAAATACCTTGCTTACAGGAAAAAAGGCTGCAAATGCACTAATGGAACACTATGCAAATGCAAACCACATTGATATTACAACCGAACAGAAGAAAGCAATCAAAGATAAACAGATACATCATACAAATACAGAGACAGCAGCAGAATATATGATGGCAAATCTAACAATGGAAGAAATGGAACAGGCAATGAATACCCTAAAAAAGAAGAAATCACCAGGAAAGGATGGAATCACAAATGAAATGCTAATAGGACTAGGCACTAAGGCAAAAAAGAAACTACTAGCAGTCCTAAATTACAGCTGGAAGAGGGGAATAGTCCCACAGGCATGGAAAGAAGCTATACTAATACCAATCCCAAAGAAAGGAAAAGACCTGGAAGAACCAAATGGCTATCGACCTATCAGTCTACTTAGCTGTGTAGGAAAATTAATGGAACGCATTATCAATGGCAGGCTAACATGGCATCTGGAAGAAAACAAACTCTTAACACCACACCAAGCAGGATTCAGAAAGTACAGATCCACTGAAGATCAAATAACCTATATAGCTCAGGAAATAGAGGATGCCTTCCAAGAGAAAAAGCACACACTAGCAGTCTGGATAGATTTAGAAAAAGCATTTGATAAAGTATGGAAGGAAGGACTGAAAGTAAAACTGCAAAACATGCATGTTTGTGGAAAAATGTATAAATGGATCAGCCACTACCTTGAGAACAGAACTGCCAGGACAAAAGTACAAGGACAAACCAGCAAAATGATGCTATTGGAGCAAGGTGTCCCCCAAGGAGGAGTTCTTTCACCAACATTATTCCTAGCATATATAAACGACATCACAGACAATTTTCCAGCCAGAGTACACACATCATCCTTTGCAGATGACCTAGCCATATGGACATCTGAAGAATATATTAGTACAGCTAACAGCAGAATACAGCAAGCCTTATTAGCACTAGAGGACTGGTCAAAATCATGGCTAGTGAAGATAAGTGAGGAGAAAACAACATGCACAGTGTTCTCCCTCTCAAATAAAACTCAACAACCTAAGCTGGTATTGAATGGAAAAATATTGCGCCATGAAGAAAATCCAAACTATCTCGGAGTCACCTTTGATCGTCGCCTGACATGGAAAACACAGGTTGAGAAAAATCAAACAAGAGCAAGGCAAAGAATGGCAATCATGAAAAAGCTTGCTGGTACAACGTGGGGAGC
The DNA here is from genome assembly GCA_963921405.1 of Cepaea hortensis. Classification (NCBI taxonomy): domain Eukaryota; kingdom Metazoa; phylum Mollusca; class Gastropoda; order Stylommatophora; family Helicidae; genus Cepaea; species Cepaea hortensis. Next base: position 85,304,526 of record OY992896.1, read on the forward strand.
AGATGAGAAAGTTCTCAAGAAGTTGTATACTGGACGGGTGAGGCCAGTACTGGAATATGGCATTGCAGCTTGGGCAACAGCAGCTAAGTCAAACTTTAACAAAATAAGTAGAGTCCAAAATCAAGGAATGCGAATCATAACTGGAAGCCTGAAGACAACGCCTATTAATGAACTTGAAAAGATCACTTGTTTACAACCAATGCAGGATAGAAGAGATAGCAGAGCCCAGCAACAAGCAGAAAAATTTAGAAGATTGACAGACCACCCTATGTATAAAAGGTTTAGTGGTTTTGGAAAGGGACGACTGAAGCGTAGCAACTTTGTAGAAACTGCAAAACGAAAAATTAGGGCAGATCCCATACTTAACATATCAACAGTCAAACCTATTTACAATGCAGACAAGTTCCCAGCTTGGAGACAGCAGCAACTGCCTGAGATGATAGAAAACATTCCTGGTATTGAGAAAAAGAACACTCAGCATGAAACCGAAAGAAGAGAAATAACCCTAAACTACATAAAAGAACATTACCCAAGCAGGAATTGGACCCATGCATATACAGATGGATCAGCCAAAAATTCAATAGAGAATGGAGGAGGAGGAATTCTCCTAAATTTAAAAAATGGAGTGAAAAAAACACATTCAGTGGCAACTGGAAAGTTTTCAAGTAACTTCAAAGCGGAGGTAGAGGCTCTGAAAACTGCAGCAGAAATGCTCTTGATGGAGGAAAATAAAGAGAAGCAAATAGCTATCTTCACAGATGCAAAGTCAGCTGTCTCAATACTGAAGAGCAATAACAGCACAGAAATAACTGACCTAAGAGCAGCACTCCATGGTCTATGCCAGAAATCCAAAAAAGTTGTAATACAGTGGATCCCATCACATTGCAATATACCTGGAAATGAAGAGGCTGACAGACTGGCAAAAGAGGGCGGACGACAACCACAGCCTGACATAGACATAACCTATAACGAGGCAAAGAGGTTGATAAAAAGCACCTATAGAACCAAATGGGAATCAGAGCATCCAGGCCACCAGAAGGATGATGCATATTACAAACTCGACAGAAGAGAACAAGTAGCAATCTTCAGACTCCGCACAGGACATAACAGGCTGAAATACCACTTGTTCAATAAACTAAAGATAGGAGATACCGATGAATGTAATTGTCGAACTGGAAAAATGACAGCAAAACATTTGCTTCAGGATTGCCCAATATATGCAGAACAGAGAAAGATATTTTGGCCCACACCTGCTTCATTTGAGGACAAGCTCTATGGAGATATCAACAAGCTCAAGTTGACCGTAGCTTACTTTAACTACATACAGGTTGACATTTAAAGGTGTATGAAGAAGTATTCAGACTGCCACACTTCATACCACAGGTATGTCGGTTACAAAAGCCTCCCAGAGGCATGAAATGGAATATTGCTGGATAGGAGATCCATTACGTGGAAAGTCCGAACCAAAAGCTCACTGTGTGGGCTTTCAAAAAAGGTGGAAAAAGTGTCCTAGTGGCCCGAAATGGAATATTGCTTGGATAGCAAATCCATTATGTGGAAAGTCCGAATCAAAAGCTCACTGTGTGGGCTTTCAAAAAAGGTGGAAAAGTGTCCTAGTGGCACGAAATGGAATATTGCTCGGATAGCAAATCCATTGTGCGGAAAGTCCGAATCGAAAGCTCACTGTGTGGATGTCATCTGCACACTGCATTCTTCTGGTTTCCGGTAGAACAGCCTATGGTGAACGGAAGGCCCAATATACGGAAGTGAGGCTAAGCAGCCATGTGCAGGACGTGACGATTCCTTGGGTGAGCCCAGTACCAGAGCGCTGTGTGTTGGCTCTGCAAGTATGGAAGCCTCCTTGGATGGCGGGGAATGCCCATGGTCTGCCCCTGCCTTCCCTTGAGGGCTGACCAGGATCTCTTAGGCTGTTCTATATGGGCCAGCTAGGATGGGAGATAACACCACACCAGTGAGAGTCAAACGTCCTAAGAAACCCCCGGGAAGGTTAACCCGGTCAACAAATGCCCGCAGAAGTCGGATGTGTCGGCCTAACGGCGCAAGAACGCAGCTCTGCTGTAAACAGGCACAACGCAATCACATCCGAAAAAAAACTACGGATGAACGAAGAAGAAGAAGAAGAAGAAGTCCCCTACCAGCCTTCACCACCAAAGCCGCCACATGATTCTTAAAAGACAAACACCTGTCAAAGGTGATACCCAAGTACTTTAATTTACTCTCTCTACTAAGAGGACATCCATTCAACATAATACCTGGGATATCTGCCTTGGGAGTACCACACAACCGATGCCTTGTCTGGTTTTATAATGGCCCCTGCGTCCCTGCACCACTCCGCCACCCTTTTTACTGCCATCTGTAAGTCTTCCACCAAACTGGCCGCCTCTACCCTGTCTGTACACCAGCACATCATCTGCAAATGTCAAGATTCTACCCACACCTGGTGTCTCAATAGCTGTCATTTTGCTGGTGTAGACATTAAAGAGCACTGGGGACAAGGCAGATCCATGTGGCAACCCAGGTGTAATAGTAAAGGGGTCAGAAGTCCAGGAACCCATGCGCAGTGCAACCTTACGCTCATAAAGGACCGCCGCAACCCATCTAACAAGGCAAGGGCAGACCTCCATGACCAACAGTGTGTGTATTAACCGATCATACCTGACTCTGATATACGCATCCTCAGGTCAAGAGCTACCGCCACTGTCTCTTGTTTTTCCTGGAAGCCCTCATAGACATAAATACAAAAGTGCCGCATTGGCCCACGTGTCCTTCCCAAGCCGGTAACTCCCGAACCCTTTGGGAAGCAGATTTTACTTTCCAGACGTCACTGGAGTCTGCGGATTACTGATACTATCTTTTCGAGGACTTTGCCAAAGGTGTTTTACAGGATTATGATTCGGTATCCATTAAGTCTGGAGCGATCCTTATCTGGCTACCAGTTCTGAACAAGAACAAGTTGTCTCTGTTACCGTTCCGTCACAGAGAAGCTATCAGTTCTGCACGAGCACACGCTGTCACTGTTACCGTTCCGTCACAGAGAAACGATTAGTTCTGCACCCGATCACGCTGTCTCTGTTACCGTTCCGTCACAGAGAAGTTATCAGTTCTGCACGAGCACACGCTGTCTCTGTTACCGTTCCGTCACAGAGAAACGATTACTTCTGCACCCGGACATGCTGTCTCTGTTACCGTTCCGTCACGGAGAAGTTATCAGTTCTGCACTAGCACACGCTGTCTCTGTTACCAACAGTCATTGTGTTTGAAATACCATGGAGCGGAAAGACTTAGATGTCGGGTGTACATCTCTGATTTCAGAAGACTTCGTTCGAATCTAGCTGCGGAATTTCACAAAAGACGGAACCTGGCGATGTCACTACTCTTATCCCGTTCCAGGGTCGTGGTTCCGGCGCTTGACATTAAAACATCCATCGGTAATGGGAGATGTGACATTTGTAACTAAGAGCAACCACTCGCCATATTAATTTTAAAAAAAAATATTTATAACATATTATGTTCTGGTGTATACACATTTGCAACATCGCGGGTACTACAGATTCCTTGCTCCGTGTTGAGTCCTTTCTTGTGGACCTGGGGGATGAGATTGGAGCACTTCTGGGGGAACCATTATATGATATATGGGGTGCCTGGGGCACTTATTGGGGCACCCTTATGTAATCTATGAGGTGAGAATGGGGCACTTATTGTGGCACAGTTATGTGATCTATGGGGTGAGACTGAAGTACTCTTGGTGGAACCCTTGTGTACCCCTCTGCTGTGTGTCCACCGTGACGAGGTAGAGGAGCTTGTGCGTCCCAATGACCCCAAGAGCTATGCCGACGGTAGCACAGCTACTGGTAGGGCCACCCATGTCGGACAGGTCAAGGGAGAGGGACCAGACGAAGAGACACACAAACCTGCTGCCTTGTAGGTAGACTGGGGACAGTCAAAGGCTAGGGAAAGCACCCCGAATACATGCTTGTCGAAATCGGATGTACTGAGCCACAGGCTTGACAAAGCAGTGCAACGTAACTTAATTCATGATGTCACAAATCAAAATTAATCGTTATGGTGCTAATCCCGCGAAGTCCCATCAGGCGGTGATAGTGCCGGGCCCCCTGCCTCGAGGGGGTCCACCCATGACTACTGGTGGTCACCTTCCCCTGTGCTGTGGAGTCAAGGCACAGAGGAGTAGGTTAAGAGCTATTGACCAAATACCCCGGACACTCAACATACTACAGTGGAATGCCGAAGGAGTTTACAAGAAGAAAGACTCCCTAACACAGCGTCTTCATAAAGATAGAATAGATGTGGCATGCATTCAAGAGACACACCTCAACGCCAATCATAAATTCTCAGTCAGAGGATATCAGGCCACACGTTTCGACCGCGAAGGACACAAAGGAGGAGTTCTAATACTTACACGAAATACAATACCTTGCAGCAAAGTATCTGTGACCTCTGACAACCAAACGGAAATTATAGGTGTTGATATAATGATAAAGGACGTGAAAATAAGAATCTACAATCTGTATAGCCCAGCAGATAAGCACCTTACACTCTCAAACATGAAAATAACTGACACAAACTGCATTATTGTCGGAGACTTTAATAGCCGTTCAGAAAGATGGGGATACCCAGATACTGACAAAAGAGGAGATGAAATGGAGGACTGGGAAATAGACTCAAATCTCCATCTACTCAACAAAGCGGATGACACACCGAGCTTCTACTCCAGAAGATGGCTTACCACTTCTACTCCAGACTTAGCTTTCTGCACAGGAGACATCCTCCACAAAATCGATCGCCATGTGCTGGACCAATTAGCAGGTAGTGACCGCAGACCAATCAAGCTTGTAATGAATATGGAGTATGTTCCACAGGAGCAAAAGCCCTTGCCCCGCTGGAATTACAAACGCGCAGATTGGGACAGATTTGCCATACTAACAGACAAATATTGTGAAAACATAAATACACGATATGGCAACATAAAGCAAATGGTGGAAAGTCTAAAAAGAGCGATAATACAGGCAGCCACTGAGTCCATTCCTAGAGGAGCGAGGACAAATTACAAACCATACTGGACTGAAGAACTACAAAGTTTGGAGGACAAAGTTGAAGATGCCAGGAAGACAGCAGAGAGAGAACAAACAATTGAAGCTAATATCTCTCTCAAAGCCATCTCAGCAAAATATAAAAGAACAGTAAATCAAACAACAAGAGATTGTTGGAGGGAAAAAACAGAAAACCTGAATTTTGACAGGGATAGAAACAAACTATGGAAACTAGTGAAAGCCATGAACAATGAAGGACCTAGAAACAAACAAATAACAATTAAACAAGGAAATGCCTTGCTTACAGGGAAAAAAAGCTGCAAATGCACTAATGGAACACTATGCAAATGCAAACCACATTGATATTACAACCGAACAGAAGAAAGCAATCAAAGACAAACAGATACATCATAGAAATACAGAGACAGCAGCAGAATATATGATGGCAAATCTAACAATGGAAGAAATGGAACAGGCAATGAATACCCTAAAAAAGAAGAAATCACCAGGAAAGGATGGAATCACAAATGAAATGCTAATAGGTCTAGGCACCAAGGCAAAGAAGAAACTACTAGCAGTCCTAAATAACAGCTGGAAGAGAGGAATAGTCCCACAGGCATGGAAGGAAGCTATACTAATACCAGTCCCAAAGAAAGAAAAAGACCTGGAAGAACCAAATGGCTATCGACCTATCAGTCTACTTAGCTGTGTAGGAAAATTAATGGAACGCATTATCAATGGCAGGCTAACATGGCATCTGGAAGAAAACAAACTCTTAACACCACAACAAGCAGGATTCAGAAAGTACAGATCCACTGAAGATCAAATAACCTATATAGCTCAGGAAATAGAGGATGCCTTCCAAGAGAAAAAGCACACACTAGCAGTCTGGATAGATTTAGAAAAAGCATTTGATAAAGTATGGAAGGAAGGACTGAAAGTAAAACTGCAAAAAATGCATGTTTGTGGAAAAATGTATAAATAGATCAGCCACTACCTTGAGAACAGAACTGCCAGGACAAAAGTACAAGGACAAACAAGCAAAATGATGCTGTTGTAGCAAGGTGTCCCCCAAGGAGGAGTTCTTTCATCAACATTAATCCTAGCATATATAAATGACATCACAGAAAATTTTCCAGCCAGAGTACACACATCCTCCTTTGCAGATGACCTAGCCATATGGACATCTGAAGAATATATTAGTACAGCTAACAGCAGAATACAGCAAGCCTTATTAGCGCTAGAGGACTGGTCAAAATCATGGCTAGTGAAGATAAGTGAGGAGAAAACAACATGCACAGTGTTCTCCCTCTCAAATAAAACTCAGCAACCTAAGCTGGTATTGAATGGAAAAATCCCCTCTGCTGTGTGTCCACCGTGACGAGGTAGAGGGGCTTGTGCGTCCCAATGACCCCAAGAGCTATGCCGACGGTAGCGCAGCTACTGGTAGGGCCACCCATGTCGGACAGGTCAAGGGAGAGGGACCAGACGAAGAGACACACAAACCTGCTGCCTTGTAGGTAGACTGGGGACAGTCAAAGGCTAGGGAAAGCACCCCGAATAAATGCTTGTCGAAATTGGATGTACTGAGCCACAGGCTTGACAAAGCAGTGCAACGTAAAACCTGCTGCCTTGTAGGTAGACTGGGGACAGTCAAAAGCTAGGGAAAGCACCCCGAATACATGCTTGTCAAAATCGGATGTACTGAGCCACAGGCTTGACAAAGCAGTGCAACGTAAAACCTGCTGCCTTGTAGGTAGACTGGGGACAGTCAAAGGCTAGGGAAAGCATCCCAAATAAATGCTTGTCGAAATCGGATGTACTGAGCCACAGGCTTGACAAAGCAGTGCAACGTAACTTAATTCATGATGTCACAAATCAAAATTAATCGTTATGGTGCTAATCCCGTGAAGTCCCATCAGGCGGCGATAGTGCCGGGCCCCCTGCCTCGAGGGGGTCCACCCATGACTACTGGTGGTCACCTTCCCCTGTGCTGTGGAGTCAAGGCACAGAGGAGTAGGTTAAGAGCTATTGACCAAATACCCCGGACACTCAACATACGACAGTGGAATGCGGAAGGAGTTTACAAGAAGAAAGACTCCCTAACACAGCGTCTTCATAAAGATAGAATAGATGTGGCATGCATTCAAGAGACACACCTCAACACCAATCACAAATTCTCAGTCAGAGGATATCAGGCCACACGTTTCGACCGCGAAGGACACAAAGGAGGAGTTCTAATACTTACACGAAATACAATACCTTGCAGCGAAGTATCTGTGATCTCCGACAACCAAACGGAAATTATAGGTGTTGATATAATGATAAAGGACGTGAAAATAAGAATCTACAATCTGTATAGCCCAGCAGATAAGGACCTTACACTCTCAAACATGAAAATAACTGACACAAACTGCATTATTGTCGGAGACTTTAATAGCCGTTCAGAAAGATGGGGATACCCAGATACTGACAAAGGAGGAGATGAATTGGAGGACTGGGAAATAGACTCAAATCTCCATCTACTCAACAAAGCGGATGAAACACCGAGCTTCTACTCCAGAAGATGGCTTACCACTTCTACTCCAGACTTAGCTTTCTGCACAGGAGACATCCTCCACAAAATTGATCGCCATGTGCTGGACCAATTAGCAGGGAGTGACCACAGACCAATCAAGCTTGTAATGAATATGGAGTATGTTCCACAGGAGCAAAAGCCCTTGCCCCGCTGGAATTACAAACGAGCAGATTGGGACAGATTTGCCATACTAACAGACAAATATTGTGAAAACATAAATACACGATATGGCAACATAAAGCAAATGGTGGAAAGTCTAAACAGAGCGATAATACAGGCAGCCACTGAGTCCATTCCTAGAGGAGCGAGGAAAAATTACAAACCATACTGGACTGAAGAACTACAAAGTTTGGAGGACAAAGTTGAAGATGCCAGGAAGACAGCAGAGAGAGAACAAACAATTGAAGCGAATATCTCTCTCAAAGCCATCTCAGCAAAATATAAAAGAACAGTAAATCAAACAACAAGAGATTGTTGGAGGGAAAAAACAGAAAACCTGAATCTTGACAGGGATGGAAACAAACTTTGGAAACTAGTGAAAGCCATGAACAATGAAGGACCTAGAAACAAACAAATAACAATTAAACAAGGAAATTACTTGCTTACAGGAAAAAAGGCTGCAAATGCACTAATGGAACACTATGCAAATGCAAACCACATTGATATTACAACCGAACAGAAGAAAGCAATCAAAGACAAACAGATACATCATAGAAATACAGAGACAGCAGCAGAATATATGATGGCAAATCTAACAATGGTAGAAATGGAACAGGCAATGAATACCCTAAATAAGAAGAAATCACCAGGAAAGGATGGAATCACAAATGAAATGCTAATAGGACTAGGCACCAAGGCAAAGAAGAAACTACTAGCAGTCCTAAATAACAGCTGGAAGAGAGGAATAGTCCCACAGGCATGGAAGGAAGCTATACTAATACCAGTCCCAAAGAAAGGAAAAGACCTGGAAGAACCAAATGGCTATCGACCTATCAGCCTACTTAGCTGTGTAGGAAAATTAATGGAACGCATTATCAATGGCAGGCTAACATGGCATCTGGAAGAAAACAAACTCTTAACACCACACCAAGCAGGATTCAGAAAGTACAGATCCACTGAAGATCAAATAACCTATATAGCTCAGGAAATAGAGGATGCCTTCCAAGAGAAAAAGCACACACTAGCAGTCTGGATAGATTTAGAAAAAGCATTTGATAAAGTATGGAAGGAAGGACTGAAAGTAAAACTGCAAAACATGCATGTTTGTGGAAAAATGTATAAATGGATCAGCCACTACCTTGAGAACAGAACTGCCAGGACAAAAGTACAAGGACAAACAAGCAAAATGATGCTGCTGGAGCAAGGTGTCCCCCAAGGAGGAGTTCTTTCACCAACATTATTCCTGGCATATATAAATGACATCACAGAAAATTTTCCAGCCAGAGTACACACATCCTCCTTTGCAGATGACCTAGCCATATGGACATCTGAAGAATATATTAGTACAGCTAACAGCAGAATACAGCAAGCCTTATTAGCGCTAGAGGACTGGTCAAAATCATGGCTAGTGAAGATAAGTGAGGAGAAAACAACATGCACAGTGTTCTCCCTCTCAAATAAAACTCAGCAACCTAAGCTGGTATTGAATGGAAAAATATTGCGCCATGAAGAAAATCCAAACTATCTAGGAGTCACCTTTGATCGTCGCCTGACATGGAAGACACAGGTTGAGAAAAATCGAACAAGAGCAAGGCAGAGAATGGCAATCATGAAAAAGCTTGCTGGTACAACGTGGGGAGCAGATCAGAAAGTTCTCAAGAAGTTATATACTGGACGGGTGAGGCCAGTACTGGAATATGGCATTGCAGCTTGGGCAACAGCAGCTAAGTCAAACTTTAACAAAATAAGTAGAGTCCAAAACCAAGGAATGCGAATCATAACTGGAAGCCTGAAGACAACACCTATTAATGAACTAGAAAAGATCACTTGTTTACAACCAATGCAGGACAGAAGAGATAGCAGAGCCCAGCAACAAGCAGAAAAATTTAGAAGATTGACAGACAACCCTATGTACAACAGATTTAATAGTTTTGGAAAGGGAAGACTGAAGCGTAGCAACTTTGTAGAAACTGCAAAACGAAGGATTAGGGCAGATCCTATACTTAACATATCAACAGTCAAGCCCATACACAATGCACACAAGTTCCCAGCTTGGAGACAGCAGCAACTGCCTGAGATGATAGAAAACATTCCTGGTATTGAGAAAAAGAACACTCAGCATGAAACCGAAAGAAGAGAAATAACTCTAAACTACATAAAAGAACATTACCCAAGCAGGAATTGGACCCATGCATATACAGATGGATCAGCCAAAAATTCAATAGAGAATGGAGGAGGAGGAATTCTCCTAAATTTAAAAAATGGAGTGAAAAAAACACATTCAATGGCAACTGGAAAATTTTCAAGTAACTTCAAAGCGGAGGTAGAGGCTCTGAAAACTGCAGCAGAAATGCTCCTGATGGAGGAAAATAAAGAGAAGCAAATAGCTATCTTCACAGATGCAAAGTCAGCTGTCTCAATACTGAAGAGCAATAACAGCACAGAACTAACTGACCTAAGAGCAGCACTCCATGGTCTATGTCAGAAATCCAAAAAAGTTGTAATACAGTGGATCCCATCACATTGCAGTATACCTGGAAACGAAGAGGCTGACAGACTGGCAAAAGAGGGCGGACGACTACCACAGCCTGACATAGACATAACCTATAATGAGGCAAAGAGGTTGATAAAAAGCATTTATAGAACCAAATGGGAATCAGAGCATCCAGGCCATCAGAAGGATGATGCATATTACAAACTCGACCGAAGAGAACAAGTAGCAATCTTCAGACTCCGCACAGGACATAACAGGCTGAAATACCACTTGTTCAATAAACTAAAGATAGGAGATACCGATGAATGTAATTGTAGAACTGGAAAAATGACAGCAAAACATTTGCTGCAGGATTGCCCAACGTATGCAGAACAGAGAAAGATATTTTGGCCCACACCTGCTTCATTTGAGGACAAGCTCTATGGAGATATCAACAAGCTCAAGTTGACCGCAGCTTACTTTAACTACATACAGGTTGACATTTAAAGGTGCATGAAGACCCAGAGGCATGAAATGGAATATTGCTTGGATAGCAAATCCATTACGTGGAAAGTCCGAATTAAAAGCCCATCGTGTGGGCTTCATAAAAGGTGGAAAAGTGTCCTAGTGGCATGAAATGGAATATTGCTTGGATAGCAAATCCATTACGTGGAAAGTCCGAATCAAAAGCCCATTGTGTGGGCTTCATAAAAGGTGGAAAAGTGTCCTAGTGGCATGAAATGGAATATTGCTTGGATAGCAAATCCATTACGTGGAAAGTCCGAATCAAAAGCCCACTGTGTGGGCTTCATAAAAGGTGGAAAAGTGTCCTAGTGGCACGAAATGGAATATTGCTTGGATAGCAAATCCATTACGTGGAAAGTCTGAATCAAAAGCCCACTGTGTGGGCTTCATAAAAGGTGGAAAAGTGTCCTAGTGGCACGAAATGGAATATTGCTTGGATAGCAAATCCATTACATGGAAAGTCCGAATCGAAAGCTCACTGTGTGGATGTCATCTGCAGACTGCATACTTCTGGTTTCCGGAAGAACAGCCTATGGTGAACGGAAGGCCCAACATACGGAAGTGAGGCTAAGCAGCCATGTTCAGGACGTGACGATTCCTTGGGTGAGCCCAGTACCAGAGCGCTATGTATCGGCTCTGCAAGTATGGAAGCCTCCTTGGATGGCGGGGAATGCCCATGGTCTGCCCCTGCCTTCCCTTGAGCGCTGACCAGGATCTTTGGCTGTTCTATATGGACCAGCTGGGATGGGGGATAACACCACAACAGTGAGAGTCAAACGTCCTAAGAAACCCCCGGGAAGGTTAACCCGGTCAACAAATGCCCGCAGAAGTCGGATGTGTCGGCCTAACGGCGCAAGAGCGCAGCTCTGCTGTAAACAGGCACAACGCAATCACATCCGGAAAAAAAAAAAACTCCGGATGAACGAAGAAGAAGAAGAAGAAGAATGGAAAAATATTGCGCCATGAAGAAAATCCAAACTATCTAGGAGTCACATTTGATCGTCGTCTGATATGGAAGACACAGGTTGGGAAAAATCGAACAAGAGCAAGACAGAGAATGGCAATCATGAAAAAGCTTGCTGGTACAACGTGGGGAGCAGATTAGAAAGTTCTCAAGAAGTTATATACTGGACGGGTGAGGCCGGTACTGGAATATTGCATTGCAGCTTGGGCAACAGCAGCTAAGTCAAACTTTAACAAAATTAGTAGAGTCCAAAACCAAGGAATGCGAATCATAACTGGAAGCCTGAAGACAACGCCTATTAATGAACTAGAAAAGATCACTTGTTTACAACCAATGCAGGACAGAAGAGATAGCAGAGCCCAGCAACAAGCAGAAAAATTTAGAAGATTGACAGACCACCCTATGTATAACAGGTTTAATGGTTTTGGAAAAGGAAGACTGAAGCGTAACAACTTTGTAGAAACTGCAAAACGAAAGATTAGGGCAGATCCCATACTTACCATATCAACAGTCAAGCCCATTTACAATGCACACAACTTCCCAGCTTGGAGACAGCAGCAACTGCCTGAGATGATAGAAAACATTCCTGGTATTGAGAAAAAGAACACTCAGAATGAAACCGACAGAAGAAAAATAACTCTAAACTACATAAAAGAACATTACCCAAGCAGGAATTGGACCCATGCATATACAGATGGATCAGCCAAAGATTCAATTAAAAATGGAGGAGGAGGAATTCTCCTAAATTTAAAAAATGGAGTGATAAAAACACAGTCAGTGGCACCTGAAAAATTTTCAAGTAACTTCAAAGCGGAGGTAGAGGCTTTGAAAACTGCAGCAGAAATGCTCTTGATGGAGGAAAATAAAGAGAAGCAAATAGCTATCTTCACAGATGCAAAGTCAGCTGTCTCAATACTGAAGAGCAAAAACAGCACAGAACTAGCTGACCTAAGAGCAGCACTCCATGGTCTATGTCAGAAATCCCAAAAAGTTGTAATACAGTGGATCCCATCACATTGCAGTATACCTGGAAATGAAGAGGCTGACAGACTAGCAAAAGAGGGTGGACGATTACCACAGCCTGACATAGACATAACCTATAATGAGGCAAAAAGGTTTATAAAAAGCACTTATAGAACCAAATGGGAATCAGAGCATCCAGGCCACCAGAAGGATGATGCATATTACAAACTCGACCGAAGAGAACAAGTAGCAATCTTCAGACTCCGCACAGGACATAACAGGCTGAAACACCACTTGTTCAATAAACTAAAGATAGGAGATACCGATGAATGTAATTGTGGAACTGGTAAAATGACAGCTAAACATTTGCTGCAGGAGTGCCCAATATATGCAGAACAGAGAAAGATATTTTGGCCCACGCCTGCTTCATTTGAGGACAAGCTCTATGGAGATATCAACAAGCTCAAGTTGACTACAGCTTACTTTAACTACATTCAGGTTGACATCTAAAGGTGCATGAAGATGTATTTAGACTGCCACACTTCATACCACAGGTATGTCGGTTACAAAAGCGTCCCAGCGGCATGAAATGGAATATTGCTTGGATAGCACATCCATTACGTGGAAAGTCCGAATCAAAAGCTCACTGTGTGGGCTTTGTAAATGGTGGAAAAAGTGTCCTAGTGACACGAAATGGAATATTGCTTGGATAGCAAATCCATTACGTGGAAAGTCCGAATCAAAAGCCCATTGTGTGGGCTTCATAAAAGGTGGAAAAGTGTCCTAGTGGCATGAAATGGAATATTGCTTGGATAGCAAATCCATTACGTGGAAAGTCCGAATCAAAAGCCCACTGTGTGGGCTTCATAAAAGGTGGAAAAGTGTCCTAGTGGCACGAAATGGAATATTGCTTGGATAGCAAATCCATTACGTGGAAAGTCTGAATCAAAAGCCCACTGTGTGGGCTTCATAAAAGGTGGAAAAGTGTCCTAGTGGCACGAAATGGAATATTGCTTGGATAGCAAATCCATTACATGGAAAGTCCGAATCGAAAGCTCACTGTGTGGATGTCATCTGCAGACTGCATACTTCTGGTTTCCGGAAGAACAGCCTATGGTGAACGGAAGGCCCAACATACGGAAGTGAGGCTAAGCAGCCATGTTCAGGACGTGACGATTCCTTGGGTGAGCCCAGTACCAGAGCGCTATGTATCGGCTCTGCAAGTATGGAAGCCTCCTTGGATGGCGGGGAATGCCCATGGTCTGCCCCTGCCTTCCCTTGAGCGCTGACCAGGATCTTTGGCTGTTCTATATGGACCAGCTGGGATGGGGGATAACACCACAACAGTGAGAGTCAAACGTCCTAAGAAACCCCCGGGAAGGTTAACCCGGTCAACAAATGCCCGCAGAAGTCGGATGTGTCGGCCTAACGGCGCAAGAGCGCAGCTCTGCTGTAAACAGGCACAACGCAATCACATCCGGAAAAAAAAAAACTCCGGATGAACGAAGAAGAAGAAGAAGAAGAATGGAAAAATATTGCGCCATGAAGAAAATCCAAACTATCTAGGAGTCACATTTGATCGTCGTCTGATATGGAAGACACAGGTTGGGAAAAATCGAACAAGAGCAAGACAGAGAATGGCAATCATGAAAAAGCTTGCTGGTACAACGTGGGGAGCAGATTAGAAAGTTCTCAAGAAGTTATATACTGGACGGGTGAGGCCGGTACTGGAATATTGCATTGCAGCTTGGGCAACAGCAGCTAAGTCAAACTTTAACAAAATTAGTAGAGTCCAAAACCAAGGAATGCGAATCATAACTGGAAGCCTGAAGACAACGCCTATTAATGAACTAGAAAAGATCACTTGTTTACAACCAATGCAGGACAGAAGAGATAGCAGAGCCCAGCAACAAGCAGAAAAATTTAGAAGATTGACAGACCACCCTATGTATAACAGGTTTAATGGTTTTGGAAAAGGAAGACTGAAGCGTAACAACTTTGTAGAAACTGCAAAACGAAAGATTAGGGCAGATCCCATACTTACCATATCAACAGTCAAGCCCATTTACAATGCACACAACTTCCCAGCTTGGAGACAGCAGCAACTGCCTGAGATGATAGAAAACATTCCTGGTATTGAGAAAAAGAACACTCAGAATGAAACCGACAGAAGAAAAATAACCCTCAACTACATAAAAGAACATTACCCAAGCAGAAATTGGACCCATGCATATACAGATGGATCAGCCAAAGATTCAATTAAAAATGGAGGAGGAGGAATTCTCCTTAATTTAAAAAATGTAGTGATAAAAACACAGTCAGTGGCACCTGAAAAATTTTCAAGTAACTTCAAAGCGGAGGTAGAGGCTTTGAAAACTGCAGCAGAAATGCTCTTGATGGAGGAAAATAAAGAGAAGCAAATAGCTATCTTCACAGATGCAAAGTCAGCTGTCTCAATACTGAAGAGCAAAAACAGCACAGAACTAGCTGACCTAAGAGCAGCACTCCATGGTCTATGCCAGAAATCCCAAAAAGTTGTAATACAGTGGATCCCATCACATTGCAGTATACCTGGAAATGAAGAGGCTGACAGACTAGCAAAAGAGGGTGGACGATTACCACAGCCTGACATAGACATAACCTATAATGAGGCAAAAAGGTTTATAAAAAGCACTTATAGAACCAAATGGGAATCAGAGCATCCAGGCCACCAGAAGGATGATGCATATTACAAACTCGACCGAAGAGAACAAGTAGCAATCTTCAGACTCCGCACAGGACATAACAGGCTGAAACACCACTTGTTCAATAAACTAAAGATAGGAGATACCGATGAATGTAATTGTGGAACTGGTAAAATGACAGCTAAACATTTGCTGCAGGAGTGCCCAATATATGCAGAACAGAGAAAGATATTTTGGCCCACGCCTGCTTCATTTGAGGACAAGCTCTATGGAGATATCAACAAGCTCAAGTTGACTACAGCTTACTTTAACTACATTCAGGTTGACATCTAAAGGTGCATGAAGATGTATTTAGACTGCCACACTTCATACCACAGGTATGTCGGTTACAAAAGCGTCCCAGCGGCATGAAATGGAATATTGCTTGGATAGCACATCCATTACGTGGAAAGTCCGAATCAAAAGCTCACTGTGTGGGCTTTGTAAATGGTGGAAAAAGTGTCCTAGTGACACGAAATGGAATATTGCTTGGATAGCAAATCCATTACGTGAAAAGTCCGAATCGAAAGCTCACTGTGTGGGCTTCATAAAAGGTGGAAAAAGTGTCCTAGTGGCACGAAATGGAATATTTGCTTGGATAGCAAATCCATTATGTGGAAAGTCTGAATCGAAAGCTCTCTGTGTGGATGTCATCTGCAGACTGCATTCTTCTGGTTTCCGGAGGAAAAGCCTATGGTGAACGGAAGGCCCAATATACGGAAGTGAGGCTAAGCAGCCATGTGCAGGACGTGACGATTCCTTGGGTGAGCCCAGTACCAGAGCGCTGTGTGATGGCTCTGCAAGTATGGAAGCCTCCTTGGATGGCGGGGAATGCCCATGGTCTGCCCCTGCCTTCCCTTGACGGTTGACCAGGATGTCTTTGGCTGTTCTATATGGGCCAGCTAGGATGGGGGATAACACCACAACAATGAGATTCAAACGTCCTAAGAAACCCCCGGGAAGGTTAACCCGGTCAACAAATGCCCGCAGACGTCGGATGTGTCGGCCTAACGGCGCAAGAACGCACCTCTGCTGTAAACAGGCACAACGCAGTCACATCCGAAAAAAAAAAATCCGGATGAACGCAGAAGAAGAAGAAAAACCCTTGTGTACAATGTTCATATTCTACATGTGTTAAGGTGGGACTTCACATGTCTCAAACAGTTCATTTTCTATAAATATTAGGAAATTATTTCACAATAACTGAAAATGAAATATCTAAATGCCGGCAGAGATGACACAACAGTGTACGCCGAAATTTCTGTGCGGTATGGGGCGAAATCTGGTTGAGGATATTCAACTAGATTCAGTGGTCAGATATTTGCTGAGCAGAATGAAAATTATGGATTCATGACTTCAAATATTTCTTTTTTTTTTTTTTTTTTTACGGTATTGTGTTTTACGTAGTCAATATACGTGCTACTACTTATAAGGCAATTGACTGATTTTTGCGTGTGCATTAGCTTTCCCAGTCACCAGTGTCCCTCGCCATCTGGCGAACCCACTCCGACTTCTGAGGTATGTGTAATTTACGTCCCTAAGTCAAGGTCTATAAGTCAATATTTTAGTCCAATTAACTGGTGTAGGGGTTGAGTCTGCCATTTCGGCATCAACACACCGGAAGTTCAAGGGCGAGAGCTGTTATCTATTCGGCCACGCTGACCGCCACTTCAAGTATGAAGATGGGGCGGGGGGGGGGGGGGGGCTGCGATCAGAACTGAGTTGAGTCCAGATCTGACATCACAGCACTCGGAACATTCCCATACGTGCTCCGTCTCACCTTCAACAACCAACGAAGAGTCCCAATGCTAACTGTACCAGTAGCAGCCCGATCATGTGTCCTTCTGGCCTGTCCTCGGAGTTGGCTGCGATTACTGTGGCTTTGAGGTGGCTAGAGGGTACTCACGTCACCAGAGTTACAAAGTGCCCATTTCTAGGTCCGTTTTGCGAGTACATTTGCTGGATGCGATTATTATACACAGTGAGAAACTAGGTTTGGAATTGAATTGTAAGAAAACAGAGACCCTGGTCGTCTCCGGGAAGAAATTAATGCAACATTGTAACATCCAAATGAATGAAAATATTCTTAAACAGGTGAATCGGTAGAATACAGTCGTAACATCTGGTGGAAGATGCCTTGCAGAGATTAGATCAAGAATTGCCATGGCAAAGATAGCCTTCTGCAAAATAGAAAACATATTTACCAACAATAAGTTATCAATTGCAGTGAGAAAAAGTGTTGAAGTGCTATATAGAAACATGGACAATTAACAGACAAGCTGAGAAACATCTCATGACTGTCATCATCATCATCATCAAGTGCCGTGCCGGCTGGCGTAGGCGTTCATGGCTCTCCATAGATCTCGGTCTTTGGTTTTCTGGATCAACTCTGGTGCTGATATTCCTCCATGCCACCGTCTCAATCCATCCAGCATCACTTCTCTTGGTCTACCTCTGCCTCTCTTCCCCTCGATCTTTCCAGTTGTTACGATGTTCTCCAATGCCTCTCTTCTCATCACGTGACCGAAGAAAGATGTTTGTCTCTGTCTTATTGTTGTATATAATGTTCTAGTTTCATTAGCCTGTTTCAGGCAGTCGTTGTTAGTTACTATGGCAGTCCAAGGAATTCGCAACATTCGTCTCAGGAACCACATCTCTGTTGCTTCTAATTTCTTCTTAATTTGTTCATTTACGTTCCAAGATTCACTGCCATTTGCCTGGCTTTTGCCTGCCCTATTCTGCTCCTAATCTCTGTTGTACATCTTCCATCTGATGTTATAAATGCCCCCCTTTTTTTTTTTTTTTTGCGTATCCTTTTACAGGACTTAGCTGTCAACAGCAGCATCTTTCAGCTGTCTGTTGATCTCTTGGCAAGATTACGCTCAGTAGTTTGCCATTGCTTTCTGAGCGGCCGGCTCAGTATCCGCAAGTCACGAGCGGGGGTCGAACCACCTCAGTTCTCGCTCCGCTGCGAGACTCTGCGTGATAAACGGGATTACAGAGAGAAAGTGTTGTAACCCCACAGCCAGAGAGACCGGCATAAATGCCCCTAGGTATCTAAAATTATCAACTTGGTTAAGGATTTTCCCTTCTATTTCTATGTCACATTTTGGTGTCACCATTTTCTTTGATATTACCATTGTTACTGTTTTCTTGATATTCAAGGAGAGTCCTTTCCTTGCACTCTCTGTTACTACAACGTCTAATAATTGTTGTAGGTCTGTTGAATTATCCGCCACCAATACTGTGTCATCTGCATAGCGTATATTATTTATATTATAACCTCCAACTAGTATTCCTGGCATCTCTTTGATCTCTCTCATTATTACTTCGCTATACAGGGAGAAAAGATCTGGTGACAAGACACACCCTTGTCGTACTCCTAGCTTTATCCGTTCGTAACTACCCTCTTTATTTCCCATTTTAATTGCTGCTACTTGGTTCCAGTAAACATTCTTTATTATTCTTAAATCTTTTCCATCAATGTTGATATCTTCCAACATTTTAATCAGTTCATCATGTTTTACTTTATCAAATGCCTTAGTATAATCTATGAAGCACAAATATATGTCTCTCTGTTTCTCTATTGACCTTTCTATTAGTGTCCGTAATGTATAAATTGCATTGTTTGTGCCTGTGGTATAATAAAACGTCCTTACCCTTTCCTATTTATGGACTCCCTTAAAAATAAACAAACCCTTACAATTACTGTTTAAGTAACTTACTTAATGTAGGAGAAAATAAAACAGCGATAGACTGACCGTGGCACAGCTAAATTTATTTTGGCTTGTTTTCTCTCCCTTATCTGGCCAATCCTGGCGAGGGGGAAAACAAAGACTGAAGCGGCCATTTCTAGTCAAGAGAACAGACAAGAAAGTCGACCTTTCCCTTCGGGGAGAAGGTAGTTTGTTTTAAAACCATGATTCTCTTCAAGCTATTGGTATGTTATCTACATATATTAAGATATATTTATGTATTACATAAACCAGTATGTTTAATTAAGAATTAGTTACAATTCTCTTAAACCAGGCTGGATGATGTTTACTAAGGAAACACAGGTGGGCGCCACGCTGTAATTTTTCCTATGTCTTACAATTTCAAATCCATATGTTAATATCTTGTATAGGCATTATGAACTTATATCTAACTAAATGGTGTTTATAACCTATGAATAGTAGGTGTACTGTAGTACACAGAGTATCAACTCTCATGTCAGAAACTCTTTTCAATTTAGGAAAGACTCTTGATTCATACTTCATAGTAAAGAACTAGTGTCTGTCAATTTCATATTCATATGAATAAAAACTTCTATGCATTGTGAAATATATCTCAATATCTATGCTTAGAAATCTGCTAATAATCTATGGACTATAGAAAGGAAATTTTATCCATGCGGGGACATACAAATGATTACGCATATTCCTGACTCGTACTTAGTCAGGGGATAAAATATTTTGCCACATTATAATCTGTAACTTGGAAATATAGTGCTAAATTTTAGTACCATTCTTTTGTTAACAGATTAGTAACCACTCCATATGAGGTTGAACATATAATCATTTCATAAAATAGTGTTAGGGACAGGCCATGTTTGAATATAAATTCATGAACAATTAAACGCGTGATGTAAATGTATGTTCGGATAGGATTCACTCCGCATCGCCTCACCGTAGTAGAAACAGAAGCGAAGATTGATGTGAATAAATTGCTTGCAATATTCAGAAGACTGGACCATGCGGCATAAGTTATTCTTATAAATACCCTCCGAATAATAGCAGTCATTGGCAAAACATATCACAGCGATTACTATCCTCATGTGCTGTACGCAGTGGGGGAAAACAATGGATGTTTTAGTTCATGAAGATAATTCAAAAACCTAGGCTCCCTGCATCATCATTATGATTAATTATTATGTATGAGTATCATGTACTTAATATCAGAGAAATGTACATGTATGTCTTTTTCTGGTATGAGAATTTTCTTTGTTCTGATTGTTACTTTTTACTGTGGGAATATACATTTTAATGTTGCACCTTGGGATTAGAGGATGTTGATGTAAGAATACATATGTATGTCAGTACTTAAGAAGCCAATAGTGAATAGTCTTGACCTAGTGATGATTATAGTGCCGAAATGAAGACGCGGCATTAGAAACCACAGGGATTCTGTATAGGCTATTCTCTTCAAGTAATGAGAGAGACAATATCAACATGTTGGATGGACAGAATGACTTCACCCATCCAATAGTCCCAGTAACAACAGAACAAAATATAAGTGAGAAAATACCTTACTCACTATGAAGAGTCAGAATGGCTCTACTCAGCAATGAGGGACAGTGGAACATGGACACCCACTCCTTTCCCCTTCTCCCCTTGGTGTTTTGTATTTGTGTTTGTAATTGTGTTGTAAACCTTTTACCATAACACAGTAGGTTAATGCTAGTGTTGTATTCTTGTCATCCCTTTTCTATAGAAGAGAAGCAGGTGGTGGTTGAATTTGGTGGGACTATATCACTAACACTGGATCCTGGGTAAACAGCCATAAAGTGAATGTCCAAACCATAGTCTGGATCTAGCAATACCTCAATGTTTACTGCGGCACTCAATAGCTCCATAGCGAGCAACAGATAAATTAGAAGACAACTGACTGGGTGAGTGATTAAGTCCTATTTTAGTAGGAATATCCAGGATGGACTTCAAGATCTAATAATCTACAAAGATGAAGATCATCAGAGTACTGACAACAGTGTATCGTTTGCGTTACTTCTGAGAAGTATCACCAATGGCCTCATCATTCAACCAAGTCAGTGAAACTGGGACAATCCTTCTTCAAGTTACTAAAACTAACAACAGTGAGTAACCTTCAACTGTTGGTTGGATTACCAAGTTAATATCCACAATGGATAAGTCTTCGAAAGAACATCTCACAGCTGCAAAAGTCAAACATAAGGTTCCAGCCATGCAACACCAAGTTCTAGCTATGAACACCAACTCAAACAAATGGGAAGAGACACTGAAACAACATTATAGCCAATACAAACAAATGTACCAACTTCAGAACATCTGAACCATAACTACACCAGATTACCTCAAGGTCCCAAACCTGAACACCATCAAAAGAACCATATGAAAGCAGCTAGATGAGTAAATGCCTTTACGCCTGCAACCAAAGGAATCACCTGATGGCTTGCAAACCTGGATATGTGGTGGAGTAATATTCTTCAGTTACATGCCTGCAGCAGAATCTTCAGATGAAACCAAATGAATGATTCACCACTGTATGTTCTACACAGAAATGGAATGAATGAGAACTCTATGCTGGTCCCATGTCAGCCTAACTGCCCATCATCAAGTGTGGGATGGCATATCAACATGAACCGGGTGTGTGACAAAGCCTTTTGAACTAAATTGGGAAACGGTTAACATAAACCGAGCTGTTGGACAGTCGTCATCTTTTCATCGATAAGATGATATAGGGAAGAACCTTCTGCAGAGCTTAAGTTGCATCTCCTGAAAGTATGACAGACCTAGGCATCAATTTCAATTGGAACACAACCCAAATGGCAACCGAGTATTCTTAAATTCAGTCTCATGGAGAGAATATGTGCTTATGTATAATTCTATTCTTGGATTATGGATTAGAAACATTCGCCAGCCAACTTCGGTGGACATACTGTGAGTAGAAAATGACTGTGAGTATAATTCTGCACGGATAATTATGGACATTAACTGCTATGCACTGGAGAAGAATGCCCATCCGCAACGCCTAAATGAACACTATAATTAATTAATTTAATTATTAGTATCAACTGTTTTCATGAGGGTGGTTTTCTTCAATGACAGGAAAAGGGTAAAGATTGTTTTACATGGTAATGGTGTACACCTAAAGGGTTATGTTATGACATATATGTATAATATTTTGACACCCACTCATTATTTTTAAATATGAGAATTGTACATGGTGTCAGAAATAAATGTATGTATGTTGGGTTTCTGCACCTAGACCAATGTGATTTTATCTAGGTACAATGAGTCAAGTTAGCAGAACCAATTTGTGGTTGTTGTGTTGTTTGTAATAACCTTGTTTTTTTCTGGGGTCACTGGGTACTATGTTGTAATACTGCATATCATTCCCATGCCTGTCTGAAAATGCATAGTGTTTATTACACCTATATATATATATGTAACTGCAGATCTTGAGTTAATACCTGAACTGTGTGTCCAAAAGTGTTGTGTACATCAAGTAAATGTGGTGTCCAACAAGTGGTTGTTTATATGTTGTGAGCAATCAATATCCTTCTAGCATCTATAGTTAATTTAAAGGGTGATGAAGTGGGAAGGGAAACCTACACACAGATGCCATTGTTTCAAGGATGGAACTCTTTCCTCCTGGGAGTTGTGGTAAATATCCCTGATCACCCTGCATTCTTACCAGTGACAGAGAATCAATAATACCCCCTAGACATTTTAACGAATTATTCTCAGGAATTAAAATCCACATCCCACATGTGTGGGCAACGTCCGTGAATTTAAAACTCATGGTAAACATCACAAATGGTGTATTATTGTGGGTAGATGAATTCAGGGAAAACCTCTCGCAGGTAAACCAAGTCACTTCAGAATGTTATAGTGTTAGTAACAGACCTAATCACTCATTAGTATGAGCTGAGTCAAGTGTTATATGAACCCATAATGGCTCAGATAAATATAGGTTTTTTTTTTGGTACAAAACTGTTCACAGGTAATATCTTGATTCTGGCAGATGCATCAGGTAGTTGGTTGTTGGGTATGAGATTTTGTTTTAAAAACTCATATTTTATATCTTATTGATGGTAAACTCACATAAGATAGGTAATTCAGTGAATGTTTAGAATTCATAGTCATTCCCATTTGATGTTTGAGGTATGGTTCTGCTACTCTGGTATTCTCTTTAAATGGTTTAAAAGTGGTGTACTCATGAACACACTACTATATTATGTATCCATAAGGTTTATGTTCCTACATATGAATCATGTGTTAATTAATTATTTTGTCATTGATTATCATTGTATTTTCATGCTTGATCTGCTTGTAATATGTAATATTGAAAAGTTACCAAGGCAGCAGAGAGTGATAGACAATTTTATAGATAATTAGGACAGTAAGTTAAAAATCCAATAAATTTTTTTTTAAGGGAAAAATTTAATCAACAAATGATGATTCAGTAGGAAAGTAAATAATACCTGAGAGATGAATTAAACCAGGGGAAAATAGCAGTAACTAAAGTAAATGAACTAATGGTAAGGCCAAAACCACCACTTGCAAAAATGTAGACATAGTTAATGGAAGGGAAGGAATATTGTAAGAATTTGCAGTATTTAGGGGCACCCTAATTTAATCCTTTTTTTCATATGACATAACATGTTCTACAACACCGGTAGTAAAGTAAAGTGAATAAATGATGGAAACTTAGGAAGAAAAGCCATACCGACACTTATTCTACTCCACCGGTGATATGAGTAGTTATTAATAACTAACTCAGATGGCCCATATGTTAATGAGGGTCAAAACCAAAATATTCACCTGGTGATGTAAGTGAAACTGATCAACTCACTTACTGACCCAACAGAATATAAGGTATTTCTTTAAATTATCCACCCCGATTCCATTATTAATGGTAGCGGAAACAGGCCGTATAGGTATGTAAAAGGTATAATTAAAGAATTAACATAAGAAATTGGAATTTCAAATAAACTTCAGGAGATACCGGAAAAAATCTGTGCCAGTCTCTAGTCAGAGACTGAACATTTCAGATATTGGCTCCTTAACTTTGAAATTTACAGTTTAATTCTCATTAAGTGAAATGTTCACTATGAGTAGTCCTCATCAAAAAGAGGAGTGAAACAGCTTTTAGTTAGCGATTAGCTTACATAAAGTTATTTCAATAATTGCCTAACTAACATTAATATTCTCATAAGGGAAGAATTAAGAAGGGCAAAAATAAGTGGTACAATAGAGGCGCGCAACTCAATTGTATTTTCTTTAAAACTAACCGAGTAACTAAATTCTAGATAATGCTCGAAGCCTACTAATAGGTAGGTGAATCAGAAATCAATCGCAAGACGAAACAGATTTCTACATCTCAGTTCTGATTTGGATGTTATGCCAGCATTAAATATGTGAAAGCAGATCCAGACTAACAGAGATTAGCTTAAATAACTGATACGAATCAGTAAAAGCAACAATTAAATAAACAACTCTTGGAATAGATGCTGTTTATAAATAGGACGAACTCCTTGACGTGAAGACAGGGGAAACGCCTAAAACTTATACAGTGAACCCATGCTAGAAAAATGGAATATAGCTGTGTAAAAACCAAGCAAATTGGAGCAGATAGCTGAAGAATTGCTTGATATTTACTAGAGTAGGAATTTCAATCAGGAATCCAGCTAGTAAATTATATAACAGTTCAAAGATAGACCTTAGTCAATCTAAATAAATCCAGAGTTTCCACGTATTAAACGGATGAAAACAAAACTGGAGAGAAACATTAAGAGTACCTTACCTGTTATCTTGAGGACACAACTCAGGAGACGCCAGTATTAGAGGGATATACAGATGTAATAGTAATTTTACAAAAACTAGTAATCCACATCCATAACTGGAAAGTGAACCAGCAACTTGATTGTCTGGAAGACTATCAAAGGAATCACAAAAAGGGGCTTTTAACTTCTCACTGAACTGATTATATATGGTAGGAGACAATACGTCTGAACCTACATAACAATGTATGTTGCTAAGTTGAAAATAGTCTAAAAACCTGGAGGGAGGCAGACGACGATCAATGTACGCCAAGCGACGCAAAATTGCTCGTAATTCAACACCAAAGCAACAAATACAGAGTGAAACTCAAACACATCAAGTTAGAATTACTAATAAGGATTCTAGCGTAAAATAGATCTAGGTTAGAAGGAAAAGCAGAGAGAGAGAGAGAGAGTAAGCTAAGAATTACTTCGTTTCTGATAGATTCATGTTCCCCGGAATAGTCGGTTCAGAACGGAAATCTAGAAAAGTTGGACCTTGTTTACATGTTAGACGAGATTCTCGGGAAAAACCCGCAAGAGAAAGGGACACCACTCTAATCAGTAGTTATCAAAACTGATCGGAAAATCCCATAACTCGACTAATAACCCAAACACATGATGTATTGGATGAAAATGTATTCAACAGGAACCATATTTAGCTTCCTTTAAATATCAGATCTATAGTAAAAACAAACGTCTAACTTACAGGGAGACGGGCGAGTTAAATATGCTATCAGTAGACGCAGAATTAACCGTCGGTTTTAACATAATCTCAAGATTGATAATCTAATGAGAGAGAAATCAAGCTTAATGATGATATTTCAATTGCTTCAAAAAGTCGGTTTGATGCAGACAAACTAGTACTTAAAAGTAACAAATTATCAGATAACCACTCATATTTCAAACAATAGCTGACAACAGTGGAGAGGGTGCTACACTCTTTCACTAAAAGAGAAATAATCCATTAGGGTTATGCCAGTTGTCGTGACTAGAAGAAAATGGGCGTGGCTCTGGTAGATTTTAATATAGGAAAGAAATGTAGTAAAGTAATAAGGGATGGATACTAGGGGAGTCAATGTAAAGACGGAAATTGTAGAGTACTACTCGACCATTTAATTTCTGAAAGAAATAAATGTCTTGAATTGGGGAGGCGTGTGGTATAATAAAACGTCCTTACCCTTTCCTATTTATGGACTCCCTTAAAAATAAACAAACCCTTACAATTACTGTTTAAGTAACTTACTTAATGTAGGAGAAAATAAAACAGCGATAGACTGACCGTGGCACAGCTAAATTTATTTTGGCTTGTTTTCTCTCCCTTATCTGGCCAATCCTGGCGAGGGGGAAAACAAAGACTGAAGCGGCCATTTCTAGTCAAGAGAACAGACAAGAAAGTCGACCTTTCCCTTCGGGGAGAAGGTAGTTTGTTTTAAAACCATGATTCTCTTCAAGCTATTGGTATGTTATCTACATATATTAAGATATATTTATGTATTACATAAACCAGTATGTTTAATTAAGAATTAGTTACAATTCTCTTAAACCAGGCTGGATGATGTTTACTAAGGAAACACAGGTGGGCGCCACGCTGTAATTTTTCCTATGTCTTACAATTTCAAATCCATATGTTAATATCTTGTATAGGCATTATGAACTTATATCTAACTAAATGGTGTTTATAACCTATGAATAGTAGGTGTACTGTAGTACACAGAGTATCAACTCTCATGTCAGAAACTCTTTTCAATTTAGGAAAGACTCTTGATTCATACTTCATAGTAAAGAACTAGTGTCTGTCAATTTCATATTCATATGAATAAAAACTTCTATGCATTGTGAAATATATCTCAATATCTATGCTTAGAAATCTGCTAATAATCTATGGACTATAGAAAGGAAATTTTATCCATGCGGGGACATACAAATGATTACGCATATTCCTGACTCGTACTTAGTCAGGGGATAAAATATTTTGCCACATTATAATCTGTAACTTGGAAATATAGTGCTAAATTTTAGTACCATTCTTTTGTTAACAGATTAGTAACCACTCCATATGAGGTTGAACATATAATCATTTCATAAAATAGTGTTAGGGACAGGCCATGTTTGAATATAAATTCATGAACAATTAAACGCGTGATGTAAATGTATGTTCGGATAGGATTCACTCCGCATCGCCTCACCGTAGTAGAAACAGAAGCGAAGATTGATGTGAATAAATTGCTTGCAATATTCAGAAGACTGGACCATGCGGCATAAGTTATTCTTATAAATACCCTCCGAATAATAGCAGTCATTGGCAAAACATATCACAGCGATTACTATCCTCATGTGCTGTACGCAGTGGGGGAAAACAATGGATGTTTTAGTTCATGAAGATAATTCAAAAACCTAGGCTCCCTGCGTCATCATTATGATTAATTATTATGTATGAGTATCATGTACTTAATATCAGAGAAATGTACATGTATGTCTTTTTCTGGTATGAGAATTTTCTTTGTTCTGATTGTTACTTTTTACTGTGGGAATATACATTTTAATGTTGCACCTTGGGATTAGAGGATGTTGATGTAAGAATACATATGTATGTCAGTACTTAAGAAGCCAATAGTGAATAGTCTTGACCTAGTGATGATTATAGTGCCGAAATGAAGACGCGGCATTAGAAACCACAGGGATTCTGTATAGGCTATTCTCTTCAAGTAATGAGAGAGACAATATCAACATGTTGGATGGACAGAATGACTTCACCCATCCAATAGTCCCAGTAACAACAGAACAAAATATAAGTGAGAAAATACCTTACTCACTATGAAGAGTCAGAATGGCTCTACTCAGCAATGAGGGACAGTGGAACATGGACACCCACTCCTTTCCCCTTCTCCCCTTGGTGTTTTGTATTTGTGTTTGTAATTGTGTTGTAAACCTTTTACCATAACACAGTAGGTTAATGCTAGTGTTGTATTCTTGTCATCCCTTTTCTATAGAAGAGAAGCAGGTGGTGGTTGAATTTGGTGGGACTATATCACTAACACTGGATCCTGGGTAAACAGCCATAAAGTGAATGTCCAAACCATAGTCTGGATCTAGCAATACCTCAATGTTTACTGCGGCACTCAATAGCTCCATAGCGAGCAACAGATAAATTAGAAGACAACTGACTGGGTGAGTGATTAAGTCCTATTTTAGTAGGAATATCCAGGATGGACTTCAAGATCTAATAATCTACAAAGATGAAGATCATCAGAGTACTGACAACAGTGTATCGTTTGCGTTACTTCTGAGAAGTATCACCAATGGCCTCATCATTCAACCAAGTCAGTGAAACTGGGACAATCCTTCTTCAAGTTACTAAAACTAACAACAGTGAGTAACCTTCAACTGTTGGTTGGATTACCAAGTTAATATCCACAATGGATAAGTCTTCGAAAGAACATCTCACAGCTGCAAAAGTCAAACATAAGGTTCCAGCCATGCAACACCAAGTTCTAGCTATGAACACCAACTCAAACAAATGGGAAGAGACACTGAAACAACATTATAGCCAATACAAACAAATGTACCAACTTCAGAACATCTGAACCATAACTACACCAGATTACCTCAAGGTCCCAAACCTGAACACCATCAAAAGAACCATATGAAAGCAGCTAGATGAGTAAATGCCTTTACGCCTGCAACCAAAGGAATCACCTGATGGCTTGCAAACCTGGATATGTGGTGGAGTAATATTCTTCAGTTACATGCCTGCAGCAGAATCTTCAGATGAAACCAAATGAATGATTCACCACTGTATGTTCTACACAGAAATGGAATGAATGAGAACTCTATGCTGGTCCCATGTCAGCCTAACTGCCCATCATCAAGTGTGGGATGGCATATCAACATGAACCGGGTGTGTGACAAAGCCTTTTGAACTAAATTGGGAAACGGTTAACATAAACCGAGCTGTTGGACAGTCGTCATCTTTTCATCGATAAGATGATATAGGGAAGAACCTTCTGCAGAGCTTAAGTTGCATCTCCTGAAAGTATGACAGACCTAGGCATCAATTTCAATTGGAACACAACCCAAATGGCAACCGAGTATTCTTAAATTCAGTCTCATGGAGAGAATATGTGCTTATGTATAATTCTATTCTTGGATTATGGATTAGAAACATTCGCCAGCCAACTTCGGTGGACATACTGTGAGTAGAAAATGACTGTGAGTATAATTCTGCACGGATAATTATGGACATTAACTGCTATGCACTGGAGAAGAATGCCCATCCGCAACGCCTAAATGAACACTATAATTAATTAATTTAATTATTAGTATCAACTGTTTTCATGAGGGTGGTTTTCTTCAATGACAGGAAAAGGGTAAAGATTGTTTTACATGGTAATGGTGTACACCTAAAGGGTTATGTTATGACATATATGTATAATATTTTGACACCCACTCATTATTTTTAAATATGAGAATTGTACATGGTGTCAGAAATAAATGTATGTATGTTGGGTTTCTGCACCTAGACCAATGTGATTTTATCTAGGTACAATGAGTCAAGTTAGCAGAACCAATTTGTGGTTGTTGTGTTGTTTGTAATAACCTTGTTTTTTTCTGGGGTCACTGGGTACTATGTTGTAATACTGCATATCATTCCCATGCCTGTCTGAAAATGCATAGTGTTTATTACACCTATATATATATATGTAACTGCAGATCTTGAGTTAATACCTGAACTGTGTGTCCAAAAGTGTTGTGTACATCAAGTAAATGTGGTGTCCAACAAGTGGTTGTTTATATGTTGTGAGCAATCAATATCCTTCTAGCATCTATAGTTAATTTAAAGGGTGATGAAGTGGGAAGGGAAACCTACACACAGATGCCATTGTTTCAAGGATGGAACTCTTTCCTCCTGGGAGTTGTGGTAAATATCCCTGATCACCCTGCATTCTTACCAGTGACAGAGAATCAATAATACCCCCTAGACATTTTAACGAATTATTCTCAGGAATTAAAATCCACATCCCATATGTGTGGGCAACGTCCGTGAATTTAAAACTCATGGTAAACATCACAAATGGTGTATTATTGTGGGTAGATGAATTCAGGGAATACCTCTCGCAGGTAAACCAAGTCACTTCAGAATGTTATAGTGTTAGTAACAGACCTAATCACTCATTAGTATGAGCTGAGTCAAGTGTTATATGAACCCATAATGGCTCAGATAAATATAGGTTTTTTTTTTGGTACAAAACTGTTCACAGGTAATATCTTGATTCTGGCAGATGCATCAGGTAGTTGGTTGTTGGGTATGAGATTTTGTTTTAAAAACTCATATTTTATATCTTATTGATGGTAAACTCACATAAGATAGGTAATTCAGTGAATGTTTAGAATTCATAGTCATTCCCATTTGATGTTTGAGGTATGGTTCTGCTACTCTGGTATTCTCTTTAAATGGTTTAAAAGTGGTGTACTCATGAACACACTACTATATTATGTATCCATAAGGTTTATGTTCCTACATATGAATCATGTGTTAATTAATTATTTTGTCATTGATTATCATTGTATTTTCATGCTTGATCTGCTTGTAATATGTAATATTGAAAAGTTACCAAGGCAGCAGAGAGTGATAGACAATTTTATAGATAATTAGGACAGTAAGTTAAAAATCCAATAAATTTTTTTTTAAGGGAAAAATTTAATCAACAAATGATGATTCAGTAGGAAAGTAAATAATACCTGAGAGATGAATTAAACCAGGGGAAAATAGCAGTAACTAAAGTAAATGAACTAATGGTAAGGCCAAAACCACCACTTGCAAAAATGTAGACATAGTTAATGGAAGGGAAGGAATATTGTAAGAATTTGCAGTATTTAGGGGCACCCTAATTTAATCCTTTTTTTCATATGACATAACATGTTCTACAACACCGGTAGTAAAGTAAAGTGAATAAATGATGGAAACTTAGGAAGAAAAGCCATACCGACACTTATTCTACTCCACCGGTGATATGAGTAGTTATTAATAACTAACTCAGATGGCCCATATGTTAATGAGGGTCAAAACCAAAATATTCACCTGGTGATGTAAGTGAAACTGATCAACTCACTTACTGACCCAACAGAATATAAGGTATTTCTTTAAATTATCCACCCCGATTCCATTATTAATGGTAGCGGAAACAGGCCGTATAGGTATGTAAAAGGTATAATTAAAGAATTAACATAAGAAATTGGAATTTCAAATAAACTTCAGGAGATACCGGAAAAAATCTGTGCCAGTCTCTAGTCAGAGACTGAACATTTCAGATATTGGCTCCTTAACTTTGAAATTTACAGTTTAATTCTCATTAAGTGAAATGTTCACTATGAGTAGTCCTCATCAAAAAGAGGAGTGAAACAGCTTTTAGTTAGCGATTAGCTTACATAAAGTTATTTCAATAATTGCCTAACTAACATTAATATTCTCATAAGGGAAGAATTAAGAAGGGCAAAAATAAGTGGTACAATAGAGGCGCGCAACTCAATTGTATTTTCTTTAAAACTAACCGAGTAACTAAATTCTAGATAATGCTCGAAGCCTACTAATAGGTAGGTGAATCAGAAATCAATCGCAAGACGAAACAGATTTCTACATCTCAGTTCTGATTTGGATGTTATGCCAGCATTAAATATGTGAAAGCAGATCCAGACTAACAGAGATTAGCTTAAATAACTGATACGAATCAGTAAAAGCAACAATTAAATAAACAACTCTTGGAATAGATGCTGTTTATAAATAGGACGAACTCCTTGACGTGAAGACAGGGGAAACGCCTAAAACTTATACAGTGAACCCATGCTAGAAAAATGGAATATAGCTGTGTAAAAACCAAGCAAATTGGAGCAGATAGCTGAAGAATTGCTTGATATTTACTAGAGTAGGAATTTCAATCAGGAATCCAGCTAGTAAATTATATAACAGTTCAAAGATAGACCTTAGTCAATCTAAATAAATCCAGAGTTTCCACGTATTAAACGGATGAAAACAAAACTGGAGAGAAACATTAAGAGTACCTTACCTGTTATCTTGAGGACACAACTCAGGAGACGCCAGTATTAGAGGGATATACAGATGTAATAGTAATTTTACAAAAACTAGTAATCCACATCCATAACTGGAAAGTGAACCAGCAACTTGATTGTCTGGAAGACTATCAAAGGAATCACAAAAAGGGGCTTTTAACTTCTCACTGAACTGATTATATATGGTAGGAGACAATACGTCTGAACCTACATAACAATGTATGTTGCTAAGTTGAAAATAGTCTAAAAACCTGGAGGGAGGCAGACGACGATCAATGTACGCCAAGCGACGCAAAATTGCTCGTAATTCAACACCAAAGCAACAAATACAGAGTGAAACTCAAACACATCAAGTTAGAATTACTAATAAGGATTCTAGCGTAAAATAGATCTAGGTTAGAAGGAAAAGCAGAGAGAGAGAGAGAGAGTAAGCTAAGAATTACTTCGTTTCTGATAGATTCATGTTCCCCGGAATAGTCGGTTCAGAACGGAAATCTAGAAAAGTTGGACCTTGTTTACATGTTAGACGAGATTCTCGGGAAAAACCCGCAAGAGAAAGGGACACCACTCTAATCAGTAGTTATCAAAACTGATCGGAAAATCCCATAACTCGACTAATAACCCAAACACATGATGTATTGGATGAAAATGTATTCAACAGGAACCATATTTAGCTTCCTTTAAATATCAGATCTATAGTAAAAACAAACGTCTAACTTACAGGGAGACGGGCGAGTTAAATATGCTATCAGTAGACGCAGAATTAACCGTCGGTTTTAACATAATCTCAAGATTGATAATCTAATGAGAGAGAAATCAAGCTTAATGATGATATTTCAATTGCTTCAAAAAGTCGGTTTGATGCAGACAAACTAGTACTTAAAAGTAACAAATTATCAGATAACCACTCATATTTCAAACAATAGCTGACAACAGTGGAGAGGGTGCTACACTCTTTCACTAAAAGAGAAATAATCCATTAGGGTTATGCCAGTTGTCGTGACCAGAAGAAAATGGGCGTGGCTCTGGTAGATTTTAATATAGGAAAGAAATGTAGTAAAGTAA
Organism: Cepaea hortensis; assembly: GCA_963921405.1. Taxonomy (NCBI): domain Eukaryota; kingdom Metazoa; phylum Mollusca; class Gastropoda; order Stylommatophora; family Helicidae; genus Cepaea; species Cepaea hortensis. Next base: position 85,337,672 of record OY992896.1, read on the forward strand.
TAAGGGATGGATACTAGGGGAGTCAATGTAAAGACGGAAATTGTAGAGTACTACTCGACCATTTAATTTCTGAAAGAAATAAATGTCTTGAATTGGGGAGGCGTGTGGTATAATAAAACGTCCTTACCCTTTCCTATTTATGGACTCCCTTAAAAATAAACAAACCCTTACAATTACTGTTTAAGTAACTTACTTAATGTAGGAGAAAATAAAACAGCGATAGACTGACCGTGGCACAGCTAAATTTATTTTGGCTTGTTTTCTCTCCCTTATCTGGCCAATCCTGGCGAGGGGGAAAACAAAGACTGAAGCGGCCATTTCTAGTCAAGAGAACAGACAAGAAAGTCGACCTTTCCCTTCGGGGAGAAGGTAGTTTGTTTTAAAACCATGATTCTCTTCAAGCTATTGGTATGTTATCTACATATATTAAGATATATTTATGTATTACATAAACCAGTATGTTTAATTAAGAATTAGTTACAATTCTCTTAAACCAGGCTGGATGATGTTTACTAAGGAAACACAGGTGGGCGCCACGCTGTAATTTTTCCTATGTCTTACAATTTCAAATCCATATGTTAATATCTTGTATAGGCATTATGAACTTATATCTAACTAAATGGTGTTTATAACCTATGAATAGTAGGTGTACTGTAGTACACAGAGTATCAACTCTCATGTCAGAAACTCTTTTCAATTTAGGAAAGACTCTTGATTCATACTTCATAGTAAAGAACTAGTGTCTGTCAATTTCATATTCATATGAATAAAAACTTCTATGCATTGTGAAATATATCTCAATATCTATGCTTAGAAATCTGCTAATAATCTATGGACTATAGAAAGGAAATTTTATCCATGCGGGGACATACAAATGATTACGCATATTCCTGACTCGTACTTAGTCAGGGGATAAAATATTTTGCCACATTATAATCTGTAACTTGGAAATATAGTGCTAAATTTTAGTACCATTCTTTTGTTAACAGATTAGTAACCACTCCATATGAGGTTGAACATATAATCATTTCATAAAATAGTGTTAGGGACAGGCCATGTTTGAATATAAATTCATGAACAATTAAACGCGTGATGTAAATGTATGTTCGGATAGGATTCACTCCGCATCGCCTCACCGTAGTAGAAACAGAAGCGAAGATTGATGTGAATAAATTGCTTGCAATATTCAGAAGACTGGACCATGCGGCATAAGTTATTCTTATAAATACCCTCCGAATAATAGCAGTCATTGGCAAAACATATCACAGCGATTACTATCCTCATGTGCTGTACGCAGTGGGGGAAAACAATGGATGTTTTAGTTCATGAAGATAATTCAAAAACCTAGGCTCCCTGCGTCATCATTATGATTAATTATTATGTATGAGTATCATGTACTTAATATCAGAGAAATGTACATGTATGTCTTTTTCTGGTATGAGAATTTTCTTTGTTCTGATTGTTACTTTTTACTGTGGGAATATACATTTTAATGTTGCACCTTGGGATTAGAGGATGTTGATGTAAGAATACATATGTATGTCAGTACTTAAGAAGCCAATAGTGAATAGTCTTGACCTAGTGATGATTATAGTGCCGAAATGAAGACGCGGCATTAGAAACCACAGGGATTCTGTATAGGCTATTCTCTTCAAGTAATGAGAGAGACAATATCAACATGTTGGATGGACAGAATGACTTCACCCATCCAATAGTCCCAGTAACAACAGAACAAAATATAAGTGAGAAAATACCTTACTCACTATGAAGAGTCAGAATGGCTCTACTCAGCAATGAGGGACAGTGGAACATGGACACCCACTCCTTTCCCCTTCTCCCCTTGGTGTTTTGTATTTGTGTTTGTAATTGTGTTGTAAACCTTTTACCATAACACAGTAGGTTAATGCTAGTGTTGTATTCTTGTCATCCCTTTTCTATAGAAGAGAAGCAGGTGGTGGTTGAATTTGGTGGGACTATATCACTAACACTGGATCCTGGGTAAACAGCCATAAAGTGAATGTCCAAACCATAGTCTGGATCTAGCAATACCTCAATGTTTACTGCGGCACTCAATAGCTCCATAGCGAGCAACAGATAAATTAGAAGACAACTGACTGGGTGAGTGATTAAGTCCTATTTTAGTAGGAATATCCAGGATGGACTTCAAGATCTAATAATCTACAAAGATGAAGATCATCAGAGTACTGACAACAGTGTATCGTTTGCGTTACTTCTGAGAAGTATCACCAATGGCCTCATCATTCAACCAAGTCAGTGAAACTGGGACAATCCTTCTTCAAGTTACTAAAACTAACAACAGTGAGTAACCTTCAACTGTTGGTTGGATTACCAAGTTAATATCCACAATGGATAAGTCTTCGAAAGAACATCTCACAGCTGCAAAAGTCAAACATAAGGTTCCAGCCATGCAACACCAAGTTCTAGCTATGAACACCAACTCAAACAAATGGGAAGAGACACTGAAACAACATTATAGCCAATACAAACAAATGTACCAACTTCAGAACATCTGAACCATAACTACACCAGATTACCTCAAGGTCCCAAACCTGAACACCATCAAAAGAACCATATGAAAGCAGCTAGATGAGTAAATGCCTTTACGCCTGCAACCAAAGGAATCACCTGATGGCTTGCAAACCTGGATATGTGGTGGAGTAATATTCTTCAGTTACATGCCTGCAGCAGAATCTTCAGATGAAACCAAATGAATGATTCACCACTGTATGTTCTACACAGAAATGGAATGAATGAGAACTCTATGCTGGTCCCATGTCAGCCTAACTGCCCATCATCAAGTGTGGGATGGCATATCAACATGAACCGGGTGTGTGACAAAGCCTTTTGAACTAAATTGGGAAACGGTTAACATAAACCGAGCTGTTGGACAGTCGTCATCTTTTCATCGATAAGATGATATAGGGAAGAACCTTCTGCAGAGCTTAAGTTGCATCTCCTGAAAGTATGACAGACCTAGGCATCAATTTCAATTGGAACACAACCCAAATGGCAACCGAGTATTCTTAAATTCAGTCTCATGGAGAGAATATGTGCTTATGTATAATTCTATTCTTGGATTATGGATTAGAAACATTCGCCAGCCAACTTCGGTGGACATACTGTGAGTAGAAAATGACTGTGAGTATAATTCTGCACGGATAATTATGGACATTAACTGCTATGCACTGGAGAAGAATGCCCATCCGCAACGCCTAAATGAACACTATAATTAATTAATTTAATTATTAGTATCAACTGTTTTCATGAGGGTGGTTTTCTTCAATGACAGGAAAAGGGTAAAGATTGTTTTACATGGTAATGGTGTACACCTAAAGGGTTATGTTATGACATATATGTATAATATTTTGACACCCACTCATTATTTTTAAATATGAGAATTGTACATGGTGTCAGAAATAAATGTATGTATGTTGGGTTTCTGCACCTAGACCAATGTGATTTTATCTAGGTACAATGAGTCAAGTTAGCAGAACCAATTTGTGGTTGTTGTGTTGTTTGTAATAACCTTGTTTTTTTCTGGGGTCACTGGGTACTATGTTGTAATACTGCATATCATTCCCATGCCTGTCTGAAAATGCATAGTGTTTATTACACCTATATATATATATGTAACTGCAGATCTTGAGTTAATACCTGAACTGTGTGTCCAAAAGTGTTGTGTACATCAAGTAAATGTGGTGTCCAACAAGTGGTTGTTTATATGTTGTGAGCAATCAATATCCTTCTAGCATCTATAGTTAATTTAAAGGGTGATGAAGTGGGAAGGGAAACCTACACACAGATGCCATTGTTTCAAGGATGGAACTCTTTCCTCCTGGGAGTTGTGGTAAATATCCCTGATCACCCTGCATTCTTACCAGTGACAGAGAATCAATAATACCCCCTAGACATTTTAACGAATTATTCTCAGGAATTAAAATCCACATCCCACAGTGCCCTTTCCTTCCACAAATCCATACTGTTCTTCACTAATTTCCATTTTTATTTTATTTTTGATTCTTCTCATTATGATTCTGAGTAGAAGCTTAGTGATATGGTTTATAAGGCTAATTGTACGAAAATCTTCACAATCAATTGCTCCTGGTCTTTTTGGTATAGCTATAAATAAAGATTTCAGCATATCACTGGGTAAATATCCACTGCTGTAAATATCATTCAACATTTTGGTTAATATATCTACTCCAAATTCTCCCAATACTTCTAATTCTTCTATTGTGATTTCATCTGGCCCAGCTGTTTTTCCTTTCTTCATACGTTTCATAGCGTCAGCGACTTCTTCTTTCAGAATAGGTGGACCTTCTAAGTTACTATCTTCTGTTAATTCTCCCCTTTCTCCTTCATATAATTCTCTTATATACTCATTCCACCTCTTCATTATAGCATCTTCCTCTAATATTATCTTTCCTGTTTTTGATTTCAAACACCCTGTATTTATTCTTATTTTTCTTCCTGTAAGCTCACTGATTTTTCTGTGCATATTTTTTGTATCTTTAATGGAATTTAATTCAATTTTTTTGCATTGCTCGTTTAACCAACTTTCTTTAGCCTTCCCACATTTATCTTTTATTTCTTTATTTATCTTAGCGTATTCTTGTTTGTCCTATACATATAATCGCAAATTATTCGAACACTATCTCATGACTGTGGTAATGAGAAAAAAGCAAAGAATACCGTGGACGGACAGAAAATCAAATGAGAGAGTCCTTCAAGGGACAAATGAAAAATAGAGAGTGATTGGAGAAATTAGACGTAGGCAGTCACGATGTTTTGGACATATTATGAGGAGAAATCGACTTGAAAATTTAGTGACAATTGGCAAGCTTGGTGGGAAGAGAGCAAGAGGAAGACAAAGGGAGAATCATCCTTGATGGTTTGGCAGCATGGCATGGTCGGAACAAGAACACAGACCTGATTCTTCTTCTTATTCTTCTTCTTGTGCGTTCATCCAGATTATTTTTTTCGGACGTGATTGCGTTGTGCCTGTTTGCAGCAAAGCTGCGATACTTGCACCTTTAGGCCGACACATCCGACTTCTGCTGAAGTTTGTTGACCGGATTAGCCTTCCCGGGTGAGACCTGATTCGAGACTCTGGGGACCGTGTGAGATGGCGAACCATGACCGCCCACGATAGTCGGCGTGGCATCTGACGATGATGATAGTGATGATTGCGAGAAGTCCAGAATGGAGACATCAGGCATGATGAGTACCGCGTATAAACGCTTTTCTCTTACAAGGAATTATGTGTGTATAAGTCCAGGGTTATTCTGAAGTGCGGGGCAACATGTGAGCGGATCTGTTGACTTTAAGAGTGGCAATGGTTGGGGCACTCAAAGTGGACGAGTATCTACAAGCACTTGCTCGCTGAAGACACAATAACTGATGAAATAACATATTTAAGAATGACCCAGTGTGAGTGTATGTGTGGTTTCAACAAGGAAGAGCCCGAGCAGTGACAACCTCAACGTGATTACAACCAGTGTGTTATTAGAACCATCAGCGTCTGACATTTTCTGAGGAAGACCGAGCATCCATGAATTTGCCCGGAGTGCTATGATGTCCATTTCTAAAATTAAGAGCCTAAAAAGCATTACCGTATCTTCCTCTTTTTCTTCACCTGCATAGACTGAAACGCCCATCGGCGACATGACGTACTCAATCAATCAATCAATCAATCAATCAATCAGGTGCCGTCTCCACAGTGATGGTTGGCTGCAATGGATCTCCAACACTGTCTGTCTCTCGCCCTGACTGTAAATTCTGTCATATTCATGTTCGTCCATCTCTTGATGTTATCTTGCCACTTGTATCGTTGTCTACCTCTTGCTCGCTTGCCTTCAACCTTGCCCTCCAGTATGGTTTGTATGTGAGTGTTATGTCTTTTAACGTGGCCTAATATTTCACTTGCCTCTTTTTGATTTCTTTCATCAACTCTCTTTTCATTCCCAGTTTTTCTAGAACCTTTATATTTGATTGTTTTTGTTTCCATGAAATACGTCATATTCTTCTGTATATCCACACCTACAAGGCCTCTATGCGACTTTCTAGTTGCTTGTTCAATGTCCAGGCTTCCGCGCCATACAGTAGTGTTGAATATAATAACATTTGACAATTATCATTTTTAATGAGGTGTTAATCTCTCTGGATGTTAATACTGATTTCATGATGTTGAAAGCAAAGGTTTTTTGTTTTTTTAAATTATTTCTGTTTCATTTCTGCCATCATCTGTTATTACATGTCCAAGATAGGAGAAACTTGTTACTTGTTCTAGTATCTTCCCGTTTTGATTTTTAGTTAGTTATATATCCTTTTACAGGACGATGCAGTCAACATTAGCATTTTCCCCCCAGTTGTTTGAGGAGCGGCTGGCAAAGTGGCTAGAATGTCGGATTCTCCTTCGAGAGACCCGGGTTCGAATCCTCGGTAAGGCGTGGAGTTTTTTTTCTGTCCGGGACAAAAAGAAAACTCTAACCTGCACAGTTTGCGGCGACTGTACTAGTCAGGTGGCCTTAATTCCTGAGAGTTAAGACCCCCCCCCCTCCCCTCCCCTCACCCCTGCCATACACCGCAAGGTACTATATTGGCAGTAAATGACAGTTTTTGACATATCTCTTGGCAAGTTTACGCTCAGTAGTTTGCCATTGCTTTCTTAACGACTGGCACCCATACTATTTCGTTAAAAAAAAACGCATCGCGGTCTGTTGCCAAATAGCGCGCAGCTGTGTTTCGAATGCGGTTATACGGGATCACGAACCGGTTCAGTTACGCCTACGCCACGGAGCTGGCTCCACTAATTCTCTCTTAAGTTTAAAGAGGTTTAAAGGCAAGACGATAAGCTTCGTTGCATCAGGTCTCATCCCATATGGCTTGGTCTCTTTCTCAGAGCGGTCTGTCGAAAGCGTCACCCAGAGCACGAACTTCGTAGCTCCAGCGACGACTCCCATGAGTCTCAGAGCAAATTACACCCGTGAACCAAATGATGGAGTCAGGAAAACGAACCCACGGAATTCGAATCGCGAGGCAGAGGTTTAACGTAATTCATCATGGAAACCCCCAACCCTCCCGCCCATCTGTATTTTGGTGAAGTTGTTGTTGCTTCCCTTACACATAACCTCTCTATTTTATAGCAGTCAATTGTTTCCCCTTTCAGCCTATTTCATTGTCTCCTTCGTGACGCATTTGCCCTGATCCTATAAGTAACTCTCCCAAAGCATATGATTCTATAGACTTACACAACATATCATCTATTCTGGTTTCTTTTACTACTTTTACAATTTGAAGACCCTCCATTGGAAACTTGTTCATAGACACATTTTTAGCTTCACGTCAGCGTTGTTAAGATCGCCTTGCTATATGGATTCGCTGACAGAGAAGGGTGGTTGTTCATGTGATTAGATAGCTAAAGTTGTTATTGTCGTTTGACAAAAAGCGTTCACACGTATTTCACGTATGAATAGCTTAGCCTGGCTAAAGAAAACAATGCTTCGTTATTACTAACGGATTGTTCAAGCCACTGTGACTTAGCACGTCAATATTTCCATTATAATGCGAATTCAATGCTTTTATATCACCGCAGACACAGTAGTTTGGCCCAAAGACTGAGGTTTAACTGGGTCTAAGGCACAATGACTCAAGACTGTAGATAATTTCACACGAAATGATGCAGCAGTAGTCGTTGGGTAAATGTAATATATACACATATTATGGGAACTCCACATGCATTGTTCATACATATAGTGGGTCTCCGTGACGGACGGGTCAAACCGTATGTCCCACGCTCTGGAAGTTGTGGTTTGTTTCGGACTGTGTCCTTCAGACCTCGATTGCATTTTCCCCAAACACCTCCCTCGGGGTCGGTCGTCACTGGAGCTACGGAGTTCGTGATTTGTCCGATGCTCTCGGCAGGTTTGCCGTTCTGTGGAGAGGGACCGAACGAGATGGGGTTACTTAAAAAGTAGTCGCTTAAAAGTCGACAGGGTCGACTTCATTGCACCGGGGTTTTATCCCATATGGTTCAGTCTCTTTCCGCAGCGCGGAAAGCGTCGCACAAAGCACGAACTCCGCAGCTCCAGCGATGACCCTCAGGAGTCTCCGAAAAAAATGCACTCGTGAATCGAAGGATGCGGCCCGGAATCTAACACACAATATTCGGAACCCCAGGCAAACGGCTTGACCACTTCGCCACAGAGACTCGAGATGGGGTTACACTCGGTGCAATGAAGTGGATCTTCTACTCTTTAACCCTGTTTTAACTGGCTCATAATTTAGGTCTTCTTCTGCGTTCATCCGGAGTTTTTTTTTTCCGGATGTGATTGCATTGTGCCTGTTTACAGCAGAGCTGCGTTCTTGCGCCGTTAGGCCGACACATCCGACTTCTGCGGGCATTTGTTGACCGGGTTAACCTTCCCGGATATTTTAGGTCAAAATAATGAAAGCCATTTCAGCTGGCCTGTAGACGAAAGTCTTTGTTATGGATGTTCCACACATTTGCATCTGTTCTCCTTTCTAACAAACCGTCTCATTATGTCCATCTTGTGCTTGGTATAGTGTGGAACCTGGTATGGTGACTTCGGTGAGCGGCTCTGGGGGACAATTAACTGATTCAGTGCTAAACAAACAGTAAGTTTGAACCAAACATGGTACACAATGAAATGAACAAGTCAAAACAATGTTTTCCCGTAGTGAATTTAAATAACGAAGACACAAACAATAGATTGTACGATTTATTGCCTGGCATATTTCGCTGCATCTCGCTAGGTACACACTGTAAAAATCACACAACATAAAGTAAAATAACTAGATAAAACCTTCAAGATGAAATACACATGTTCGCACAGTAATGTAAATTGTCTACCACGCATTTTCCCAGCTGTTGTTGATGTCTTGGCAAGTTATATGCTCAGTAATGCAACTAACAGTATGAAAACTATTGCGTTCTGTTATCCGTGATTTGATCAGTGAGGGGGTAAAACCTATAGCAATTCATCGGCGAATGTAGGTCCAGTATGGCGATGCATGCCTGTAAGTCCAGTAAGTGTACTATGAATGGAGTGGGAAGTTTCACAACGGCGTGACTTCTGTGACAGGCTGTTCACGACCGGGTCAGGCACAACGAGCAGTGATCCCAGAGTGGTTACACGTGAGAAGACAATTTTTATTTCTAAAGGAATCCAAGTATTTTATCGGCGCTGGAGGACCTGCATTGAACACAGTGGTGACTACATCAAAAAATAATATATTTGTTCTGTACTTTTCAGAATATATTCACACACAAAAAATTCAAGGTTTTAATTTGAAGCTCCCATCGTATTAACACTTCTCACTCCAATTTGCAGTTTACTATGGGACTACCCGAACTTTTAGCAGCCAAACAGAAAATTTAACAAACGATAATTTTCTCATTACCCCTACCCCTTCAACCTCATAAGAGAAATTATAATTAGGACCCATCGAAACCTAAAGTTAATAATCCCGTGACAAGGTCAAACGTATTTCAGAAATTAATTTGAAAGGGATTGTTGTCCCTTACACTCAGGAAATAAATGACCGTAGACCCCGAGGTAGACCAAGAAGGCGGTGGAGAGATAATACATGTACAGACCTACAAGCACTTGGAATCAACGACTGGCAAGAGAAGGTCCACCAGAGAGACGAATGGAGACGGATTGTATTTGCAGCAAAGAACCTCAATGGCTCGGAACGCTGAAGAAGAAGAAGAAGAATTGTTGTCCATAGGAGGTAACAAACATATTACACAATCCAGATACATTAACTTTTCACTCCCCAACATGCAATCAATATCTACTATGGGACTACCTAAACTGTGTTTTTTTTTTTGGCGCTCGCTCGCTTTGAACTCAAGCGTAGTCTATACACACTATTTATAGTAGTGATGGACTGAATTTTGTGTGTGGATTAGCTTTCCCTATTAACGGTGTCCCTCGCCATCGGTGAACCCACTCCGACTTGTAATTTACGTCCCCAAGCCAAAGACGATAGGTCAACATTTTATTCCAACTGTCTGGTGTAAGGGTTGAACCCCTTATCTCGACATCAGCACAACGGATGTTTAAGAACACGCGTTCTTATCAATTCGGCCACGCTGACCTACGAACCTCGAAAAAAGAAACTTTTTTTTAAATAAACAAATTACGAGACCCAGATATATTAACACCCCCCCCCCCAACCTGGAATCAATATCTACTATGGGACTACCTGAAACCTTTAGTAGTCGGAAAGAAACTTTATCAAACAAAATTAGTGGAACTGCGGTAAAGCTGTGGATATGTAAACAATATAAAATAACACCAAGTTGTGCAGCATTGTGTTCTCTAAAGCCGCATTACTTCGTGTTACATTATATTGTTGAACAGATTACGAGATTTAGACATGTTAACACTTCATTCCCCCAACTGCAATCAATATCTACTATGGGATTACCTAACCTAAACCTTTAGAAGCGAAAAAGAAACTTTTTGAAATAAACAAATTACGAGACCGAGATATTTTAACACTTCACTTCCCCACCTGCAATCAATATCTACTATGGGACTACCACATCAAAACCTTTAGTAGCCAAAAAGAAACTTTTTGAAATAAACACATTACGAAACCCAGATATATTAAACCCTCCCCCCCCCCCCCCCAACCTGCAAGCAATATCTACTATGGGACTTTAAACCTTTATATTATAAATATAAGCGAAAAAGAGCCTTTTTGAAACAAACAGATTACGAGACCAAGATATATTAACACTTCTCTCTCAAACCTGCAATCAATATCTACTATTGGACTACCTAAATCTTTAGTAGCCAAAAAGAAACTGTAACAAACGAATTACGAGATCCAGATATAAAAAAAATCAGGGCTATGTGTTGACGAACAAGAAAGTTTTCACCATTTTTGAAAACGCCAAACATTTAATCCGATCCACCAATAGAAAGCTGGTTCCAAAAATAAACAGAACATTTCCGCCAGGTAGAGACGTTGAGCTCTTGTCCATGGCTGACATCTGTTGGAACTTTCTCCGTGTTCGTCGCCCTACACCTCGCTCTGGCTCTTCTAGTTTGTGTTAAAGTGACCACACACCATTAATTGACCATTGTTCTTTCAAATTAGATGTGTTTAACGCGTGTATTCGGTGTGGATAGTGTTATTTCAAAGGAACGAGCTGGCAGACGTCACTGGCCGACATATTTTCCTGGCCTTGACGGTTGGAGTTGATATTGTTGTGTGCATTCTCTCGGCTCGGCCGCTGGCAAACTTCTGCCTGGTGGATTGTGCATTTTACAGTTTATGTTTGAAGGAAAAACGTTTCTTCTATCGCAACTAGGTTTGTTTGTTATACAAGCTAATATCGGTTAACATTGTATATTTGCGTGTAGCGATTACTGATTTAAATTTACGATTTATTATCATGCAGAGTCGTATATCTGTGCAGAACTTTGTCCCCATAATTATGAATAAGTTCAGTAAGAATATGATAAATGTCTTCCGAAGTTTCTCTCTATCCTAGGCTAATCAAGATGTCATGCCTCTGTTCTCAGTGTAATTTACAATTATCTTGAATACATATATACTATACCGTAAACGTTGTGTCCCTCTTCTCCGGCCGGTATGTCTCTGAAGAGTCCTTCCATAGTTTCATTTTCCCTACTTTCGCGTCTGTAACAATAACATGCACGGAATATTTCATTTTCCTCAATTTTATTTGTGTAATAACCAGTCTTCATCGGTGTTGAATTCCTGTTCTATTGATCTGCTTGTTCTCGTCCACTGAGTTTTGAATTAGTCATTTAACTGCTATCTCCACAATGAAGTTTGGCTGCAATGGATCTCTAACACCTGTCTGTCTCTTACCGTGACTACATTCTATCAGACTGCTGTTCATTCATCTCTTGATGTCATCTTCCCACTCGTATCGTTTGTCTACCTCTTGCTCACTGGCCTTCAACCTTACCCTCCAGTATAATATTTATAAGAATAGTGTCTTTTAACATGGCTGAAATATTTCACTTGAGTTTTGAGAACGTCTCTGTAACACTTACACTTATATTCAAAAACATAGATGTTATTTATAGCTGATTGGTTAAACCTATGTTGCCACAAGAAATATGATTGCTCTTATCGCTATTTTTGTTGTTTTGTCTGTTCCAATTCATAAAGTGTTTAAATGATTACATTTTTATGGAAAGCAGCGTTTGTTCTCTTCATTTCTGCCATCCCATTAATATCACCTGTCACACTTCATCAGTGGATCTAGATATTCACAACTGGTCACTTTCTCTCTATTGAAAAATATATCTGTTGACAAACTTGTTTTATTGGTTGTCACTACTTGTGTTTTTGTTGCATTGAGATATAAATTGTGTTTGTCACTTTGCTCTTAACTAACTAAAATAATTTATAAATTCTCATTTTTGTGTGTAGTATTACTGTTGTAAGCACATCAAGATTCTTGTATTTTCATTCCTTTGATTCCAAAGGGATTACAACTCATTATTCCCTGTCCATATTGTTTCTACAATACATAAATCAGCAGGCTGCCTAAAAACAAAAGATGGAAAAATCATAATAGAAAAAGATCAGATTTTACATGTATGGTCAGATTATGTGAAAAAATCTCTATGATGATAACAGAGAAGAATAGTATGAACTATGATGTTCGAAATAATAATGAAGGACCAACAGTTTTGAATATGGAGGTTCAGAATGTTCTTAACCATATGAAAACTGGTTCGTGCAACATCACAAAGGAAATGATTAATGTTTTAGAAGACTATGGAATAGATCAAGTCACCAGACTGCTGAACACAATATATGATACTGCAGATATACGTCATGAATTATGTAATTCCGTATTTATTGCAATCCCAAAGAAATCAGGAGCCTTGGAATGTGATCAACATAGAACAATTAGTAAAATGAGCCACATCACGAAGATTTTGCTAAGAATTATCATGCAAAAAGTTAGGAAGAAAATATAACCTGAAATAGGAGAAGAACAATGTGGGTTTGTAGAAGGCAAGGGTACAGTAAATGCTGTGTACTGTGTACATGCTGAGAACAGTAGTTGAACGTTCTATAGAAGTCTGTAAAGATATCCATCTTAGCTTTATTAACTACACAAAGGCTTTCGATAGAGTAAGACATGTCAACATGATAGAGATGCTTGCAGGTCTACAAATTGATGGGAAAGACATTAGACTTGTGAAAAACATATATTGCAAACAAGCTGCCATCAGAATTGATAATGAAGTAGGTCAATATCAACCTATGAAGAGAGGTGTGAGGCAGTGATGTGTAATGTCTTCAGATCTGTTTTCCCTAGTGAAAATATTTTAAGAAATGTACAAGATATGAAAGGAATCATCATTGGAGGAGGAAACATTGCTACATCATGATACAGTATTAATTGCAGACAATGAGCAGGATCTGCAACATTTAGTGAATGCGGTTGTTGCACACAGTGAACAACTAGGGTTAAAATTAAATTGTAAGAAGACACAGATTATGGTCGTCACTAGGAAGAACACAATACCACAATGTAATATATATGTAAATGGGAATATTCTTAAACAAGTGAATTGGTACAATTATCTCAGAACAGTCATAGCATCTGATAGGAGATGCCTTGAAGAGATTAGAACAAGAATCTCCACTGTGTAGGTAGCCTTTTGCAAGATGAAAAACATACTGACCAATAAAATGATGTCAATTGCTATGAGAAAAGGTGTGTTGAGGTTCTACATAGAGCCTGTACTTTTGTATGGATGTGAAGCATGGACAATGAGCAGTCAAGATGAAAAACATCTGATGGCTGTGGTTTTGTGGTTTCTGAGAAGAATGCAAAAAATACCATGGACAGACAGAAAAACCAATGACCAAGTCCTACAAGAAACAAATGAAATTGTAAAGTGATTAGAGAAATTAGACGTAGGCAGTCAAAAATTGTTGGGCATGTTATGAGAAGAAATAAATTAGAGAACTTGGTGACAACTGGCAAGATCAAGGGGAAGACAAAGAAGTAAATACCTGGATGGCTTTACCACATGGTATGGTCGAGACAAATACACTGAGCTGATCCACGACTGGTGGTCGAGTGAAATGGCGAATCATGACCGCCCATGCTTACCGGCATGGCACATAATGGATGGAGTGCCTCTACAGTTCCTCATGATTTCAGTATTTAAGTTATAGCTGTGACTTTATCACATCCTCGGAATATCTTTTTTTTATTAAAAAAATTGTCATTTTGTGCTCGCTCACTTTAAATTCAAGCGTAGTCCATCCACACTATGTCTAGTAGTGTTAGACTGAATTTTGCATGTGGATTAGCTTTCCTTATTAACAGTGTCTCACGCCATCAGGCAAACCCACTCCGACTTCAGAGGTACATGTAATGTATGTCCCCAAGTCAATGAGAGGTTGTTTATTAGAGACTCAGCTTCATCTGGTGCGGGCACTGGCTGTTTCTCTATTGGCATTGCCATGTGTCTAGTTATTAATTTTAGTGCTTTTAACATTTCATGATTTTGATCATGAAATGATTTTGATCTGGTATTCTTCCATTGCTGCACACTGGTTTTGTGGGAATTGCAGCCTGTGTCTTTTTAACGTCTTTTTTATTCTCTGAAGTTTTATAGGCTGTCTTTTCTTGTCATTTGATATTCTTTTTCCATTTTATCTATCTTCTCTGTCTTATAAACTCTAATCTATCATTTGTAATCCACTTTTTTTTTTTTGGTTTTTATCTGGCCCTGTTATGCAGCACCATATCTTTGGCTGATATCAGTTACTCTTCAGCGCCTGTGGCTAATTCATCCATATGAACATTAACAATCCCCTTAGTATATTGTAATACAAATGGAAGAACCATAATGGGACGTAAAGAAATTCCCAGTAGGTGGAAATAATGCTGCAGTGAAACATACAAATAAAGATGGTAACGATAAAAATGGAAACAGTGAAATGGCAACAGAGAAAGAGCCAGAACCAACACTTGACAAAGTCAAGTGGGCAATAAATATTTAACAATAGGGAATCACCAGGATGTGATAACATCACAGCAGAATTGATTTAAAGCCAGTGGTGAACAAAGTGTGGAAATATATGGCACATGATATAAAAAGACATGGATAAAGGAAGAAGTTTACAAGAAGTCTGTTAATTCCAAATACTCTCGTGGTTGACGTGAGCGCACGAGAATTAGAAGAGGTTCGTGTCGCACCGGTGACTTACGAGAGTATGGAGTCGGTCGCTCAGAAAGTCGTGGCGTGCTGATGAACGAACGAACGAACGAACGAACAAACTTTATTTTCAAAGGGTTAAGAATTGGGCACGCAGGCCCGTCTAACATTCTGCCCTTCTATCACTCTCTTTCATACATTATTTCATTCACACATCATTCAAGGCTAACAGAGAACAGCAACAATATAAAAGATATGCATTATAAAGGCATGGGCAAAATGCGAACATCAAAACTACACGACACAGTAAAATTAGATAATGGTTTGACACTTGTTATTAGCCATGTGGAATATACTGGCCTACCAAAAGGGGACTGGCTGTTATACTAGATAGAATGGATGAGCGTAATCTAGCCTAGGAATCAACATACAGCTGAAAGATGCTGGTGTTGACCGCAATATTCTGAAACAGGATGGAAACGTGAAAAAAAAAGGAAGAAGTGGATAAGAACAATGTATATACACCAAAAAAGAGGGTATGAAATTATGTACCAATTACAGAACAGTTGTCTTTATGAGTCACACAAGGAACATTTTATTAATAATCAAGGGAAAACATAAGAAACTAAAAAAAAACAGAAGAACTTGACTTTAGACAAATATTCCATTTGGCACTAGGTTTAATTTCTGCCACAAATTTCATAGAATTTCATTTTTGTAATCATGTTTTAATATTTATCTGCTCCTCATATTTGTCGACGTTGCTACCTAAATATGTCTATGCTTTTGCCTCTTGAAGTGACGTTTCACCAAGGCAGATTGGATTGTCATATTCTTGATTTATTTTCATGATGTTTATTCTTACATACTGAGTTGAGGGTACAAAGCTGCGGGCAATATGGAAGTAGACCGCTTTTCGCTGGTTTCGTTGGTATGACGTGTGTTAAGAAAGCAATGGCAAACTTTTTTTCGTTGTTTTCTTTGCATATCTTATTTACAGGACATCGCTGTCAACACCAGCATTTTACCGCTGTTGTAGATTTCTTGGCTCAGTAGTTTACAATTGCTTTCTAAGCGACCGGCTCATACACCTCCGTAAGTAACCAACGTGACACGATCCGCTACTGAATCTCGCGCAGCTGCGTTACCCTATGTGGATGTATGGGATTTCGGAGAAATTCAGTAACTGCTTCGCCAGGGAGACCGGCAATGGCAAACTACTAAACTAAAACTTATCTGGTAAATCATAAATAGCCAACAAATGTTGGGGTTGATTGCAACATACTGTAAAAAGACATCCATTCCTTTTGGTTCTCAAGTTTATTCTCATTAAGTTTATACTCATTCAGTTTAATTTCATTAAATTTATTCTCATGAACATTTAGTTAATTTCATTGTCACTGAATTGGTCAGCATTTGACTTTGACATTGTTATCATCGTGTTGCTACGGTTTGTGTACGTTCATTTAATGCCACTGGCAGGCACGTTAGCAGGGGTTGTAGGGAGTTGTGCTCTAGTTCGTCATCTCGCTCCGTGACGAAAGACTGACCACCTGTTCTTCCATGCATCCAGGCCAACAAAATGTCACAACTCTGTGACATCATGGACTCAGAGCGAAATCCTGTTTCGGGTTGTTTTTGTTTATTTGTTTCCTTTTATGCCACCTATGATTCTGTGGCAGTACAGTTTATGACACTAAAGTGTGTTTATTGTGCATGTCTGCACCGCCCAGTCTGGTTTTTCCTGCCACTGCCCCATTATATCCCAATTTCCATGGGCCTGAATCATTTATTTGTCTTTGATTGCTGCACTACCATGCAATAGATTGCTCACTTTTTCATAATGTTCAGCCTGCTTCATTCCCACTGTCAGGAATTAACACTTTTTTAAAGGTACCGTTAGTTGATAAATAAAAGTACACTTTATATAACAGTTATTATTTGATAAAAGTACTCTTCATAATACAGTACAACTTCTATTAACTCTCACCATTGGGACCAGGGCTGTAATGGATAACGAAATAGACGGATAACAGAATAGATGGATAATAGAATATCTTAATACATACGCACAGTAACGTGATTTCACTGCGGGCTTGGGACGAAAAGGAAAATAAAATCCTTTAAAAGTTAATAATACATACATATTGTATTTAAGTTTACAAAGCGATCAATATAAATTTCAGTATAAGAGTAGTAAATGTACAGAAATGTATTGTAATACTATAAACCTACGTTACTTTACAATAATCTGTCATCTCCCTCCGTCTGTGTCTTTGAGGCTCAAGCTTTCTGCGCCGCGGAGATAGTTCCGTATCTAGTAGGATCTGTGTTGCATTCTCCTCCTGTTGCATTTTAAACCAGTCAGTGCACTTTGATAATATTGTTTATGCCTGTGAGTGGCTAGTTGTAGGCTTTTGGTTAAGAACTGATCCTTCATTGTCATCAGTTTCTTCTTCATTGGTAGTCACACTAGAAACTATTTCATCATCGTTCAAAATTTTAAACCCCCCATCCATTTTGTCACATTCCAATCAATCTGTTGCTTCTTCTGGCGTAATGTTTTCACTGTTTAGTCCTACATTGTTGCACAGTTGCACAATTTCCTCAACACTAACAATCTCATTTCCTTCAGTTTCATCAATATGTTCAGACACGAGTTTATTCCACCCATTCTAAGTTAGACACTGTAAGGTCAGCCCAGGCAGAGGCGACGCTGAAAATAGCGTCCTGTTGTTGATGCTCGCGAATGTTTTATTTTTTAGTCCATGACGAATGACAAACTGCTGCACCATGCTACAGCCCCCCCCCCCAACCATGCTACAGCTCTTCCACCACCATGCTTCAGCGCCCCCCTCCCCCGCTACACTACAGCCCCCTCCCCACAATGCTACAGCCCCCCCCCCCCCCCCCCACCACACCATGCTGCAGAGGCCCCGCACAATGCTACAGCGCCCCACCATGCTACAGGCTCCTCCCCCCCCCCCCCCCCCTCAGCCCACGCTTCAGCGGCTCTCACCGTCACATAAACCTATTAAATATTCATTGCATGGAAAAGAGAACAAACAGGTCTATCCAACAAGAACTCATTACTAGAGAAGTCAAACGTGTGAGAACAATGAAATATTTGGGCATCTAAAGAGACATGAGTGTCCGGACAAGAAAACTGTGGAGGGAGGTGTACCGGGAAGTAGATGAAGAGAAGCAAGATGTGGTAGGTAGTTGACACATATCAGCAATAGAGGGCGGGCATTTGTCTTAGGAAAGGAAGACATTTCAAGTGTTGTGGCGGGCAAGTAGTTCGATGTAGCCGTTTTGTAGAAGGAACTGAATTGTGTTTAGCCCACTCAAGCTCCACTTGTTTGCTGGTGATCTTCCACGCGTGGAGGTTCGTGTCCGCTCTCGTGAAGTTAAGCAGATCGTTGGCATCCAGGAAGGCAAATATAGGGCTGGAGAAAGTGGTGTCTATATATACATCTGAACTGGGGTACTAGTGACAACGATTGTCGCCGAAATTGTCAGTGTGGGAACGTGTCTATGTGATCACTGGTTTCTTCTCATTGTACCAGCAGCAGTGGAAGCTTCGTGATCTTCTGGGAGGTTCTTGGTAAATGAATCTGTTCTAGATCTGTCAGCTGTTTCTTTATCCACATTCTGTACCTGATTATTGCATGTATTGATTTAAATGTTGGACACACACACATTCTCTCTCTCTCTCTCTCTCTCTCTCTCTCTCTCTCTCTCTCTCTCTCTCTCACGCTCTCCAGAAGGCCGTGGGTTGTTTTCCAACTCCGTCAGTCCCTGGGCGGGGGGGGGGGGGGGTGTTTCGATCCCGGAGCTGGAGCTACGAAGTTCCTGCTGTTGCTCTGCGCGAGATTTCGGCAATTAGCTTCTCAGCGGAGATAGACCAGGCCACCTGGGGTAAAATCCGGTACAATGAAGCCGATCCGCTTGACTTTGAACACTTTCTTATCCCACTCTTTCTCTCTCTCTCTCTCTCTCTCTCTCTCTCTCTCTCTCTCTCTCTCTTACAAATTATAGACCTCATTGTTGCACCCCTTTAAACTGACACATTCCACGCTGTGTACGATTGTTTTTCCTGAGACTCTCTCTCTCTCTCTCTCTCTCTCTCTGTCTCTCTCTCTCTCTCTCTCTCTCTCTCTCTCTCTCTCTCTCTCTCTCTCTCTCTCTCTCTCTGCTCGCGCACGTGAGGTGTGTAAGAGTTTGTCAAACCATTACACAGTCTATAACCTCATTGTTTCGCCTCTTTACACTGACACATCCCACGATGTTTACGATTAAGTTCTCCGGCGCTCTCAAGTCGTGTAACAGTTTGGGACGCCATTGTACACTTCATGCCTGCAAGGCAGTTGAAGATGGCCGGATTTGTTTGTAATCCCGGTTAGGTATTTGTGTAAACATAATGTCGGCATGTGCTTCCAACAGATTGCTTGGCTAGATACAGGAGCAAGCCGGCAATAAGTGTGTACAGATGCAGTGCAACAGCTTGCCTTGGTTGGCTTGAATGTCCAGCTTTACAAATAGAATGTTTGGATGTTACAGTATTAATTGAACTCTGTATTTATTTCTGCGTGTGGTAAAGTTTTACTGATTTTTATATATTTTATTATAATACACTAAAATTAAGAGAACTGGATTCGGTTGTGTGGTTGTTATTGTATATAAGTGTTGTGTTTGTGTGAGGGTTATGACTTTACGCAGACAGTAGCACGAGCGGGGCCAGACAAGAGTTTTACGCAGTGGCGGATTGGCCAGGGTATTAATGTGCCCTTTGACAAGTAGGGCCCCTTAAACATTACATAAAATATTCACAATGTTAATGACCTTTTTGTAGCGTTGTCTCCTGGCAACCAGGCCGCTACTGGCTCCATGGCAGCTCTAGTCGCTTGCTACGGGAGTCTATTCTCCATGCACTGAGACCTACAAAGATGTGATGTTTCTAACACGACAATAGATGATTCTAACACGACAATAACCCACAGTAGCTTCCCACCAATAACACTTAAACTTTCTGAAAGTTGCAAGTTTATTCATTTAAATATTCTTCTTGTCATGTGTTATTTTCTGTAAGAGGTTACTCTCATTCGTTCATGGTGACTCCTGTGTACGCCTGTGTGTAGAGGTACATCACTCACATTTTTTAAAGACTTAATCACACGCAGTCATCATTTACGCAATTATGACCTTTGGGAGTCTAACCTAATACTTCCATGGTAGCAAATGTGTAAGCTAACTTCCCCACCAGGTAAACTTCTCGGGAGTAGATATCACACTTGCACCGATCCTAGAAAGAATCTTTTTTTTTTTTTTAAATGCTTATCCGTTGCAATCACCACCAGTTCCTATGGGCTGTTTGTAATTTGCTAGGCAATTTTCAATTTTACGATCATTAGCTTGCTAGTGCTTTCTGAATGAGAAGTCAGCTTTTAAATCCTATTGACCCATCTGAAATAGGTTGTCTTAACTTATAAAGTGACAGTGCATGACAAACTTCTCTACGCCCGTGGACTCATCGCCGGAGTCCGCAAACAGCTTTTGTTCTTTTGCTATTGCAACCAGTGTTTTTGGGATGCGGACATTTGTACTAGAGCTGTTCATTGAATTGCCTTGAAGGGCATGGAGTAAGGACTGCCTGGCGCTTGGTTGTGATCGCCGCGGGACTTTCTCTATGGCTCACGAGTGCTGTAGTGACGGACCGGCCTTGGTCTAGGCTGATATGAGAGACACTATTGGGCTGCCGTGTTGTCGCGCCTGGGTGTAAGGTTGCCATGGATACAGTGTACTGCAGTCACCGCTGCTTGCTGTGGACTTTATTGATTATATTGTTGGTAAGTAGCTTCTTTGTTTGTTTGTTTGTTTGTTTCTCTGTGTTGTTGTTGTGTGTCGCCTGTATCCCGAACACCCGCTTCCCCCTTTTTTTTTTCTTGTCTAATTCTGTCGCGGATTAAAAAGCGTGTGGTTGCTAGTTATGATTATATGTTATGCTCTCTCTCTCTCTCTCTCTCTCTCTCTCTCTCTCTCTCTCTCTCTCTCTCTCTCTCTCTCTCACACACACATTGGTTATGCCCTACTTCACAAGAATGCTGCTGTTTGTTTTTGTTGATACATGTCAACTCAATTCCTGTTGCCCCTCCCTCCCTTTTTTTCTCATATTTCTGGCGTCAAAAGTTGCTATTTGTTATGTTATTATTTGTTGCATGTCGCCTGCTCCCCCCCCTCTCTCTTCTCATTCTTTCATTCAAATATTCATATTTTCCAGCAAACAAGCCGTTAGTTTTTACACACACATGCATATATAATTATCTGTGTGTATCTATCTATCTATCTATCTATCTATCTATCTATCTATCTATCTATCTATCTATCTATCTTGTCTGTCTGTCTGTCTGCCATATAATGCATATATAATTATCGCCGTGTGTCTATCTATCTATCTATCTATCTATCTATCTATCTATCTATCTATCTATCTATCTGTCTGTCTGTCTGTCTGTCTGTCTGTCTACCTACCTACCTACCTACCTAATGCCTGTCTGCCTACCTAACTACCTACCTACATGTCTACCCACGTCTATCTGAAAGTTCTAAATCTTCAACTCTTGTAGATACTTCTTGTGTTATTTAATTATTGAACTTTCATATATATATTGTTTCAGGCTTATAGTGTGTGGCTGTGTCTGCGGTGTATGTTTAATGTTTACGCCATGTGTGTGTGTGTGTGTGTGTGTGTGTGTGTGTGTGTGTGAGGGAGAGAGAGAGAAAGAGAAAATGCGAATTAGCGCGTGCGACATACACAGCATAACAGAGAGAATAAAGTAGTTGCTATAAAAAAAAATATAGTATTACCTCACACCTTGCGGCAACTCTCTAAAATATTTGTTTGTTCAAATATGGCCGAATGTAGCAGAAGCTGTATGAAGGGGAGCTATTAGAAAGCACTCAGAATGAACAAGTCAACACGAATACAGGACAATGGCCGCTCAGTTACAGAGGCGATTGCAGTAGGTTTCTGTTGACGATGAACTACCGCCGGCTTAGTGGGTAATAACACGGCTCTTGTTTCCAGTGTTTGTCTTCTGTCCAACCATTTCCCGGTGGCTGCTTCTGGGTGAGATTTAATTTCTGGTGTCTTCTTCTTTTGGTCGGCGACTTGCGAAATGTTTACATGGAAATAAGCACATATGATTATACGTAGACAGTCCAGATATTTTGAGCACGCTATGAGTTGAAATGAACTGGAGAATTCGATGACAGCTGGCAGGATTGAGGGAGAAAGAACACATATCTAGATGGCTATCAAGTGGGTTCAGTCTCTACACCTTAAATGTTGACCTCTTGTTCAGAAGGCTATGGCAAACTACTGCACGTAAATTTGCCTAGTAAATTAACATGGGATTAGGGTTGATTGCAACGTACTGCAAAGGAAATGCAACATTTTATGTGGATGCAGTAAAGTCGGTATCAGGAATGATTCGCTGCGCAGGAGACAAAAGGCTGTGGGCAGACATGATCACCAACGTCACACGGCATTGACCATAAGATATTGTACATTTGGGAACTTGTGTCTTTTAATGACATTTTCAGTTCTTTTTATCACCTTATTTTGTCCTAACAAGAGCACATACTGCATAAGAACGTTCCATGTAGGCTGGGCCTTGTCCATTAGCTAGACTAACCAGTGGCTATATTGTTCATTTCTGACCATTTCTTTGGCGACTTGCATCGCTGTTGCTTTAAACAGCCAACTGTCTTTACCAGTAAACTATTAACATATCACAACTATGATACACAGGTCTTGACATGTAGACATTTTCTTTATTGAGTCGTGTTGACGTTTTTGCCTGTAGACATATTTGAAAAGTAAATCTCCCGGTTGCTGGAGTTTAAAAAATAGGCAAATCCCCGCGCCATGACGTGGTAATCCCGTCAGCTAACGTTTGAGTTACTGCGGTGGTGTGCTGCTCCTGTAACTTAACAGAATACAGTTGATGGTATGCCTTCTTATAGTCTGTATGTTGTGGCCTTGGTGATCACGCTTGTCTACTGTCTAGTGTACCGCCAATCTTCTTACATACAGTCCATGCCGTGTGGCGTTGGTGATCATATCTGTTCACAGCCTTCTGTCTCGTGTACCGTTAGTCATCTCTGATGCTGATGTTCCTCCATGCCTTGTTTGTCAATTTGTCTAGCATCTTATTTCTTTGTCTCCCCCTGCCTCTCTCCTCTTATATATTCCTTAGGCCAGTGTTTCCCAACCTTTTTTGTACCATGCCCCACTTAAGCCTTTCTAAAATTCATATTGCCCCCCTCCCCCGCCCCATGCCCCCCCCCCTCAACATATACATTATTTTTAATATTCAAAAATTGAAATGTTCACTAAAGAAACTTGAATGATAGGTTTTAGGAAGAAATCACTAGGTAATAATTGAGCAAACACAGTAAGTAAATTTTCAAAACATATAATGGAGAACTGAAATTCAAGTACAAAATAATTTTAATGAAAGATTTTTCTATATTATTTTAATTATTAGTAATTATTTATTATTTAAATTTAGTGAGATCCTTGTGCTTGATGCTTGCTGCAAAGAGATCTTATGTCAGGTTCCAATTTAGTTAACTTCGGTCTCAAGTCACCCCGTTTTGTTATATTCAGCCGATTTCTTCCATTTTCGAATTGCCCCCCTTAACAGTCAAATTGCCCCCTTGTGGGGCGTGGGCCCCACGTTGGGAAACACTGCCTTAGGCTCTTTAAAAAAAAAGACCACCACAAAATAAAAAGAAATACATAAATAAGATAAAAGAAGTTACGTAGCAGTAACCTGCGGTGGCTATGGTTAGCACCATTTTTTTTGGGGTAGGCCTGAGTGCATGGAGGGATAGATGATTAGTCTCTCGCTCCTGTAACAAACGACGGAAGTTGGTATCGACTTGTTGCCCAACACCCCTCATGTCTGGAGTATGTGTCCCGGGACAAGATTCCCGCTACGTGTCGGTGGCGGGAATAAGGCCACCTCATTTTGTGATCTTCAATGCACGGATGACTAGGCGGCCATTCTTTCCCCCGCTTTAGCCAGCGTTGAGCCGCTACTGATCGTGCTTATGATATTACCCGCGCAGCTCTCTATCAACTTCGTTAGCGCTGCCGCTTCTGCCAGCTTATAAATCTACAGGATCCGGTCTGGCCTGTGTCTTACTGGGACTGTGGTGTTAGGTTCTAACCCACTGCGTTGTGGTGCGAGTACTCTAACCAGTGCTCAGCTTATACACATGTAACTGGGATTTAACCGTTGCTGTGTCAAAACCGCTGGCGTCTGTGGCATGGGGACAGTGAGCGCAGTTTCACAGTTGGAAATCAGTCGCTGGATATTTGGAAGCAGATCGCCTTGCGCTAATTTTCACCATATTGTGAGAATCGGTCGTTCAGAAAGAAGGACACAACTGAAAGTAAAAGTGTCTAGAAAATCACAAACAACCGTTTTATGCTGGGGCTGATTACGAAGACCTGCAGTGGACATGCAACTAACTTTTAATGTCAAAACGGAGAAGTACAATCTTCCATAAAGATGTACTCTTTAGCCGAGATTTGAGGAGGGATTTAAACAACACATTTATCATGGCATGCTGGGGACGTGTCCGGGGTGTTACAACACCTGTGTACATATTGTTTAGAAAGTGGCGTCATAAACAGATCCGCCTGCTTTATCTCGTGGGCCTCGCGAACCTGCCGTTCGTTGCATGTGCCGTTCCTTGGCTATTATCTGAGCTGTGTGTCGTGTTGTTTATGAACTGAGGGATATTAACTAACAGGTGAACGAAAGATTAAATAAAGCTTCCCGGGAGAAGTGGCTTAGCCCGCCCGCGTGTCTTCCTTCTGTCAGACCCCGGACACAAGATACAACGGTTGTCAGCAAGGAAAGTCTACTCGGGCTTAACATTGTAAACGTGTAATTAATGGTAGGACGAGAAAACTTGGTGCAGTTGGAACTTCGTATAATATTGGGGGGTTGTGGGGGTGGGGGGGGGGACAGAAGTGAGGGAGGGTGACAGAGGGAGAGAGGATGAGATGACAGCGAAGGAGAGGGGAAGAAAGAGAGAGAGAGAGAGAAGTCGAAGGCAGAGAGAGAGAGAGAGATGGGAGGAGGAGACCTAGAAATAGATAATATGGAGGGTGACACATAGGGACAGAGAGAGAAGACGGAGGAACACCCAGAGAGGAGGGGAGAGACTGTGGGATGGAGGAGAGAAAATATTGCAATTCTTAGTACTTAGATTGACAATATGTTTCTGTGGCAGCATACCTGTTCTTGTCCCACAGCTTTTGATTCGGGTGTACGGTCTTGGTTATTTCTACTGTTGTAGTAATGTGTCTTAGAGAGAGAGAGAGAGAGAGAGAGAGAGAGAGAGAGAGAGAGAGAGAGAGAGAAACAAACAAACTTTATTTTCAAAGGGTTAAGAATTGGGCACGCAAGCCCGTCTGACATTCTGCCCTTCTAATCTCTTTGCTCTCGAACATTACGGTATTTCATTCATACATCACTCATGAAGCTAATCTCAGACAAAAGAAAAATATTCATTAAAGTGCATGGGAAACAGTGCAGTAATCAATACTACATGACTCATTAAAATTCATTTTTGACATGACAATTATAATTACCCTAAGGTAGGTGTAACGGTAACGTACCATACATAGGGGAATGTTTAGTATACTAGTTGTCATTTTGTCATTTGAGATAATTTTTTTATGGGGGGGGGGGGGGGGGTAATGCTGAGTGTGTCCACCTGTTTCTGTTTTGGCGTAAATGTTCGTATTCCGCAGGTGTTGGTTCAGGCTTACGAAGAACTTGGATAGTGAGATACATTTTTAATGTTTTATTTTTGGCCCTTGTGTGTATTCTTGTTGCTGTTAGCCATTATTCACGCTAGCATTATGGGCCATTTGTACAGTTAAGGACAACGGCATTATGGGCCATTTGTACAGTTAAGGACAACGGCATTATGGGCCATTTGTACAGTTAAGGACAACGGCATTATGGGCCATTTGTACAGTTAAGGACAACGGCATTATGGGTCATTTGTACAGTTAAGGACAGCGGCATTATGGGCCATTTGTACAGTTAAGGACAGCGGCATTATGGGCCATTTGTACAGTTAAGGACAACGGCATTATGGGCCATTTGTACAGCTAAGGACAACGGCATTATGGGCCATTTGTACAGTTAAGGACAGCGGCATTATGGGCCATTTGTACAGTTAAGGACAGCGGCATTATGGGCCATTTGTACAGTTAAGGACAACGGCATTATGGGCCATTTGTACAGTTAAGGACAACGGCATTATGGACCATTTGTACAGTTAAGGACAAGGGAAGGTTAATTCTGAGGAGTCTGGGAAGAACCCACTTGACTGGGAGTTTCCATTGCGGAATTGTTCTCTCTCCAGGCATATGTTCTCCGTGTGTGGGCTTTGGGTTGGAGGGTGTTGTCAATCAAATACCCACAACCCGTAGTCTGTATGTTCTGGAGAATAAATAAACTGGTTACTAGGTCAGAAGATCAACTTCATTGCATCGGGTTTGCCGAATGGGCCTGTGCCCCAACGGGGGAGATAACCGGGCAGCGGTAGAAGAGAAAACTCTTATATGGAGTCTTTTTGATTCACTTGGTCGAGGTTCCATGTTCACGCTTTCCTTCA
Organism: Cepaea hortensis; assembly: GCA_963921405.1. Classification (NCBI taxonomy): domain Eukaryota; kingdom Metazoa; phylum Mollusca; class Gastropoda; order Stylommatophora; family Helicidae; genus Cepaea; species Cepaea hortensis. The sequence continues at coordinate 85,364,611 of OY992896.1, forward strand.
ACGACTTTTGTAATAAGCGACTGATTTAAATCCAATGTCTTTATACTTGTTTCTGTTGTGTATTGTGTCACCTAACATCTACAAGGTGTGTGTTTAATGAATGTGCAGTGTTTGAAAATATTGCCGGTTCAAGTTTTGTATTCACCCTTTGTAAAGCTCATGCAACATAATAGGTAAACACAAAACTGGGACCGTCAATATTTTCAAACACTGCACAGTCATTAAAAATACACCCTGTACTTTAGTTTGTATTTTTAGTTATTTATTTTTTCTGTTTGCCCTTGTTTGAAAAGAACGCCAATCAATACCTACAGGCGCATTAGTATTTTAATAGTTTCGTGATTTGACCCATTTATGTCACGTGTGTGGGTTGGTCTGCTTAATAGTGATGTTGTTTTGTCAGCCGCCTCCCCCCTTCACCTCGTGACAGTTGTCCTGTTGTCATGTCTTCAATCAGTGATGAAATGGTGTCAGGAAGGCCGCTTCTACCCGCTTGTTTATCCCAGCCGGTTCACGGCTAATGCGCTTATCGTGTTGAGCGCACGGCGGCTGACATTTAAACATTGTGTTCTTGTGGTCAAATTAACTGTCAAATTAACTTCTTAGCGGCAAGCCGGTCGATATTTGCAAGTATTCATGACGAATGGCCAGCAGCTTTTACCAGATGGTTGTTTGTGGTTCTGTAGCCGCGGTGATTTAGTGGTTAGATGGCTAGTCTGCCATGACGGCGGCCGGGTTCCAATCCTCCAACAGAGGCAGGGCTATTTAGTCCCAACTGGCGCGGCTTGTGTCGTCACTCAGCCCTCATTAACAAAAAAAATTGGTACCATAAAATTTTCTGCGGAGAAAAGGCGGCGAGGGTGGGAACTGGCCTTTGAACCTCATTATACCTTGGCCTAGAACATGTGAAGGCCTGGAACTTCAAACCACATCGACGGAATCAGCATCAGCACCGAACCACCTTGGTCTTATCTCGTTTATGCATACAAAAGCTTGGAACTAGACAAGTTTGCAACTACATTGACAACTATATTTGCTCCATATACATTGGTTATCTTGGAGCTAGATCTGAGGCAACTATATTCGAACCAATGTTATCCCGCAGTGAATTTGAATAACGAAGACATAAACAATAGGTTGCATGATTTATTGCCTGGCAAATTTAGCTTCATCTATTCAGGTAAATACTGCAGAAATCACACAACATATACTAAAGTGATTTGATAAATTCTTCAAGCTGACATATACACATATTTGTTCAATATACATAGGACAGCTTGGGACTAGATTGGAGGTATCTACATTTGTTATACATACATAAGACAGCTTGGAGCTAAATCTGAGGTATCTACATTTGTTATACATACATAAGACAGCTTGGGACTAGATTGGAGGTATCTACATTTGTTATACATACATAAGACAGCTTGGAGCTAAATCTGAGGTATCTACATTTGTTATACATACATAAGACAGCATGGGACTAGATTGGAGGTATCTACATTTGTTATACATACATAAGACAGCTTGGAGCTAAATCTGAGGTGTCTACATTTGTTATACATACATAAGACAGCTTGGGACTAGATTGGAGGTATCTACATTTGTTATACATTCATAAGACAGCTTGGAGCTAAATCTGAGGTGTCTACATTTGTTATACATACATAAGACAGCTTGGAGCTAAATCTGAGGTGTCTACATTTGTTATACATACATAGGACAGCTTGGAGCTAAATCTGAGGTGTCTATATTTGTTATACATACATAGGACAGCTTGGGACTAGATCTGAGATATCTACATTTGTTATACATACATAGACAGCTTGGAGCTAAATCTGAGGTATCTACATTTGTTATACATACATTGGGCATCTTGGAGCTAGATTGGAGGCATCCACATTTGTTATACATACATAAGACAGCTTGGTTCTAGATCAGAGCAACTAAATATTCAGGGCTGCCGGAGGTGATCCCGGACACACAGAGAGAGGCGGAAACAAGATGCCCACATTAAGCAAGCCGGCATGGTTGTGAACGCGAGAACAAGGTGCTGGAAATGATCACAAACGTCTGTATAAGTTTCCACTGCTCCGTGCTGCCTGCTTTATGTGGCCATAAAAGATGTCAGTTGGGGAACATCTGAACCTTCAGAAGAACATAACTGTTTCAGTCCAACCCAGGGAATCTTTCGTGTGTGGCTCTGAGATGGAGTCTTTGTTGCTTAGTGGCTACCAGTGCGGACTCGATCTGTGGTCCAGTGTCCCATTTCCCCCCCTCTCTCTCTCTCTCTCTCTCTCTCTCTCTCTCTCTCTCTCTCTCTCTCTCTCTCTCTCTCTCTCTGTGTGTGGGTGTGTGTGGAGAGGGATGTTTGAATCCCACACCATGGATGTCAGTATGGCGGAATGGATAAGACAACTCGCTCTTAAACTTTCGGTGTTCTGATGCCAAGGTAGCGAGTTTAACCACTGCACCGGTCAGTTGAACTCTCATGTTGTCTTCTCGTCCTTGACTTGGGGACGTAAATTACAAGTACCTCAGAAGGCGGAGTGGGTTCGCCTAATGGCGAGGGACACTGGTAATAGAGAAAACTGATCCACACGCGAAAACCAGTCCAGTGCTCTAGTAGTAATAGCACGTGTATGGACTACGCTTGAGTTCAAATCGAGCGATAGCAACCAAAAAAAATATCTCACCACTTGTGGGTGGAGTGACTATCTCACCACTTGTGGGTGGAGTGACTATCTCACCACTTGTGGGTGGAGTGAAAAGTCCTATCGATTCTGTGTTCATATCCCTCTGAGACGGGATTGTATCCCTCACTACTTGTGGGTGGCCTGGCTTAATTACACGATGTCCGTCTCTAGCTCGAATGGGCCTGGCTCGATTCAGGCAGTGGAAACTGGATTTTTACAAAAGAAGACATGGACAGAATACACTACCTTGGTCTTGGGGTAGAGGATCGGATGGCTACCTTTCCCGGGTACGGATAACATGAATTAGAGGTACGCTACGCTCGTTGCACACATTACAGATCTCTCGGCATTTGGGGATCGAAAAGAGCCGACCCAATAGGCCGTTCCCCAGTCTGCGTTTCAACGTGAGAAAACCTCCCCAAAAAATGGTATGTATTGCTTTCGTAATTCTGTTAGGAACATTTATCCTGGATCTCCGCCGGTACTACGGAGTTCGTGCACACTGTTGAGATTACCATTGAGTAATCCTTAGAGGAGGTTGGAGCACAATATAGAGAAGCTGCCGCACCTATTGAGATTTTCCTGTCAAATAAAGGATAGCTTTCATAGACAAACCAAACCCAGTCGTCGTCACGGAGTTCCGGGGTCTACCCACTCTCATGGAATAGATATTAGAAATGTTTTTGTATTGATCACAGCACCCATAGTTTGCCGTTTGTTAGAATATATGGACCTGATGCCATGTGTCCATTATGTAACGACACGGCAGCGGGATTCCCGTATATTTATTTGAATAGACAGAAGGGTGCTAATTCATTCCTCACCTGATAAAGTTGCAGCCGTTGCGTCCCGTGAGTTTGGCACTCCTTCATGAACTCAACATCTAGGGGTATTTAACCACCGTTTTAGCAGGACTTGGCCAATATTTCAATACCGCAGTCTGTTTTTCTGGACATAATATATTGGCAAGTATTGATAGGCACTCAGAGAAGTCACGGGGGGAGAAGTATGACTCAAAGGAAAGACACGGGGGAGAAGTATGGCTCAACGGAAAGACGCTGGAGAGAAGTATGGCTCAACGGAAAGACACGAGAGAGAAGTATGACTCAAAGGAAAGACCAGGGAGAGAAGTATGGCTCAACGGAAAGACGCTGGAGAGAAGTATGGCTCAACGGAAAGACACGAGAGAGAAGTATGACTCAAAGGAAAGACACGAGAGAGAAGTATGGCTCAACGGAAAGACGCTGGAGAGAAGTATGGCTCAACGGAAAGACGCTGGAGAGAAGTATGGCTCAACGGAAAGACACGAGAGAGAAGTATGACTCAAACGGAAAGACACGAGAGAGAAGTATGACTCAAACGGAAAGACACGGGAGAGAAGTATGACTCAAACGGAAAGACACGGGAGAGAAGTATGACTCAATGGAAAGACACGGGAGAGAAATATGACTCAGAAGGGCACCTGATTAGACAGTTGAAGCACTGTAGCTCGTTGGTTAGTGCGCTAGCTTACCAGGACAGGGTCCGCGTTCAAGAAGCATGAACACGGTTTACAGCCATGAAAACCGACTTCGTTGCACCGGGTGTGATCCCATATGGCTCTGTCTCTTTCCGTAGAGGTGTCACCCCCTTAGCGTCACAAAGAGCACAAACTCCGTATCCCGTCTCCTTAAAAATGTCACCCGCGAAACGAATGACTGAGTCTGAGAATGAACCCATGACCTTCGGGGTGCGAGTCAAGTGTCTTGACTACTTGGCCAGGGTTGTAGTACTAGCCCCTACTTAACAAGTCGCCCGTCATCCCAGACACACGCATGAAATGACTTCCTCGTTGACATGACACATTTATGTCCTACTTAACATGTACAGCCAGGCTGGCTTCTCAGATGTTCTCCAAGTGACATCTTTTATGGCCGCGTAAACGTGAACACTGTGCAGGGGACATCTATACAGAGGTTGATCATGTTTAAATGGCAGGTTTTCGCTTTAAATACCACGCATGGTTGGCTGATGCCGGCAGCTGGCTGCCACCTCTCTATATCCGGGATGCTGCCCCGCCAGTAGAAGACATAACATACCTACATTGTTACAAAGTCATAGTGATGATTCGTGTGAAGTATACTTGAGCGGGCGCCTAATTTCTACGCCTTTCCGCCAAACGCCCCCGTCTCTGATTCCCATGTCCTTCCATCTCTTAGTTTCAATGTATTGACTTCATCTGTGGCACTTCTGTTTGTTTTCCATTGTCCTTCCATACCTCAGCAGTAATACGTTTATGCCAACTGCCATCCTCCGTTCTCTGAACTCTTACTTTCTGGTACGTTCTGTGTGTTTCCATTGTCCTTCCATAACTCAATATTAATGTGTTCATCCCATCTGCCTGTATAGAGAAACGACAGAAATAATAGTAATCCAGCACATAGTACCCAGATTTCCCTAGGGAAACCTGCCTTCAAGAGGTGGGATCATACTTGTATTTAGGTAGCAGTGTCGACTCAGGTGATCGAGTGAGATGGCAGAACATGACCGCCCACGCTTATCGGCATGGCACATGATGGATGGATGGTCGACACATACCCGTGGGCTTATATGGCTCATTAGGAAAGCAGAGAATAGTATGCTGTGACTAGTGTCTAGAGAGGCCACTGGGAAAGGTTGGCGGGAGGCTGGCCACTTCATTCCTTAAGAGAGCTTTTGCTGAAAAATGCATACAGACATGAATAAGACTACAAAGGGCTTGATGTGAGTTGGCTGAGGGTCTATCCTCCACTGGAGGATGTTAGGTAGAAGAGGAAGGGGGAGAATGCAGACACAAACTGGGGAATAGATAGATATTTTAATATAAAACTACAGAAAGTCAGAAGAGAATCAGGAGACATTGACAAAACCTGTTAATAGTGTAACTGGAAGGTCCGTCCACTGGAGCCCGCAGGGCCAGAGAAATAGAGGAAAATCTAAAGACACGCGGAGAAGAGAATTAGAGACAGAATAATAGTATGGAAGGCACTGCTCGAGGCGGCCAAAGATGAGGGGAGCTGGACGCGAGCTGGTTGATGACATGTGCTCCACTGGGTGAGGACATGCGCCAGAAGAGGACATGCTGTGTGTTGAAGGTAGGGTTGCCAGATACGTGGGCACCAAAAGGAGGACATAATAACACAAAAAGGAGGACATATTGAATGTTTCATTTGAATCGTTCCAGATTAAACCAACAATCAGTACAATTTTATTACAATATCTGCCAATAAGTGTATCTTACTCTTAGTGAATCGACCAAGAAACAATCATGTTAACAAATAAATATAAATTCAATGGAGGCCTTTTTCAAAATGCTAAAAAAAAAATTATTTAAACAGCCGATTGTACAATTATTACCTTATAATCTTTATTAGTTACGCAACATATTTCTCGGAGGAGCCAACTTTTCGTAGAAGATCCTCGTTAGCAATCACAAATGCATAAAACTGTTCACAGTTAAGATTCTTCAAATTGTACTTTGTGAGAATGATGCCCTTTACAGAGTCGAGTAAGAGTCTGTTCCTTTCCTTTGTCCATTGAACACATTAATCAAGAAGAACACTCTTTCCCCATTGCCACTGTGTCCAGGGATTCAGAAAAATACTTCACAAATTTTAAGTAACTGAAAAGCAGCATGCATAGATTTTGTACATTTTAACACTGTAAACATACGGTAGATTCTAGATGCATTGTAAGTTGTAATAACATACATAAGAAATTATAACATAAAATATAAGAAAAGCCGGACATTTTAAAGGTTTTTAGCTTTGCCTGCCGGACGGAGAATATTAGGCTAAAAAGATGTCCTTTTTTTGCCGAAAGTCTAGCAACCCTAGTTGAAGGCAATGTTGTTAAATAAAAGTGATAATGAAGTAATGATGGCGTCCCAAGAGACACGCTTAATGCAGGCTTGTTATTATTGAGTAGCCCCACATTTGCCAGTTGCGAATGCCGTCCTCTCCTTCTTCTTCTACCCACTGCTACTATTATTATTACTACTACTATTACGGCTGCTTCTACTACTACTGCTGCTACTACTATTACCACCGCGACCAGCACAACTACTACTACTACTATAACTACTACTGCTACTACTACTACTACTACTACTACTACTACTACTACTACTACTACTACTACTACTACTACCTGGTCCATAGCAGACATTGACCTCATGCCTCTACAGTGCTCTGCTATTTTCTATAAGTTTGTGTTATTTGTTGAACAGCTGTTTAAGATTTCCGCATAGATGTGTCTGTCTTCTATTAATTCTCTGAAATATTCAATAATTCACATCTGTAGCTGTTTAATGTTAGTTATTTGATTCCAGATAGGCCCGTGCTTGTTCACGTATGTGCTACAAAGCCGTACAACCATACAATGTCGGTACTAAATTGCCAGCCGTTTGTTCATTGCCAGTGCTCAGTTGTATAGTGTGTTAAAAAAAAATACAAGGGATCCAGTAAGTGCAAAATCAAAGCTTGGGAGACGGGACGAGGTGGGAGAATTTCTATAGCCATTGTATTGAAACTCCAGGGGTGGCCGTCTCACCTTAAGACGCGCTTCTACAGCAGAGCACAGGCAGTACTGTCTATGACCTAGTGTGACAGTAGCAACCCCCTCTCTGCCAGGGTGTCCCCCCACGGCCTGGTTTGCTAACAACCCGTTCGTGGCAACTGTCAGTTGTATGTTTAAACTGAAGCATCGTGGGAACTGAGCATTGCCGAGATGTGTGACAGTGTGAAATGGAGCAGGCAGAAGTCACGCCAGTCACATGTGGGCTGGTTTTGGCGGCAAACTTTGGACTGGTTGGCCGTGCAAAAGTTCACCTGTTTCTTTAGCGCGGCCCTGTCGTTATTTAGACGCGGCGGGTTCGAATCCTGGTATTGCCATTTGCTCTCAGTTTTGTTTTCTAGTGTCCTCTGTCGGGGTCCGTGGTTGGCCATGCTAAAGTTCACCTGTTTCTTTAGCGCGGCCCAGTCGTAATTTTAACGCGGCGGGTTCGAATCCTGGTATTGCCATTTGCTTTCAGTTTTGTTTTCTAGTGTCCTCTGTCGGAGCCCATGGTTTAAGGAAAGTGGTCGCAGTTTCGCAATCCCGATTCGAAGTCCGCCTCGTAGCATTTGAGAACAGATCGCTTTGGGTTGATTTTTACAACAGTATGAGCATCCGCCGTTCAGACAGCAACTGTAAACTGCTGAGTTTAAACTGGCCTAGGAAATCTAAATCTCAAACAGCCCATACATGCTGGGAGTTGATGTCCATGTCCTGTAAAGGACCTGTTATCATCATCAAGTGCCATGCCGGCTGACGTAGGCGTACATGACTTTCCACAAATCTCGGTCTTTGGTGTGCTGGATCAACTCTGCTGATGATATTCCTCCATGTCACCGTCTCAATCCATCCAGCATAATTTCTTTTGGTCGGCCTCTTCCTCTCTTTCCTTTCATCTTTCCAGTTGTCACGATGTTCTCCAATGCCTCTCTTCTTATCACATGACCAAAGAAAGCTGTTTGTCTCTTTCTTATTGTTGTATACAATGTTCTAGTTTCATTAGAAAGGACCTGTAACCTAACTTTATTATCATTGTGTCCTATGGTCACTGACTTTATTATCAGTATGTCCTGTGGTCACTACTTCCTCCCTGTACCAGTACCGATCAACACCTGTGAATGTAATATCTCTTTATGTAGCAATTGTTTCTTGCAGTAGGGCAGTGGTTAGTTTAGTTTAGTCGATGGATCAACATCACGGCACACGGGTATAACCCATAAGTGCTCCGTTCTCCTCCTAACTCAAACCTGAGTCTGGAGAAGCTCAGCTCAGTGCACGAATTCCGTAGCACCGGCGAGGATCCTGAAATACTTTGGGTAGATTTTTTAACTCGAAATTTTGCCCGGGTAGCGCCGTTAGGCTACTCTTTTTCGATTTCCAACTGCCAAGGGATTTTTTAATTGCGCAACAATACACACGGGCGTCAGATCTCATTATCCAGAGACCAGGGGAAATTTTATTACTAGAAGCCCACGTGAAATAAATCCCGGTCCTCACAGGGGCATGAACCCGGGACCTCCAGCACTCGAGGCAGACACCATACCCCGAGACCATCAGCCCCCCAGGGCAGTGGTGTTGTTTGAAAGTGTCAGGTTCGAATCCTACGCACCTGTGGCGTTCAGATGTTGTGTCTTGCCCCATATTGAGTATTGAGGAGCATTTTGTGTGATATTCATTGGCACATAAATGGGGCAACCCTTTGGTGAAATTGGAACCGCGACTAACTAACAGTTGTCCTCTAATGTTGTTTGTTCTTTACTGTATTCCGGTTGATGTTTTACTCATTCAGTATGTACTGTCTCGTGCTTTCAGGAGCACGTTTTTTTTTTTAAACTATAGCTGGCTTCCTTTCAGGTGCACGACACCTTCACATATCTGGCTTCTGATCAGCATTGTAGTGACACTCTTCGTTTCTGGCTTTTATTCAAGATAAATGGAGGAGGGGAGGTGGAAGTGTCAGCGTATCTGGTTTCCATTTGGGATTGTGGTGATCGTCGCTGTTTTTGGCTTTCATTCAGGATTGTGCTGGCGTCTCTGTTTCTGGTTTTCATTCAGGACCGCGACACCTTTACTAAATCTGGCTTCCACCCAGGAGCATAGCACCTTCACCATTTCTGGCTTCCATCCAAGAACAAGCCACTTTCACTGTATCTGGCTTCCTCAGAATCCGATCCGGCCACTCGTGAGGTATTCTCTGATGGCCCCAGGGTAATTTTCCGCCGAAACCAGAGCCTCAGAGACCACCTTGTGCATAGTCGCCTCCCCACAGATACTTCATCTGTGGGCACATCCAAATGTCACCGTAAGAACTGTCTGACATGCCCATACATTTTTCAGACACCGGCGATTGCATTCCCCCTAGAAAGATTCTTTTACTTGCACATCCCGCAATCTGATATATGTGAGCATCTGCAAACGGTGTGACAAGAAATACATTGGTCAAATTGGCAGACGCCTAGCCGACCGTTTTAAGGAACACCTCAGAGATATTAACCAGGGTGCTGACAAACCTTCCCCAACCATTTTAATACTTCCAACCATAATGCGGTCGACGATGTATGTGTCACTGCATTGAAACCTTGCTTCTCCAACAGTTCCATTACGCTAAAAAATTTAAAGCCAATTAATCAACTCTCTGGGATGCGTCCATCCAGCAGGTATCAATACCGCTGTGGACGCCACTGTATAACTGTGCCATCTTCCCTCTATACATTCATACCCAACTGTTCGCACGCCTCCGTCTATACATATCCAGCTGTTTACACTGTTTCTTGCTTACTTGTCTTCGTTGGCTTGAGCTCCAACGCCAAGTCCTGTATGTCGGATGAAGGCATCCTGTTGTCCAACATCAGTTTGATGTCATACAGGACCTGAGGTTTGCGTGAGTATCCGTTGTCCCATGTCTGGTTTATTGGTGTGCAGACTGGTGGTTCCTCGCCGTACAGGCAGACACTCTCTGACTTGTGAGGAATCGGCGATCCTACTGACTTTAACCAGGACCCCGAAGGGACCTGTTGCCTAGGACGCTCGACGAGGACGCGTCAATAGGTCTTGGCCAGTATATAACCTGGTCCTGGTGCCTTGGAAACATCTCTGCGTCCCGTTTACACTGTTTATAACTATGCTGTCTTTCCCCTATATATTCATACCTAACTGTCTATATTCATATCGGATGTTCGCATTTTTCATTGGGGGGGGGGGGGGGGGGGAAGCAACGTAAACCCTATCTGGCCTTCCGATACCCTAACTATACTTAAACTCTGTAGCCAAAGAGTGCCTTCTCAACCATCACAAACCGCCATTTCTGCGAGTAGTGGTGTTATTTTGTTGTTTCATGTTTTCGTTGTATTATCTATTTGTGTTGTCCTGTCTTTGACAAAGATTCTTAGAATTTAAACGTCGGCCGTCCTTTGTTGTCCTATTGTACTTATTTGTTATTTTATTATTTCATTTTATATATTTATTGATTACTTCTGATTTTTTGATAAGTCACACTTTGTTTTTCACCTGTGTACGATGGATTTTCTTAACTTGTAAGGTATGTGAATGTACTTTGTGTCTGTGTTTAGTATGTCTCTTCTTTTCGCAGGAGCAAAATATACCTAATTGTTTCCAGTTCCCAGAATACCAGTATTATTTGTTTTGTTTTTTCCCCTTGGTCTACAATATTCAAATAACTTTTCTATAACATTTAAGTTCACAAGCCCTGGTTTTCTGTACCCGATTTCATCAGTTTCAAAATATTTGTACTTATTGACATACTTTATAATTGCCCTGTTTATAGTGTTGTTGCATTCTGGGTAACCACTTTTCCTTGTGACTGCCATTACTTGTGTGTTTTATGTTCGTACCCAGGTCTCTGCTTTCAGTTTCCGTTGCAATTATATTCACAATTTCCTGAAACTGCTGGCTGTTTGCAAGCTTCTCTTGTATACAGATCTTACACATTCCAACCTGCTTGTTTAATCTGTATTAAAAGATTTCGAAGAATGCAAACATGCATCGGCAGTCATGCATGCAGTTGCACGATTGCCATTTACTTAAGACGAAGAAACAAACAGACTCCGTGATGGAGTCGGGTATCGAGTTTCTATACTCGGTGATTTACGCAATTACCTTTTTTCTAGGTTAGGGTTGCGTGTAAATTCAGCGAACAGGTCGTAGTTATGTTCTTTAAACACGAGCATTGGACATGTGTATGGGTGTTTGTGCCTGTTTATGTGTGTATATGACATGTTCATATAGCGTAAACAGGCTATAAATAACTGGATATTTCCCAGTATGGCATATTTAACTTGCAGATCAACACGTGGGCTGGTGGCATGCCTGTGTTGCAATGTCCTCCACAGGGTTATTCCAGTTTGGTTGTGGACGTTTTTTTCTCTGGCAGGTTTTATGGTGATTCTGAACTGCTGAAGCATATAGCCGGAGCTGACAAAGAAGTCAACTAAGAATTTGCTGCAAGAATGTCCAAAATATGATTAATAGAGAAAGCACTTTTGGCCTACAAACGTTCTTTGAAAAGAAAAGGGAAGCAAAAAAAAGTGGGGTGGGGGGGGGGGGTGTTAGGACTCTTCTCGAGGGTCACCTGCTGCGAGTTGAATAAGGATGTTTATAAATACACCAAAGTTGATGTTTGGGACTGTTGCAGGAAGAATGTCCAGCAAGTAGCGTTGGTGTAAGCATCCTGCCCCAAAGTATGTGTGGAAGTGAAGGGGAAACCACTATATTAATGCCTGTCTTTGCATTGCCACCAGCTGCAAGCTGAATAGGGATGTTTATAAATGCATGCAGGTTGGCAGTTGAGGCTCTTACAAGAAGAATGTTCAACTAGTAATGTTGATGGAAGTATCCTTCCCCAAAGGATATGCGGAATTGGAGTCTTCGTGGCGAAGTGGTCAAGCCGTTTGACTCGGGCTCCGAAGGTTGTGGGTTCGATTCCGGGCAGTGTCCTAGAGCTACAGAGTTCATGCTTTGTGCGACGCTTTCCGCGCTGCGGAAAGAGACCGAGCTGTATGGGATAAAACCCAGTGCAATGAAGTCGACTTTTAAGCGACTTTTATATGCGGAATTGGGACGCAGAGGTGTTTCCAAGGCACCAGGGCCGGGTTATATACTGGCCAAGACCTATTGACGCGTCCTCGTCGAGCGTCCATGGCAACAGGTCCCTTCGGGGTCCTGGCTAAAGTCAGTAGGATCGCCGATTCCTCCGAAGTCGGAGAGTGTCTGCCTGTACGGCGAGGAACCACCAGTCTGCACACCAATAAGCCAGACATGGGACAACGGATACTCACGCAAAACTCAGGTCCTGTATGACATCACACTGATGTTGGACAACAGGATGCCTTCATCCGACATACAGGACTTCGCGTTGGAGCTCAAGCCAACGAACACAAGCAAGCAAGCAAGCATATGCGGAATTGAAGGGGAAACCGCTACATTAATGCCTATTTTAGCATTGTTATGGCTCTACACATGCACGCTGTTAGAAGAAGCATGTTTAACAAGTAACGTTGGTTAAGTATTCCCTCGCCAAAGTATATGTGGAAGTTAAGAGAAAACCACTACATTATCTTTCAAATAGTAGTTTTATGAACATATCTTTTTATTTTTGAAAATACTCCGTGGCCAAATACTGGGGGGGAAATAAAAACAGGATGTACAATAAATAACGTTGCGCACAAATTCATTGGGAATGTCAGGTTTAAACGGAGCTGAGGAATTCCGAGAAGAGAGGACAAATGGGGTGCCGTAGTCACAGGACTTCAAGGACTATCCACAGGACTATCTTAGGATAGACTCAGCTGGTGATACTGCCAGCGTTGTTGTCTTTGTGATGTTGACTTTGGTCTACTTTTGGCAGGCAAATGTAGTTATATTCAGGAAGTGGTTTTCCGTAAGTATAAAGCCAGACTGCGAAAGCAGCAAGTTAAAAGAGGGGTGGCCAAACAAGAACACTACGCAGGAAGCCAAAGAAGATTGATAAACCAACACAGAACTGGCGTCGTTAGCCGCTACACGTTGCGGGATTTGCTGAGGAGGGGATCCGAGCACTTATGGACTGAATGGTTCGATGTGCAATGAGGATGATCTGTCGACTAACTAACTAACTATGAAGTCAATTTGCAGTTATTTTATGAAGGTGTAGGGCATGGGGCGGGGAACGTCCGACCCGCGGGCTGTATATGGTCCGCGAAATGATTTGGTCTGGCCCTGCCAAGGCAATTCGAGTTATATAAACGTTACGTAAACAGTGATGAATTTTCCACGCCAAGGAGACATGCATTGAAATATGCCTCACTGTTCGGAACAACTTACTGCTGTGAGCAGATCTTTTCAACACTCTCCGTCGCAAAGAATCGAATATGCTGCAGACTGACCGACCCAAACCTATAAAATCAGTTGCCAGTAGCACACATGACCAATATCAGCTAACATTACACATATCATCTAAGAGAAGCAGTTCCATCCCTCACATTAGTGGGTGATGGTGTGTTAATTAAATGGTTGACCAAATATAGCATTCTAATTGTTAAGTTGATAATTGTGTATAGCCCGCGAATGTTATAAATATCCCCGCCTCTGGCGTAGGTTTTCCCTAGTGTTTCAAAGTGTAGGCATTTAAGGAGAAGCTTCTCCGGCCTTGATGGCATAATGTACAGGTAATCTCAGCGCTACAAGACAGGTTAGTGACTTTGTAAAGTGATACATCAGGCACATGGCTGCTACCTGCTACTTAGTGACATTTTTCTTACCTGGGGATTCCTGCAGAAGAAGAGGCCGTGTCTGTCCTTGTCTGTTGATCTCTGATCTTGTGTAGAGGATGCAGACATTGTCAGCTGCCATAACATTGGAGTGGTGGGTGAACAGTGACCTTCTTCTTCTTCTTCTTCTTCTTCTTCTTCTTCTTCTTCTTCTTCTTCTTCTTCTTCTTCTTCTTCTTCTTCTTCTTCTTCTTCTTCTTCTTCTTCTTCTTCTACTACTACTACTACTACACTACTACTACTACTACTACTACTACTACTACTACTACTACTACTACTACTACTACTACTACTACTACTACTACTACTACTACTACTACCACCACTACTCCTTTTCCTCCTCCTCTTCCTCCTCCTTTCACTTCTTCAGGTGTCCCCCTCCTCCTCCTTCTCCTCCTCTTCCTCCTCCTTTCACTTCTTCAGGTACTAGGTCTTGGTGTAAGAGGGTCTCAGAAAAGAGGGCGTGAAGAAGGTTGTGAAAACCAGAAAGATGGTAGATATCAGAGAGACAGAGGGAGAAGACAAGGAGTAGGTTGGCAGAGTAGCGCAGACAACGACCAGCGGTCGAAATTTTCCAGACCACAGAGATCATGCTTATGAGGGAACATGATATTCCGCGCCGCTCCGACAGGGCACGAGATAGTATCGCCCTGACCAGAATTAAATGTAGTAAAACCTAAAAAGTATGCACGTATACCACCTAGTGCACATTAGAGAAAACATTGACTAGAAGTACAATGGTTATTTCACACTATTGGTTTTGCAATGTGTGTATTTCTCTTTTGTCCCTTATTCTCCATTGGGTCGCAGGCTCTCAACTAACTCACACCCAGATGTCCTGTCATTTTATGTCACCCACAACTCCGCCCATCTCCACATACAACTCCGCCCATCTCCACATACAACTCCGCCCATCTCCACATACAACTCCACCCATCTCCACATACAACTCCACCCATCTCCACATGCAACTCCGCCCATCTCCACATGCAACTCCGCCAATCTCCACATGCAACTCCTCCCATCTCCACATACAACTCCACCCATCTCCACATGCAACTCCGCCAATCTCCACATGCAACTCCTCCCATCTCCACATACAACTCCACCCATCTCCACATGCAACTCCGCCCATCTCCACATGCAACTCCGCCAATCTCCACATGCAACTCCTCCCATCTCCACATACAACTCCTCCCATCTCCACATACAACTCCGCCCATCTCCACATGCAACTCCGCCAATCTCCACATGCAACTCCGCCAATCTCCACATACAACTCCACCCACCTCCACATGCAACTCCGCCAATCTCCACATGCAACTCCGCCAATCTCCACATGCAACTCCGCCCATCTCCACATACAACTCCACCCATCTCCACATACAACTCCTCCCATCTCCACATGCAACTCCGCCAATCTCCACATGCAACTCCGCCCATCTCCACATGCAACTCCTCCCATCTCCACATACAACTCCTCCCATCTCCACATACAACTCCTCCCATCTCCACATACAACTCCTCCCATCTCCACATACAACTCCGCCCATCTCCACATACAACTCCGCCCATCTCCACATGCATCTCCGCCCATCTCCGTACAGCTCATCTCCTGTTTTTATTTCTCTTCATCTTGTGTTGTTAGGTCTCTCAGATTTCTCTCGCCTGGTGTGTTCCAGGCCGGGGAGCGTCTCGTTATGCTACCCCCAGCTTGTCTCAATGTGGTCCTGTCCAGCCCCAGCCGTTCCTCCACACCTTGGTTCACTGGGACATGTGGAGGTCAGCATGAATGAATGGATAAGAGCCCTCTCTTTTAAACTTCCGGTGTGCTAATGCCTAGGTAGTGGATTCAACCCCTACTCAGGCCAGTTGGATTAAAATGTTGCTTTCTCGCCCGTGACTTGGGAACATGAATTACAAGTATCTCAGACGTTGGAGTAGGCTCGCCTAATGGCGAGATACACTGGTAATAAGGAAATCTAATCCACACACACAAATCAGTCCAGCTGTCAAAAAGTAGTAGCATTTGTATGGACTATGCTTGAGTTCAAAGCGAGTAAACGCACGCGCGCACACACACACACACACACACACACACACACACACACAAACTGGCACTTGGTTAATCTCCATGAGCTTCAAGTTGGTGATTCATTTTAGTCCCAGTGTTCTAAGCACACTGCAGTTTCTAGCTCATATTCATTTCGAAAGTTCGGCCCACCCTGACACAGGCTTGGGAACCTGCGCATTAGACATGAGCGCACTTTGATAGTCAGTGTTGGTGCGATTCTCACGTTAATCGCCTCTGCAAATAGCTCCCGGAGTACGCATCATAATCTTGTTGGCACTACCGAAATGACATTGTCAGAATGCAGTGCTGATGTGCTGCAGACAGCTGTTCTCGCCTCGGTGCACGGTTGTTTATCCCAAGCGCTCTTGTTGTGGGATATCAGTTGCTTCTCTTGTGAACAGCAAATATTCGCTGATGGAAAAACAAAACGGAATCATGTATTACCTCCACATTTACAGCCTCTCTTTATCCCGCCTTATCGCATATGTTGTTTAACTTCTATGTCTTTTTCCTAACGTAGTATTTATTTCTGTCTCTTACTTTTGCAATGTTTTTATCTTTTATGTGAGGTTTACTTTCAATGCCGACTTTACAACTGGACATTACCATTGCAGAATGTGTCATGTGTGGTATAATGTTTATTTTATGTCAGTTTTATATTGCAAGTTTAATACGACTATTGAAAGGCGGTCTTGTGTGTCTGATTCTTAACCCTAAAATAGTTCACTGGGTTGTGTTCTCTCTCTCTCTCTCTCTCTCTCTCTCTCTCTCTCTCTCTCTCTCTGTGTGTAGCTTGTATGTGTTTGTGTATGTGTGTGTCTGACCCGTGTTTCCTTTTCAGACTCGTCTGTATATGTGTGGCTCGTCTCTCTCTGTGCGTATGTCTGGCTCCTCTTTCTCTCTCTCTCTCTCTCTCTCTCTCTCTCTCTGTATGTGTGTGTCTGGCTCGTGTCTCTTTCTCAGGCTCTTCTGTATGTGTGTCGCTCGTCTCTCTCTGTTTGTGTGTCTGGCTCGTCTCTGTGTGTGTGTGTGTGTGTGTGTGTGTGTGTGTGGCTCGGCTCGTGTCTCTTTCTCAGACTCGTCTGTATATGTGTGGCTCGTCTTTCTATGTGCGTATGTCTGGCTCCTTTCTCTCTCTCTCTCTCTGTCTCTCTCTCTCTCTCCGTCTGTCTCATCTCTCTTGCTCGTATCTCTTTCTCTCTCGGTGGCTCGCCCCTATATTTTTTGGCTCGGCTACCCGTGATTCATCTCTCACTGCCTCATCTTTCACTCTGGCTCGTCTCTATCTACATCTCTGGCTCGCCTCTCTCTCTCTCTGAATCGCCTCTCTCTCTCTCTCTTTGACTCGTCTCTCTCTCTCTCTCTCTCTCTCTCTCTCTCTGTATGTGTGTGTCTGGCTCGTGTCTCTTTCTCAGGCTCTTATGTATGTGTCGCTCGTCTCTCTCTGTGCGTGTGTCTGGCTCGTCTGTGTGTGTGTGTGTGTGTGTGTGTGGCTCGTGTCTCTTTCTCGGACTCGTCTGTATATGTGTGGCTCGTCTCTCTCTGTGCGTATGTCTGGCTCATCTCTCTGTCTCTCTCTGTCTCTCTCTCTCTCTCTCCGTCTGTCTCACCTCTCTTGCTCGTATCTCTTTCTCTCTCGGTGGCTCGCCCCTATATTTTTTGGCTCGGCTACCTGTGATTCATCTCTCACTGCCTCATCTTTCACTCTGGATCGTCTCTATCTACATCTCCGTCTCGCCTCTCCCTCTGAATCGCCTCTCTCTGTCTCTCTCTCTCTGAATCGCCTCTCTCTCTCTGAATCGCCCCTCTCTCTCTCTCTCTCTTTGACTCGCCTCTCTCTCTCTCTCTCTCTCTCTCTCTCTCTCTCTCTCTCTCTCTCTGGCTCACCCCCTCCCTCTCTGACTCACTTTGGTAAACATGTCATCATCAAACAGTAACCTCACGTGAACGCGGTGGGTTCAAACCTGGAACACTTACAACCAGAACACTTTCTGCTGTGGAATATTTGCTGGCCCTGTCACCGCCAGTAACGAAGATCGCCCGCCAACGAGACCCCCTCCATCACCGGCAGCAGCGGATTTGCATCTCTTCTTTATAACTGTCCAAAATGTTCCGATTCTAGTTTTGTAATAACTGTAGTTGACACATTCTGACACGTTCTTCACATGCTTCACACTTGACCAATGAACAACACTGAGGTCGGTGGGGGGGGGGGGGCGTTATGGCTGACTTTTGTTGATATACCTATACAACTTCTGGTGGTACACCTATACAACAACTTCTGGTGGTACACCTATACAACAACTTCTGGTGGTACACCTATACAACAACTTCTGGTGGTACACCTATACAACAACTTCTGGTGGTACACCTATACAACAACTTCTGGTGGTACACCTATACAACAACTTCTGGTGGTACACCTATACAACAACTTCTGGTGGTACACCTATACAACAACTTCTGGTGGTACACCTATACAACAACTTCTGGTGGTACACCTATACAACAACTTCTGGTGGTACACCTATACAACAACTTCTGGTGGTACACCTATACAACAACTTCTGGTGGTACACCTATACAACAACTTCTGGTGGTACACCTATACAACAACTTCTGGTGGTACACCTATACAACAACTTCTGGTGGTACACCTATACAACAACTTCTGGTGGTACACCTATACAACAACTTCTGGTGGTACACCTATACAACAACTTCTGGTGGTACACCTATACAACAACTTCTGGTGGTACACCTATACAACAACTTCTGGTGGTACACCTATACAACAACTTCTGGTGGTACACCTATACAACAACTTCTGGTGGTACACCTATACAACAACTTCTGGTGGTACACCTATACAACAACTTCTGGTGGTACACCTATACAACAACTTCTGGTGGTACACCTATACAACAACTTCTGGTGGTACACCTGGATACTTTCGTTTGCGGTAGTCCGTACACACTACTTCTAGTAGCACTAGACTGAATTTTGCACGTGGATTAGCTTTCCCTATTACTAGTGTCCCTCGCCATCAGGCGAACACACTCAGACTTGAAGGGTACTTGTAATTTACATCAACAAGTCAAGGGCGAGAAGTCTAACTGTCCAGTGTAGGGTTTGAACCCCTTACCTCGTCATCAGCACACCGGATGTTTAAGAACGTGCAGTCTTATCCATTCGGCCATGCTTACCTCCAGAACAATTTATCTTAGTACACCTGTACAACAACTCTCTTGGTGCATCTATAAACAACTTCTGTTAGTACACCTGTACAGCTTTTGTTCTGAATCTGTATAACATTTGTGCTACACCTATACAACTTTTTGTGCAACACCTATACAACAACTTGTGTGCTACACCTATACAACAACTGTTATGCTACACCAATACAACCTCTGTTAGTACACCTGTACAACTTTTGTGCTGCATCTGTACAACATTTGTGCTACACCTATACAACAACTTGTGTGGTACACCTATACAACTTATTTGCTACACCTATACAACAACTGTTATGCTACACCAATACAACCTCTGTTAGTACACCTGTACAACTTTTGTGCTGAATCTGTACAACATTTGTGCTACACCTATACAACTTTTTGTGCAACACCTATACAACAACTTGTGTGCTACACTTATACAACAACTGTTATGCTACACCAATACAACCTCTGTTAGTACACCTGTACAACTTTTGTGCTGCATCTGTACAACATTTGTGCTACACCTATACAACAACTTGTGTGCTACACCTATACAACAACTTGTGTGCTACACCTATACAACAACTTGTGTGCTACACCTATACAACAACTTGTGTGCTACACCTATACAACAACTTGTGTGCTACACCTATACAACAACTGTTGTGCTACACCAATACAACCTCTCTTAGTACACCTGTACAACTCTGTTGGTACATCTATACCACAACTGTTGTGCTACAGGAACTGTCAGCATTTCTACTGTCCTTGAGAGAGATAGAGAGAGAGAGAGAGAGAGAGAGAGAGAGAGAGAGAGAGAGAGAGAGAGAGAGAGAGAGAGAGAGATCAGGCCTGCGGTAATAAAACTCCTGTCGGCTAAACTACCATTTTACGTTCTCTACCCAGTAATGACTTCACGTACGTAATCTCAGTATCGTTGCCTTTACTTTTCTCTAGTTTCCCCCGTGGCTTTTGCTTTGTTTTGTTCTCAGCTCTTTAGCCGCGGAGCTCTCCTGTCTGTCTCAGTCCTCGCCTCCCTTCCTTTTCACAAATAATACACCATTTATTTGGCCTCCTCTCTTTACAAATCACGTCTTCTCCGCCTTCTTCACCCCTTCCTGCGCTCTATTATCTTATTATATAAGTTGCATTTCCTTTGCGTAAAAAAATAAACAGGTTTGTGAGAAATAGATTTCTGTCAACTGTCTATACTCCATTCTACTATTACCGCTCAACCTCAGAAGGAGAGTTATATTGGGGGCCATCGCATGGCTCAGATTCATAATCCTGTGACCGAGTAGGTCACGATTTGGATATTAATTTGACTGGGATTGTTGTCCAAAGAGGGCCTTTGTATCTGCAAAGCTTATATTACAGGTCATTTCTTCTTCTTTTTTTTCTTCTTCTTCTTCTTAGGTAGATGGCTGCAGCGCTGCGTTGGTTACATAGTCAGTAGTCAGTCGACTGCCGCTAACCAACTTCCTAACATGTTGGCATCTTTACTCGTTGTTAGCGTGTCGTCAATCCTTGCCCCACGATGCCGAGTGGCATTATCAAAAACTAGATCATTAGTAACCAAGCCGGATTTAGTAACTGGGTCGCGTACGAGAGTTTTGCAATGTCTGCAGGAACCGAGTTAATTTGGGAAAAACGGCAAATGAGCGCTTTAACAGGCTCTTCTGATTCCACAGTACAGATCCGTTAATATCATTATCCTAATGCGAGAAAAATCCAGATCTGTGGCGCGAGGACTTTCCTGAGACCTAGCGCTTTGTTATTGCTTGGGGCTGGCTTGCCGAGCCGTTATTGCCTTTTGATTTCCACAAGCAGACTGTGATCTTTGACATTGGTGGCGTAACTTCTGCCAGGCTGCCATGATGTATGGCCTGCAGAGATGATACCGACTGACCTCTCTAGATCCCCATAACCACGGGAGGGAGGGGAGGTAGAGACGGTGGTTAGAGAGGGGGAGGAGAGGGTGTAGAGAGACGTGGAGAGAGAGACGGAGGGTAGAGAGCGAGATAATATACAGCCTACCTGGAGAGTGAGAGAGAGAGAGAGGGCAAGACGGAAAGATTGAGGGTTCTGCTGCGGCGCTAAGCGCTAAAATAAAGTCAGCCGATGTCTAATCTGGTGTAAAAGGTTAAAGAAATTTCAAAGGACGACTAGTATAATAAACATTCTCCTGACCGTGGTACGATACATCTACTATTTATAACCGCCATGTCAAAAATTAGCTTTAGTAAGTTGTATAGTGCCGGCTTCGTGGCTTAGAGGTTATGACTTTTCTCCGTAATCTCGTATACTCTCGTCGGTAACGTGATGACGGTTCAAATCAGCAGTGGTTCGAATCGCATCGGTAACTTACGGGGTATGTGAGCCGGCCGCTCAGAAAGCAATGGCAAACTACTGAGCGTAATCTTGCCAAGAGATCAACATACAGCTGAAAGATGCTGGTGTTGACAGCTAAGTCCTGTAAAGGATATGCTAAAAAAAAAAAAAAAAGTTGTATAGTATTGATTATTGCACTTTCCCTTGCGTTCACAATGTGTATTTATTTCTGTTGTTGTCTGAGATTAGACTCATAAGTGATGTGTGAATGAAATAATACACGAGAACAGAGAGATCAGTAGGACAGAATATTAGACGGGCTTGTGTGGCCCTCTTTTAACTCGTAGATAAAGTTTTTTCATTCATCCGTTGTATCAGACCTGGTCGCAATAACTCGTAGACAATTGTTTCTGAGACACATTTTATGCCGGCTCTGTGGCGACGGCGTTACGAATGCAATTCGTAATCCCGCATACTACGTTCAAAACACAGCTGTGGGAGATTTGGAAGCAGACCGTCTTGCGTTGGTTTCCATACAATGGTATGAGTTCCGAAGGCAATGGCAAACTACTGAACGTAAACTTGCCAAAAAAATCACAAACAGCCGTACACATGCCTTGGTTGACTGCGACGTCCTGTAAAGAATATGCTGCTAACTTTTAAAAAAAAAGGCAGAAAATCGGTCGCCGTGATGAAGTGGGTAAGCCGCCTGCCTCATGTTCTGAACGGTGTGGGTTCGAGTCATTCCGTTCACGATGGCAGCTTTCTCGGAGACCCCGTGGGTCGTCGCTGGAGCTACAGTGTTCGTGCTTTTTGCGACGCTTTCGACAGGCCGTTCGACGGAACGTGACCGAGCCATCTGGGATAAAACCCGGTGCAATGAAATGGATCCTCTCGCCTTTAAGATGTAAACAGCGAAGAAACCCGGCTGCTGAGCTAATATTATCATGTCTGGGACTCTGAAATATGTTGGCCATATTGAACTTTACGGGGGTTTAGACAGGGTAGTGATGGAAGACACGGTCCATGGAACAAGGGTTTAGACAGGGCAGTGATGGAAGACACGGTTCCTGGAACAAGGGTTTAGACAGGGTAGTGATGGAAGACACGGTTGCTGGAACAAGGGTTTAGACAGAGCAGTGATGGAAGACACGGGTACTGGAACAAGGGTTTAGACAGGGCATTGGCGGAAGATAGAAGACACGGTTCCTGGAACAAGAGGCACAGGTGGACCAGCGCGACGGAGGACACGAGGAATTCCGCTCCCTGGGCGTGAGTATGCGACAGGCAGGGGAAGGTGGCCGAAGTTCGAGCATCTGTCCCAGGCACGTCTTGCAGATGATTCGCTGCATGATGATGATGTTAAAGAAAGGTAGTGCATGACTTTTACAGGACATTGTATTCAACCCCAGCACACACTGGCTGTTTGTGATTGACCAGGCGATGTTAGTTCGGCTTGCCATGGCCTTCTGAACGGCTGGCGTTTTATCCCATCGAAATCAACGCAAAGTTGTTTGCTTCCATAACACCAGCGCCTGATTTCTAACCCTCGACTGGAGGCCATCATGACCGAATGGATAAATACGCGCTTCTTAAACATTCGGTGTGCTGATGCCGAGGTAAGGGGTTCAACCCCTACACCGGACAGTTGGACTAAAATGTTGACATATCGTCCTTGATTTGGGGATGTAACTTACAAGTACATTTACAGTCGGAGTTGGTTCGCCTGATGGCGAGGGACTCTGGTAATAGGGAAAGCTAATCCACACACAAAATTCAGTCCAGTGGTGCTGGAAGTAGTATGTATAGACTACGCTTGAGTTCAAAGCGAATTAGCACCCCCCCCCCCCCAAAAAAAAAAACAAACAACAACAACAACAACAACAACAACATATACTCGAGGAATTACGAAACTGCGGATGTCACTATCCCCTAGCCACAGACGTCGGTTGATGAAGAGAATAGTAAGCGCTACAGTCAGTCTACCAAGATGGCAGTAAAGTCGAGTTCCTTACCACATGTTTATGTACACGCATTAACCATCATCATCATCAAGTGCCCTGCCAGATGGCATAGGCGTTCATGGCTCTCAACAGATCTCGGTCTTTGGTTTTCTGGATCAACTCTGCTGCTGCTATTCCTCCGTGCCACCGTCTCAATCCATCCAGCATCATTTCTCTTGGTCTGTCTCTGCCTCCCTTCCCCTCGATCTTTCCAGTTGTCACGATGTTCTCCAATGCCTCTCTTCTCATCACATGACCAAAGAAAGCTGTTTGTCTCTTTCTTATTGTTGCATTAACCATGAAATTATTAATTCATGCAGTGTATATCCGGAGAGACAGAGAGAGAGAGAGAGAGAGAGAGAGAGAGAGAGAGAGAGAGAGAGAGAGAGACGGGTGTTGCCACTTTGAACTGTCTACTTTCCCATTCAAAAACCCAATTGCGGTCTCTTGCGTTTTGGCACAAAGTAGTGGTTACCTCCCCGTTGATAAATAATTGCAAATGAAAGCTGACAAGGGGGTCTCAGATATTCCCAGACTAGATTGATGCCAGTACCAGCTGGTACAGGGGCCGCTTGAAGGCAACCCTCTTCGCGGGACTTTATGCGTGCACCATTTGCATAGATTTTACATAAATCAATTTGCTGACAGTTGCTCTGTCTAAGAATGTCTTTGTTAACCCTACTCTGCAATCATCTTGTTTTTGTTATTTTATTTTCTTCGTCGTTCGTTGTACGACAAAACGGCGAATACCACGTTTATCAACTCGGCAACAAGCTTGTTCCCACTAGACAAAATTACAGGACTCTTGCACTCGTCTTTAGGCTCACTGGGTATAAGTCATTGGTGATTAGTGACGAGCATCAGTATCATCCCTCTCCGGACAGGTCCCTAGGTGTTCATATGCCATCTTTTACATTCCGCTAGCGTATATAGACAGATATTGCCACTTCTGTGATAGTTCGTCAACTGTCTTGTTGTTAGGTAGTTAGTTAGTTAGTTAGTTAGTCAGCTAGTTAGTCAGTCAGTCAGTTAGTCAGTAAGCTAGTTAATCAGGTAGTTAGTCAGTCAGTTAGTTAATTAGTTAGTTAGTTAGGGGTTCGTCAAATGTATTGTTGTTACCTAGTTAGTTAGTCAGTCAGTTAGCTAGTCAGTTAGCTTGTCAGTTAGCTGGTTAGTTAATCAGTCAGCTAGTTAGTCAGGTAGTTAGTCAATCAATTAGTCAGCTAGTTAGTTAGTTAGTCAGTCAGTCAGCTAGTTAGTCAGTTAGTTAGTCAGTTAGTTAGCTAGTTTATTAGTCAGTTAGTTAGCTAGTTAGTCAATCAGCCAGTCAGTTAGTTATCTGTTGGGGTATCATCCTTGCACTTCGGACAAGTCCATGGGTGCTCAAATTCTCCACTAGGCCCCCCACCCCACCCACCCCACCCCACCCCGCATCCAAAATATGATCGGCGTTCGGAGGCTAATATTGCCAGTTCTGTGTTTGTTGACGAGACACTATTTCTGACGATGTGCCTTTTATGGCCGTGCCAATTGTAACTTCAAAGTCTCCCATTCTGTACATCGAAGTGAATCCACAGGCTTCAAAGTCCCCCGCTCTAGACATCTCTCTAAGGGCGTTAAAAACATCGGCACGATCCATGGGTTGGCCATCTGCAGGGGATGCAGAGCCGGCAAGTTTATCAACTCGTTCATTTCCCTCAACTCCCACATGTCCCGGATCGAAGAGGAAGGTGAGTCTATGCACAACAGACCTCCGCGGCGATTCAGTCCACTGCCTACGTACAGAACCCGCCTCGACCTGGCTGATCATGATCACTGAATCACTTACTACACAGACGTTGGTATAATTCTGTGCTCTTGACAAAATGTTCACGCCTGGCGGTTCCCCATTTCACTCCCATCTACCTCACTCCGGACAAGGAAAGCAGATTCATACACCCGAGAATAGTATAACTAGAAAGTCCTTTGTCTACAATCCGCATGGTTAACGAACTAAAGGAAGACATAAAAGACAAGGAGATGGGAAGCAGAGACAGAAGTGGATAATATGAGTAGGATATGGACGGAGCTGTGTGAGGTAGCATAGAATAGAATGGACGGAGCTGTGTGAGTTAGCATAGAATAGAATGGACGGAGCTGTGTGAGTTAGCATAGAATAGAATGGACGGAGCTGTGTGAGTTAGCATAGAATAGAATGGACGGAGCTGTGTGAGTTAGCATAGAATAGAATGGACGGAGCTGTGTGAGGTAGCATAGAATAGAATGGACGGAGCTGTGTGAGTTAGCATAGAATAGAATGGACGGAGCTGTGTGAGTTAGCATAGAATAGAATGGACGGAGCTGTGTGAGTTAGCATAGAATAGAATGGACGGAGCTGTGTGAGTTAGCATAGAATAGAATGGACGGAGCTGTGTGAGTTAGAATAGAATGGACGGAGCTGTGTGAGTTAGCATAGAATAGAATGGACGGAGCTGTGTGAGTTAGAATAGAATGGACGGAGCTGTGTGAGTTAGCATAGAATAGAATGGACGGAGCTGTGTGAGTTAGCATAGAATAGAATGGACGGAGCTGTGTGAGTTAGCATAGAATAGAATGGACGGAGCTGTGTGAGTTAGCATAGAATAGAATGGACGGAGCTGTGTGAGGTAGCATAGAATAGAATGGACGGAGCTGTGTGAGGTAGCATAGAATAGAATGGACGGAGCTGTGTGAGGTAGCATAGAATAGAATGGACGGAGCTGTGTGAGTTAGCATAGAATAGAATGGACGGAGCTGTGTGAGTTAGCATAGAATAGAATGGACGGAGCTGTGTGAGTTAGCATAGAATAGAATGGACGGAGCTGTGTGAGTTAGCATAGAATAGAATGGACGGAGCTGTGTGAGTTAGCATAGAATAGAATGGACGGAGCTGTGTGAGTTAGCATAGAATAGAATGGACGGAGCTGTGTGAGGTAGCATAGAATAGAATGGCCTGGAGTGAATGGTAAGGTATCTCTGCTCTCATGGGAAATACATTGCGAAAGAATAAGAATATGGCTGCTTAAGAACGTTAGTCAGTTACGTAGTTAGTCAGTCAGTCAGTTAGTCACTCAGTAAGTTAGTTAGTCGGTTAGTTATTCAGTAAGTTAGTCGGTTAGTTATTCAGTAAGTTAGTCAGTCAGTTAATTACTCAGTAAGTTAGTTAGTCGGTTAGTTATTCAGTAAGTTAGTCGGTTAATTATTCAGTAAGTTAGTCAGTCAGTTAGTTACTCAGTACGTTAGTTAGTTACTCAGGAAGTTAGTTAGTCGATTAGTTATTAAGTAAGTTAGTTGGTTAGTTATTAAGTTAGTTAGTCAGTCAGTTAATTACTCAGTAAGTTAGTTAGTCGGTTAGTTATTCAGTAAGTTAGTCGGTTAATTATTCAGTAAGTTAGTCAGTCAGTTAGTTACTCAGTAAGTTAGTTAGTCGATTAGTTATTAAGTAAGTTAGTCGGTTAGTTATTAAGTTAGTTAGTCAGTCGGTTAGTTACTAAGTAAGTTAGTTAGTCGATTAGTTATTAAGTAAGTTAGTCGGTTAGTTATTAAGTTAGTTAGTCAGTCGGTTAGTTATTAAGTTAGTTAGTCAGTCTTTGGTAGTTAGCTAGCTGGTGTGTTAGTTTGTTAGCTAGTTGATGAGCTAGCCAGTCAATAATTCAGTCAGCTAGTTAGTTAGTCATCCAGTTAGTTAGTTAGTTAGTTAGTTAGTCATCCAGTTAGTTAGTTAGTTAGTTAGTTAGTTAGTTAGTCAGTCAGTCAGTTAGTTAGTTACTCAGTAAGTTAGTTAGTCGGTTAGTTAGCTAGCTAGTTTGTTAGCTAGTTAGTTAGATAGCCAGTCAGTAATTCATTCAGTCAGCTAGTTAGCTAATCATTCCGTTAGTTAGTTAGTTAGTCATTCCGTTAGTTAGTTAGTTAGTTAGCTAGCCAGTCAGTAAGTCTGTCAGTTAGTTAGTTAGTTAGTTAGTTAGTCATTCCGTTAGTTAGTTAGTTAGTTAGTTAGCTAGCCAGTCAGTTAGTTAGTTAGTTAGTTAGTCATTCCGTTAGTTAGTTAGTTATTTAGCTAGCCAGTCAGTAAGTCTGTCAGTTAGTTAGTTAGTCATTCCGTTAGTTAGTTAGTTAGTTAGTTATTTAGCTAGCCAGTCAGTAAGTCTGTCAGTTAGTTAGTTAGTCATTCCGTTAGTTAGTTAGTTAGTTAGTTAGTTAGTTAGTTAGTTAGTTAGTTAGCTAGCCAGTCAGTAAGTCTGTCAGTTAGTTAGTTAGTCATTCCGTTAGTTAGTTAGTTAGTTAGTTAGCTAGCCAGTCAGTAAGTCTGTCAGTTAGTTAGTTAGTCATTCCGTTAGTTAGTTAGTTAGTTAGCTAGCCAGTCAGTAAGTCTGTCAGTTAGTTAGTTAGTCATTCCGTTAGTTAGTTAGTTAGTTAGTTATTTAGCTAGCCAGTCAGTAAGTCTGTCAGTTAGGTAGTTAGTCATTCCGTTAGTTAGTTAGTTAGTTAGTTAGTTAGTTAGTTAGCTAGCCAGTCAGTAAGTCTGTCAGTTAGTTAGTTAGTTATTTAGCCAGTCAGTAAGTCTGTCAGTTAGTTAGTTAGTCATTCCGTTAGTTAGTTAGTTATTTAGCTAGCCAGTCAGTAAGTCTGTCAGTTAGTTAGTTAGTCATTCCGTTAGTTAGTTAGTTAGTTAGTTAGCTAGTCAGTAAGTCTGTCAGTTAGTTAGTTATTTAGCTAGCCAGTCAGTAAGTCTGTCAGTTAGTTAGTTAGTTAGTTATTTAGCTAGCCAGTCAGTAAGTCTGTCAGTTAGTTAGTTAGTTAGTTATTTAGCTAGTCAGTCAGTAAGTCTGTCAGTTAGTTAGTTAGTCATTCCGTTAGTTAGTTAGTTATTTAGCTAGCCAGTCAGTAAGTCTGTCAGTTAGTTAGTCATTCCGTTAGTTAGTTAGTTAGCTAGTCAGTAAGTCTGTCAGTTAGTTAGTTAGTTATTTAGCTAGCCAGTCAGTTAGTTAGTTAGTTAGTTATTTAGCTAGCCAGTCAGTAAGTCTGTCAGTTAGTTAGTTAGTTAGTTATTTAGCTAGCCAGTCAGTAAGTCTGTCAGTTAGTTAGTTAGTTAGTTATTTAGCTAGCCAGTCAGTAAGTCTGTCAGTTAGTTAGTTAGTTGGTTAGTTATTTAGCTAGCCAGTCAGTAAGTCTGTCAGTTAGTTAGTTAGTCATTCCGTTAGTTAGTTAGTTAGTTAGTTAGCTAGTCAGTAAGTCTGTCAGTTAGTTAGTTATTTAGCTAGCCAGTCAGTAAGTCTGTCAGTTAGTTAGTTAGTTATTTAGCTAGCCAGTCAGTAAGTCTGTCAGTTAGTTAGTTATTTAGCTAGTCAGTCAGTAAGTCTGTCAGTTAGTTAGTCATTCCGTTAGTTAGTTAGTTAGTTAGCTAGTCAGTAAGTCTGTCAGTTAGTTAGTTAGTTAGTTATTTAGCTAGCCAGTCAGTTAGTTAGTTAGTTAGTTATTTAGCTAGCCAGTCAGTAAGTCTGTCAGTTAGTTAGTTAGTTAGTTATTTAGCTAGCCAGTCAGTAAGTCTGTCAGGTAGTTAGTTAGTTAGTTAGTTATTTAGCTAGCCAGTCAGTAAGTCTGTCAGTTAGTTAGTTAGTCATTCCGTTAGTTAGTTAGTTAGTTAGTTAGTTAGTTAGTTAGCTAGCCAGTCAGTAAGTCTGTCAGTTTGTTAGTTAGTCATTCCGTTAGTTAGTTAGTTATTTAGCTAGCCAGTCAGTAAGTCTGTCAGTTTGTTAGTTAGTCATTCCGTTAGTTAGTTAGTTAGTTAGTTAGTTAGTTAGTTAGTTAGTTAGCTAGCCAGTCAGTAAGTCTGTCAGTTTGTTAGTTAGTTATTCCGTTAGTTAGTTAGTTAGTTAGTTATTTAGCTAGTCAGTCAGTAAGTCTGTCAGTTTGTTAGTTAGTCATTCCGTTAGTTAGTTAGTTAGTTATTTAGCTAGCCAGTCAGTAAGTCTGTCAGTTTGTTAGTTAGTCATTCCGTTAGTTAGTTAGTTAGTTATTTAGCTAGCCAGTCAGTAAGTCTGTCAGTTAGTTAGTTAGTCATTCCGTTAGTTAGTTATTTAGTTAGTTAGTTAGTTATTTAGCTAGCCAGTCAGTAACTCTGTCAGTTAGTTAGTTATTTAGCTAGCCAGTCAGTAAGTCTGTCAGTTTGTTAGTTAGTCATTCCGTTAGTTAGTTAGTTAGTTAGTTAGTTAGTTAGTTAGCTAGCCAGTCAGTAAGTCTGTCAGTTTGTTAGTTAGTTATTCCGTTAGTTAGTTAGTTAGTTAGTTATTTAGCTAGCCAGTCAGTAAGTCTGTCAGTTTGTTAGTTAGACATTCCGTTAGTTAGTTAGTTAGTTATTTAGCTAGCCAGTCAGTAAGTCTGTCAGTTTGTTAGTTAGTCATTCCGTTAGTTAGTTAGTTAGTTATTTAGCTAGCCAGTCTGTAAGTCTGTCAGTTAGTTAGTTAGTCATTCCGTTAGTTAGTTAGTTAGTTAGTTAGTTAGTTAGTTATTTAGCTAGCCAGTCAGTAACTCTGTCAGTTAGTTAGTTATTTAGCTAGCCAGTCAGTAAGTCTGTCAGTTTGTTAGTTAGTCATTCCGTTAGTTAGTTAGTTAGTTAGTTAGCTAGCCAGTCAGTAAGTCTGTCAGTTAGTTAGTTAGTCATTCCGTTAGTCAGTTAGTTAGTTAGTTAGTTAGTTAGTTAGTTATTTAGCTAGCCAGTCAGTAAGTCTGTCAGTTAGTTAGTTAGTCATTCCGTTAGTTAGTTAGTTAGTTAGTTATTTAGCTAGCCAGTCAGTAAGTCTGTCAGTTAGTTAGTTAGTCATTCCGTTAGTTAGTTAGTTATTTAGCTAGCCAGTCAGTAAGTCTGTCAGTTAGTTAGTTAGTCATTCCGTTAGTTAGTTAGTTAGTTATCTGTTGGTGTATCAGCCATTGGTATAATAGTAATAAGAAGACGGCTTAAGAACGCATCTGATTGTCTGTCTTGAAGGCAACTAACACGCTACAAGGTGACAATACACTGCTTTCTTTCAGCAAGAGCTCCCCAGACATTTGGCGTGACTTATCACCTGTCAGTGTTTCAGCCTCTTGACATATGCGTTGACTCCAGACCCTTTCACCATTGGGATAGTCAACCCTGTACGAATTACTGCATGAATATGTTGCTGTGGCACAACACGCTTGTGAATTATACAAAGAACAGGTAGCACCTGCGTATATTAATACTACGTATTTGTCGAGACGTATCGACTCGTGCCTGACATTTTATTTTTCTGGATTCTCTCGTTTCTTTGCTCTGTTCAAGAAGTCATCGCTATGGCACACGTTTGATTATATAGGGATTAAACTGTCAAAAAACAAAAATAAAACTGTCATTTACTGTCAATATAGTACCTTGCATTGTATGGCAGAGGGGTCTTTGAGCCTGAGGAATTAAGGCAGCCTGGCTAGTGCAGTCGCCGCGAACTGTGCAGGTTAGGATTTTCTTTTTGCCCCCGACAGAAAAAAATCCAACACCTTACATATAGGGATTATCAGCATCAAAAGAGAATGAGGATAGTGAACGAAACATTCAGGAATAAGAAGCATCTATTGACATCTAAGTGAGGAGGGTGTTCGCGGAGTTGATGTTGACAACGAAGCTGCTGTGCGCTCACCTTTCTTCCGACACATCAAACTACCACATAATTATGTTAGGTCTTCTTTCTCTATGCAGTCTCGTTCTACCAAACTATCATTTTGTGTGAGTTGTTACTACTTTCTTTGGACTATTACTACCTTCTTTGGTCTGTTACTACCTTCTTTGGGCTGTTGCTATCGTTTTTATCGATGCAGTCTCGTTCAACCAACCACATTGTATCCTGGGCTGTTACTACCTTCTTTGGACTGTTACTGCTTTCTTTGGGTTGCTACTGTCTTCTTTGGACTGTTACTACCATCTTTGGACTGTTACTACCTTCTTTGGGCTGTTACTACCTTCTTTGGGCTGTTATTCGGACTGTTACTACCTTTTTTGGGCTGCTACTACCTTCTTTGGGCTGTTACTACCATCTTTGGACTGTTACTACCTTCTTTGGGCTGTTATTCGGGCTGCTACTACCTTCTTTGGACTGTTACTACCTTCTTTGGACTGTTACTACCTTCTTTGGACTGTTACTACCTTTTTTTGGGCTACTACTATCTTCTTTGGACTGTTACTACCTTCTTTGGACTGTTACTACCTTCTTTGGGTTGTTATTCGGACTGTTACTACCTTCTTTGGAGTGTTACTACCTTCTTTGGACTGTTACTACCTTTTTTGGGGCTACTACTACCTTATTTGGACTGTTACTACCTTCTTTGGACTGTTACTACCTTCTTTGGGCTGTTATTCGGACTGTTACTACCTTTTTTGGGCTGCTACTACCTTCTTTGGACTGTTACTATCTTCTTTGGGCTGTTATTCGGACTGTTACTACCTTCTTTGGACTGTTACTACCTTCTTTGGGCTGTTATTCGGACTGTTACTACCTTCTTTGGACTGTTACTACCATCTTTGGACTGTTACTACCTTCTTTGGGCTGTTATTCGGACTGTTACTACCTTTTTGGGGCTGCTACTACCTTTTTTGGACTGTTACTATCTTCTTTGGACTGTTACTGCCTTTTTTTGGGCTACTGCTATCTTCTTTGGACTGTTACTACCTTCTTTGGACTGTTACTACCTTCTTTGGGTTGTTATTCGGACTGTTACTACCTTCTTTGGACTGTTACTACCTTTTTTTGGGCTACTACTACCTTCT
The DNA here is from genome assembly GCA_963921405.1 of Cepaea hortensis. Lineage (NCBI taxonomy): Eukaryota > Metazoa > Mollusca > Gastropoda > Stylommatophora > Helicidae > Cepaea > Cepaea hortensis. Next base: position 85,397,066 of record OY992896.1, read on the forward strand.
TTGGACTGTTACTACCTTTTTTTGGGCTACTACTACCTTCTTTAGACTGTTACTACCTTCTTTGGACTGTTACTACCTTCTTCATTCGATTCCACCATTTGACCAAACACGTCATTCTATGTGGACTGCCTTTTCCCTGTCTCTGTTCGACAATCACGCCGTGTTGTGTAGATTATGGTCGTCACTAAGAAGAACGAAATACCACAGTGTAATATACAAGTAAATGGGAATATTCTTCAACAAGTGAATAGGTACAATTACCTCGGAACAGTAATAACATCTGATGGGAGATGCCTTGAAGAGATTAGAACAAGAATCGCCATGGCAAAAGTAGCCTTTAGCAAGATGAAAAACATACTGACCAATAAAAAGATGTCAATTGAAACGAGAAAAAGAGTGTTGAGATGCTACATAGAACCTGTACTTTTATATGGATGTGAAGCTTGGACAATGAGCAGCCAGGCTGAAAAACATCTGATGGCTGTAGAAATGTGGTTTCTGAGGAAAATGCAAAGAATACCATGGACAGCCAGAAAGACCAATGAACAAGTCCTTCAAGAAACAAATGAAGATCGTAAACTGATCAGAGACATTAGACGTAGACAGTCACAATTTTTTGGGCATGTTATGAGAAGAAATGATTTGGAGAACTTGGTGACAACTGGTAAGATCGAGGGGAACAGACCAAGGGGAAGACCTAGAAACAAGTATCTGGATGGCTTGGCCTTGTGGCATGGTCGAGACAGAAATACGGAACTGATCCACGACTCTGTTGATCGAGTGAGATGGCAGAACATGACCGCCCACGCTTACCGGCATGGCACATGATGGATGGATGTGTAGACTGTTGATACCTGAAAGTGAACGAAGCAGAAGTGGCCCGAGATCAAGAGGCTTCTCGGCACGCCACGATGAGAGCGACGTTCTGTGAAGGGTCTGCTATATGATGGTGATGTCAGTATCTGCTTCCTTCAGTCGCTACCTCCAGCCTCGTCCCGTTGGACCAAACTACAAGGACACACAGCCTAGTTCTTCGTGCACCTTCAGCCTCGTCTCGGTTGACCAAACTGCAATGACGCAGCCAAGTTCTTCTTTGTGCACCTTCAGATGTGAGAGACATTAGCGATCTGGATATATGAACACGAAGTATTTGATAAAGTATGTACAGAGGCACTGAAAGTGAAACTACGAAAACGCAAGTGTGAGGGGAAATGTACAGGTGGATCAGCTAGAGCCACATACTGGACAAGTTTGAGGGGAAATGTACAGGTGGATCAGCTAGAGGTGGATCAGCTAGAGCCACGTACTGGACAAGTGTGAGGAGAAATGTACAGGTGGATCAGCTAGAGCCACATACTGGACAAGTGTGAGGGGAAATGTATAGGTGGATCAGCTAAAGGTGTATCAACTAAAACCACTTAACGCAGTTATCTTGCGTTGACGAGTTGGCCATGATACAAGCAGTCACACACACTGTAAGCCGCTGATTGCATGCATCTCTGTTACTGCACCTTCAATCTTCCTTGCGTGTGATGTTCATTGTTCAACTGTCGTGCACTGCACATGACCTGACGTGACATAAATTTGACAAGGATGCAAGATTGACGGTGAAGCATACTTGAATTGCCAATAGTGGCGCGATGGAAATGCATGAGCTGTTTTTTTTTTTTTTTACCCGACCAAAAGGATGCTGAAGCCGACTCAGCGATTCGCCATTATTTTCTAGGAAACCGACGGGCAAGGGAACCAGCCACTCAGCCTCATATCATAGTGCTCCAGCGTGAAGGCTTGCATCACCGTTGTCTTTGGTGTTCTTGGATTACCATGAGCAATGTAAACGTACTAATATATAATGAGATCTGCAGAAAAATATGCCAGAGATCCTGGTCGGTGGACATAATATAAATAACTTACATTATGCTGATGACACCGTCTTAATAGCAAGTCAGAAGGATCTACAGGAAATGATAGATACAGTGGTTGTAGGTATGAACAAATAGGCTTTAGTGTGAATAATAGAAAGACAGAAGTCATGGTGATATCAAAGAAAACAGAGTGTGCCTAAATGTGCAATTACAGTAAATGACGTTATTTTGGGGCAAGTGCAGACATTCAGAAAGGCACATGGATAACATCAGATGGAAGATGCATCACTGAGATAAAGATGGGAGTCTCCGTGGCGAAGTGGTCAAGCCGTTTGACTCTGGCTGCGAAGATTGTGGATTCGATTCTGGGCCACGTCCTTCGGTTCACGAGTGAATGTTTTCGGAGTCTCCTGTGGGTCGTCGCTGGTGCCACGGAGTTCGTGCTTTGTACGACGCTTTCCGCGCTGAGGAAAGAGACCGAGCCTTATGGGATAAACAGCCCGGTGCAATGAAATCGATCCTGCCGACCTGTAAGCGACTGAGATAAAGAGCAGAATAGGACAAGCAAGAACTGCATTCTATCAAATGAAGAACGTTTTGTGCAATAAGTCACTGTCCTTGAAAGTCAGAAAAAGAGTTCGTGCATGTTACATAGAACCAGTTTTAACATACGGCTGCGAATCCTGGACAAATAGTAAACGGCGAAAAAATTCCTGGAAGCTTTAGAGATGGGGTTTTATAGACGAATTCTGAAAATTAGTTGGACAGTCAAAAAGAGCTGTTAGGTCGTTTTAAAGACAACTTATCACAAACATCAGAAACAGGCAGTCATCGTTTTTTTTTTTTTTTAAACTGGAACATATTGTGACAACCGGAAAGATATGCGGAAAGTCTTGTGTCATGGCACGGAAGGAAGTCAAAACACGAATTGATCCATGGCGTCGGAGTTCGTAATTTGAGGCGAAGCATGATCGCCCACGCCAGCCTCCAAGGCATTGGATGGTGATGATAGTGTAAACGTACTGGTAGGTTTTTCTATGTTGGAATGGGCCTAGGAAGTAATTCGTGCCTGCCTGGGTAAATCTGGCTCTGTGCTAGGTTTATGTCAGTCAGGATGAGATAAGGGGATAGACTTCCGGGCCCAGACGGGATCCTTGGGAAATCTGCAGGATGTCCGTGATCTTGACGTCGAGGGGTGCACAATGTGGGGTTGTCGCGTGGACAGAAGGCGGATGTTTAAAGGCATATTGTCGACAACGGTAGTATGATGGCAGCAGTGTCTATCTATCTATCTGTCTGTCTGGCCGTCCGTCTGTCTGTCTGTTCGTCCGCCTGTCTATCTATCTATCTATCTGTCAGTATATCTATCTGTCTGTCCGTCTATTCATCCATCCAATTCTCCTTCCAACTGCATCTCTATCCATCCATCCATCCATCCATCCCTCAGTCCATGTAACTGCCTACCTACGTATCTATAATCTTGTCTGTTTGCGTCTGTCTGTCAGTCTGATTTCAAATTTGTCACCTCAGCCAGGAATCTCAAATCACATATTCAGGGCAGCCCTTCAACACACTAACTCATAAAAAGCCACCTGACTAGTCTTTGAGCAGACAAGCGACACCAAGGATGACAAGAAGTCACCCCTGTCCCATAAATCCCTGACCCAACCTATGAGAAATCCGGTACCTTTGACACCCAAGGGACACCAGAAGCTATAGGATTACCCGTTCTGGTGAATGCAAGGCCACTTCCTGCTGGGGGAAAGTGCTTTGTACATAACTGAAATCTTGGGATACCGACTCAGTGGTGGACCAGGTTTGTTAAGTTCAGGGCCTAGCGCTGGGCAAATACATTCCGTGTGTGGACTGCGACGACAAATCTGACCCCTGGGGAACTACCTGGATTCTCGAGATAACAAAGAAAAAATGCTGGTGGGGTCGGGTCTCCAGGTCCGCGTCCTTGGTGACGGTGTTTGTTTACCAGGTGTTGCCTTGCTGTCTGTGTGCTGCTTCAGCTATTTCAACTCTCTTCTCTCTGTCTCACTCTCCCCTCTTCCCGTCTGTCGCCTGTCACTGTCTCACCCCCCCCCCCTCTCTCTCTCTCTACTCGCACAGCCTCTTTCTCTCTCATTCTATCAGTGTCTGAATGTGTATACATCTCTGTCCTCTCTTTCTCCTTTCCACCTGTCACATCTCTGCCAGCATCTCTCTCCCTCTCACTGTCTCACTACCCCCCCCCCCTCTCTCTCTCTCTCTCTATCTAATCTCACATCCTCGTTCTCTCCGATTCTATCTGTGAATGTCTGAATGTGTATACATCTCTGCCCTCTCTTTCTCCTCTCCCCCCCCCGTCACCTCTGTCTCTGTCTTATCTCTCTCCCTCTCACTGTCTCTCCTCGCTCTCACATTCTGTTTGTGTGTATCTGTCCGGATGTATATACATCTTTCTCTCTCTCTCTCTCTCTCCCACACACACTCACATATTATGTCTGTGCGAATGTGTCTCTATCACTCTTTCTATCTCACTCCTTTCTGTCTGTGTGTCTGGATCCCGCCCCCCCCCCCCCCCGCCCCACCCATGTGTCTGTCTCTGTGTCCAAATATGTATCTTCTCTTCCATACCCTCTCCTTCCCGTCTCTCGCACTCTCCCTCTCTCTCTCTCGCACTCTCCCTCTCTCTCACTCACTCTCCCTCTCACTCACTCTCTCTCTCTCTCTCTCTCTCTCTCTCTGTATCTTTGTTCTGAGTACACTGGTTAGTCTGTGGGGACATGTTCGTTGTTTGTACTGTCACATGTTCAAAATGACCTGGCTATTGCCAGAGTCAGGCTACTCTCCCCTCACTCCCCTCACTTTGCCCTTATGTCTGTCTTTGTCCCGATCTTCTGCCCAGGGCAGCAGGAACAAAAGGACCGCGCGGTCATGCACAGGATGGCAGTCAATCTTGGAATGTCAACCAACAAGGAAGAGCTAGCGGGCAGCCGAGATGTGATTTCTCACACCAATGTTGCAATCACCTCAGACAGCCAGAGCTGCTAGCAATGGATGCCGGATGCCGGTAGGGGAATAATGAAAATGGAACAATATACACGGCTACAGGAAAGAGTCGAACTGTATATATGGCTGTAAGACAGACACCGACATTACACACGGCTACAAGAAAGAGACAATATACACGGCTACGGGAAAGAGTCGAACTGTATATATGGCTGTAAGACAGACACCGACATTACACACGGCTATAAGAAAGACACCGACATTACACACGGCTACAAGAAAGACACCGACATTACACACGGCTACAAGAAAGAGACAATATACACGGCTACGGGAAAGAGTCAAACTGTATATATGGCTGTAAGACATACACCGACATTACACACGGCTACAAGAAAGAGACAATATACACGGCTACAGGAAAGAGTCAAACTGTATATATGGCTGTAAGACAGACACCGACATTACACACGGCTATAAGAAAGACACCGACATTACACACGGCTACAAGAAAGACACCGACATTACACACGGCTACAAGAAAGAGACAATATACACGGCTACGGGAAAGAGTCAAACTGTATATATGGCTGTAAGACAGACACCGACATTACACACGGCTACAAGAAAGAGACAATATACACGGCTACGGGAAAGAGTCAAACTGTATATATGGCTATAAGACAGACACCGACATTACACACGGCTACAAGAAAGAGACAATATACACGGCTACAGGAAAGAGTCAAACTGTATATATGGCTGTAAGAAAGACACCGACATTACACACGGCTACAAGAAAGAGACAATATACACGGCTACGGGAAAGAGTCAAACTGTATATATGGCTATAAGACAGACACCGACATTACACACGGCTACAAGAAAGAGACAATATACACGGCTACAGGAAAGAGTCAAACTGTATATATGGCTATAAGACAGACACCGACATTACACACGGCTACAAGAAAGAGACAATATACACGGCTACGGGAAAGAGTCAAACTGTATATATGGCTATAAGACAGACACCGACATTACACACGGCTATAAGAAAGAGACAATATACACGGCTACAGGAAAGAGTCAAACTGTATATATGGCTATAAGACAGACACCGACATTACACACGGCTACAAGAAAGAGACAATATACACGGCTACAGGAAAGAGTCAAACTGTATATATGGCTGTAAGAAAGACACCGACATTACACACGGCTATAAGAAAGAGACAATATACACGGCTACAGGAAAGAGTCAAACTGTATATATGGCTATAAGACAGACACCGACATTACACACGGCTACAAGAAAGAGACAATATACACGGCTACAGGAAAGAGTCAAACTGTATATATGGCTATAAGACAGACACCGACATTACACACGGCTACAAGAAAGAGACAATATACACGGCTACGGGAAAGAGTCAAACTGTATATATGGCTATAAGACAGACACCGACATTACACACGGCTATAAGAAAGAGACAATATACACGGCTACAGGAAAGAGTCAAACTGTATATATGGCTATAAGACAGACACCGACATTACACACGGCTACAAGAAAGAGACAATATACACGGCTACAGGAAAGAGTCAAACTGTATATATGGCTGTAAGAAAGACACCGACATTACACACGGCTATAAGAAAGAGACAATATACACGGCTACAGGAAAGAGTCAAACTGTATATATGGCTATAAGACAGAAACCGACATTACACACGGCTACAAGAAAGAGACAATATACACGGCTACAGGAAAGAGTCAAACTGTATACATGGCTGTAAGACAGACACCGACATTACACACGGCTACAAGAAAGACACCGACATTACACACGGCTACAAGAAAGAGACAATATACACGGCTACAGGAAAGAATCGAACTGTATACATGGCTGTAAGACAGACACCGACATTACACACGGCTACAAGAAAGAGACAATATACACGGCTACGGGATAGAGTCAAACTGTATATATGGCTATAAGACAGACACCGACATTACACACGGCTACAAGAAAGAGACAATATACGCGGCTACGGGATAGAGTCAAACTGTATATATGGCTATAAGACAGACACCGACATTACACACGGCTACAAGAAAGAGACAATATACGCGGCTACGGGATAGAGTCAAACTGTATACATGGCTGTAAGAAAGACACCGACATTACACACGGCTACAAGAAAGAGACAATATACACGGCTACGGGATAGAGTCAAACTGTATATATGGCTATAAGACAGACACCGACATTACACACGGCTACAAGAAAGAGACAATATACACGGCTACGGGATAGAGTCAAACTGTATATATGGCTATAAGACAGACACCGACATTACACACGGCTACAAGAAAGAGACAATATACACGGCTACGGGATAGAGTCAAACTGTATATATGGCTATAAGACAGACACCGACATTACACACGGCTACAAGAAAGAGACAATATACACGGCTACGGGATAGAGTCAAACTGTATATATGGCTATAAGACAGACACCGACATTACACACGGCTACAAGAAAGAGACAATATACACGGCTACGGGATAGAGTCAAACTGTATATATGGCTATAAGACAGACACCGACATTACACACGGCTACAAGAAAGAGACAATATACGCGGCTACGGGATAGAGTCAAACTGTATACATGGCTGTAAGAAAGACACCGACATTACACACGGCTACAAGAAAGAGACAATATACACGGCTACGGGATAGAGTCAAACTGTATACATGGCTGTAAGAAAGACACCGACATTACACACGGCTACAAGAAAGAGACAATATACACGGCTATTTAAAAAAAAAGAAGAGAGAATACACACCCGGAAGTAAGAAAGAGACTATTCTTTAGTCGTGTAATAAGAACATCGTGGGGAGGGGAGGGGGGCAGTCAAATCGAAAGTAGAATAGACAAGAGGACATATAATCAGATTACTACTGGTACCATTAATATGTCGACTCTTCGCTGGTTGTTGAAGATGGGGACGGAGCGCATATGGAAATGTCACAAGTGCTGTGATCTTGATTCTTAACTCAACTCATAGGCAGAGGCAAACCGAGAGTCATCACGCTGAACGATGGAATGGAGCAGTGTGGCAAGTAGATCTGATCCGGAACATCTAGGACCGAGTTATGTGGAGAGACAAGAATGAACAACGGTGTATCCAACTTTGTTAGGCTCATGGTGGTGATAGTTATGCACACGCTTCTTGTTTTGTGTGTGTGTATGCGCGCGCTGACAAAGGATTACCCACACACAACCTTCATTCTTTCGCTCGTGAAAGACACCTTTCTTCTTCTTCTTCTTCTTCTTCTTCTTCTTCTTCTTCTTCTTCTTCTTCTTCTTCTTCTTCTTCTTCTTCTTATTCTTCTTCTTCTTCTTCTTCTTCTTCTTCTTCTTCTTCTTCTTCTTCCGTTCGCTTGAAGTATGTCTATAACTGCAATGTTGTCTCTTGTATGAATTTAACTGTCTTTTTTAGTTCACTCATTGGTCCATAGAGTTTATCTTCCACTGTCGTCTCTCTAGGCCAGAAGGTTTGCCTAGACATGTTGTAATTTGGGCAGTCTTGGAGTATGTGCTCTGCTGTCTGCGACGCCAATCCACATGTGCACATGGCTGATTGACCAATCTTGAATTTTGTATACACGTGGTTGCGTAATCTATTATGTCCTGTTCTGAGGCGCAGAATAATGATTTGTTCTAGTATGTCCATAATGTGGTAGTCGTTTTCAGCAGGTTTTTGGTGGCTTTCTGACTGATTTGATCATTCTTTTCTTTTGGTGGTATGTAACGGACACATCAGGCTGTTCTTCTTTTGCTCCATCGACTCTGTCGTTTCCAGGTATTCCACATTGGGAAGGTATCCACTGTATGGTGACCTTATGCTGACTGCTTAGTTCAGAAAATAGGCGTCCATAGTACTGACAATTTCCCAGACAGGAGCGCCTCGAGTACTGATTTTGCATCTGTCAATAGCACCACAGATAATTTCTCTGTTTGCTATCTTGATTGCCTCAACTTCAGCATCATAGTTATGGCAGTACCTTCCTGTTGGTACTCTGGCCGTGTCCTTAATATTATTTGGGTATTCTATAAGATATGTACACTCCCGCTCCTCCATTTCGAACAACATTTTGTGCTGACCCATCTGTGTAGACTCGGATCCAGAGGTTCTGTGGGTATTCTTCATCAAGGAAGCTGAGAGTGGCTGTTCTGCGCTGCACACTGTTCTGTTCTTCCTTGCCAAATATTCCTCTCACTTTTGTCTGGATTTGTAGTGATAGTCTATGCCCATCTTTCCATGGAGTTCGCTCTGGAATAGTTTTCAGGGGGATACCAACTGTGTGCAGATCGGTGGTTTCTCTGCAGAGTCGTTTGTCCTGGTGGATAAAACTGCTTCTTTTCAACCGCCCCATAGCTAAGTTTTCAAATCTTATTTTCATAGGGTGAAAGACACCTTTAATAATTCCCCTTCTTCCGACTAAGACTACGGTAAGTTGACCCAGAACCACACATGATGTCATGGTGTTTTCTGTGAAAGACATACGGTTTAAGAAAAGAGACGCGGACGAACTGAACTTAGCATCCCAGCGTGCACAGTACGGGAATCCAATACACTTCATCCCTCTTTGGAATGCAGTGCGCTGCACCTATCATATCTATATCTCTGTGGTCAGCTTGTCCAACTTCGGTATGCACTTTATCAAGCTTAACTGCACCCAGACAGGCCGAATCTCAGGTAGCCGACTGTATGTACCTGTGTGTATGTTGTCCTTAATTTGCCATTGTCCGCTACGGGGAGATGTTATCTTGTTCCACTGTTACACGGAGCAGTCCGCCTGTCGCCTCTATCCGACAAGGCGCGTTGGGTATCAGTACTATCAGATCCCAAGAAATCCAGGAGATTGTCATTTTTAACTTATATCTTTGGTTAAAATTCTCAGCCCATATGCTGGGATTGAAGCCGGTTAATTTCTGATCTAGAAGACAACATTGTAACCTCTGAGCCATGTTGCCCACATATCATGATACGACGGTTATGTTATGATAATCGACATCCCTGCACAGTTAGAGAAAGATTGCGTGTGGCTATGATGATTCCATCACGGATCAATTCCTGGGTAATCAATAACCCTCTTTTTAAATGTACTCAGGAATGAGAAGAAACAATTGAAGTAATTACTGGATAATTTGACAAAAGGGGACAAAGAATTGACAGTACCCACATTTCTACTACAGCTATACGATATTTTTGTGCAATGTCATTGGCTTGTGATTTTTACTGCAGAACTGTGATCTTTGCGTCTTTCGAACCTCACGTTCAATTTCTTCCTGACATTTGTTAACCAGGATACCCTTCCCGGGATGCACTTATTTGTGTGAATACATTCAGATGGCTATAACACTGGCTTCTTGTCTTGAACCCACAAGGCACATAAAATAGCGGGAAACACACGGAGAAAAGAATTACAGAGATGAATAATACTAGGAGGATATGGAGGGAGTTGTGTGAGATGGCAAAAGATGTGATAGCTTGGCGTGGTTTGGCTGAAGGCCTATTCCGCAATGGGAGACTTAATGCAGAAGAAGAAGAACGAACGAAGTTAATTTTCAAAGGGGGCACATTTCAAATTGGGCACGCAGGCCCGTCTTGCATTCGGCTCTTCCAATTACTTATCTTTCGTACATCAATTATCTATTTTGCATGTTACATTAACATGGAGAGGGGGGGGGGAAACATTGTCAAATGAAAGTTGAGAATATAATCAATGCATATTACCATGTTATGAAACAGGCAGGCAGACTGACACACATACACACGCACACATCATACACACCTCTCAGTTATACAGCCACTCAATAACACTCAAATACACTCTCCCTCGCATGCACATATACTCACTCAAATCACAAACTCACTAACAAGAAGAAGAGGGTTGGCCTCTCTCCCCGCCCTTGCCTGTTGAGTATTTGGAGCAGTCTGGTGAGGGGAGGTTAGGTCCCCGAGGCAGAAACCTTACACACCTGACAGCCAGCTTCCCTCTGCCCGCCCTGGTATTTTCTAGAGGTTTCTCTGTTCGCCGCCAACTAACATTTGTCCTGGCTGGAATAAAAAGTCACAGATCCTCAGGCAAGACTGACTACGTTTTGTTTTATGTGGATTCTTGTTGGGGAAATGGCAATGGGGAAAGGTTCTGCGGACATCATTGATGTATGAGGGTTTTGTTTTTGGTCGTTGTTTCTTTTGTCTTGAAAGCAATGTCTATCTCTTAGTGGCTATTTTCTTCTCTGCCATTCTTGTTTTGCCCTTTAGTGGAATATAGGCCCATATCCACGCATGTTGGCTGCTTCTGTTTCTCCGCGGTGTGAGATAGCCAGTCTAGCCAGTCGCAGACCAACCCTCTTTAATAGCCTTTTACGTCATACTCACAAGGCCCACGATTTCACCATTCTGTGTGTCCTTACTGGGGCTGCGGTAAATCGCGGACGTTTTCCCGCCATTACAACCAGACCCGTACCAGGAACGTGCCGTGGGTTTGTGAAGTGTGAGAACCATCACATTGTGTGGGCCGGAGCGCATGGAAGAATAGTGATCAGTCTTTCTTTCTGGTAGTGAACAACGAGAGGCGGCGTCGAGCCCTTGTCCCACGGTGGTAGTGAACGACGAGAGGCGGCGTCGAGCCCTTGTCCCACGGCGCTCATCGTATTGTTATTTTCAAAGAGTTAAGAATTGGGCACGCAGGTTCGTCTGACATTCTGCCCTTCTTCTCTATTTCCTCTCGTACATTATTTCATTCAACATCACTTATGAAACTAATCTTAGACAACAAAAGAACAATAAGCATTAATAAATAATAATATTGGCTAGTTGTCGTTTGAGATAATTTACCATTATTATTTTTAGAGGGGGGGGGGGGATGTAGTCTGTACTCAGGTAGTGTTCAAACAGGTTGCGACTGTATGTATAGTGATTGGTTGTGTCTTTGATTTCTTATGGAAGATTGTTCCACAACTGAGTGGCAGAGTATGCTAAGCTTGCTTTATATAAGTCTATCCTAGGTTTAGGGACATGGAGTATATTTAGTCGTTCGCTAAGCGACGAGCCCAGCAATCGGACCCGCGTCGACCGTGCGTCATAGGGGTAGATAATTTCGGGGAGAAAGTTGGGGCATGGAGAAGACAGGATCTTATGGTTAGTGGGTCTGATGTTCGGTCTTGTCACTGGAATATTCAGGTAAGCATGAGGTGTGGAAGGTCACCTTTTCCAGTGTAGGTCAGCGTGGCCGAATGAATTAGAACGAGTGTTGTTAATCATCCGGTGTGCTGATGCCGAGGTCAGGGGTTCAACCCCTACACCGGTCAGTTGGACTAAAATGTTGACGTGTCATCCTTGACCTGGGGACGCAAATTACTAGTACCTCTGAGGTCGGAGTGGGTTTGTCTGATGGCGAGGGACACGCGTAATGACTGGCACCTTGCCGTCTTGACAGACGATAGTTTGTAAAATGGAATTATACCTCTCCATAACACAAAACCTGGGCTGAATTTAGAGACCTTGTGTTGTCCATGCAGCATGATCCCTCTCTCGGCCTGTCTAGTGTACTCCAGAGGAAAGGTAACACCAATACATCTGGAACAAGACAAGATACAGAAGCTGCCGGATCAGCATAGCAATGCTCTAACTGTCCGCCTATTGGAGCTTCGATCCTAGACCAGTTGCCAACCAAGGCTTAGGGCCTGGTCTGCCCTGCCATGACATTTAGTCTTTAGGTTGCATTTCCTCGCACTAGGATAAGGCTTGTATCTTCCAAATTGCGCTCCTCCGCCCGAAGCCGTTGGCACAATGTGAGGTGTCGGGTTTGGTAAGCGCCGCCCAACATTCGGCGCTAACAGAAGCAGGTCTACTGTCATACGGTAGCTCATTCATATCTAACTAAGACTTGACATTGGATACTGCTACTAGGGAAAGCTAATCCACACGCAACATTCAATCCAGCACTACTAGAAATAATGTGTATGGACTACGCTTGAGTTCAAAGCGAGCGAGCAGGCGCAAAAATAATAATAATAATAAATTCCAGAACACGATCACAGAAGACATGGAGAATGCTAAGATGGCAAAGCTTCACCAACAGACACTTGCAATATGAGAAGGCAATAGAGTAACTGCATTCATACATATTAGTCCTCTGTAGCCACCGAAAGACTACTGCATTCAGACATAGGAGTCTTCTGTACGCACCGAATGACTACTGCATTCGGACTAGAAGTCTTCTGTGCCCACCGAATGACGACTGCAGCTTCTGGGGCGGTTGTGGCCTTGGGAACGCCAGTCTCATGTAGTCACCAGTGAATGGATCATCAACAGACGAGAAGTGTTATCCGCAAGCTGTACGATCACAAGGAACGAAATGAGATGAATTAAACAATGCACGTCGAACGACTCCTACTCAAAGACTGACCGCAAAACCAACAAGAATTCTTGCGGTTACACACCAGCTAAACCGCACTTTGCCACATTAACAGAGATCTCCGTCGACAGAACGGGACAGCGTCGAAAGTGGGCGATTTTGTTGTAATTTACAAGCGACATAGACAGCCAAATGGAACCAGAAGAAGAGGCGACAATGTAAACTATGGACAGAAGGAGTAACCGAGTCCATGCGAATCTCGATACATGAACCCATAGACGTGCACTCTCTCGCTGTTTACGCTTCACCTCTACACTACAAAATACAAGCGGTACAAGATGAGATGATGATGATAGTGTGTGTATTTGTGTATGCTAATGAAGAAACTTGCGGCATTTGGACCTAATCGTTATAGAGACATACTTAGAATACCGCGGGGGGGGGGGGGGGGGAAGAAACATTGATACTCTTCTTGATATAAACATGGAAGAAAGTTAGTTGCATATCCTTTACACGGCGACGCAGTCAACCCCAGCGTGTGTGTGTGCGTGTGCATGCATGTATGCGCTTGTTATTCGATGGTGTATGCAAGTACGCAGTTATTTGTATATGTAAGTTCTTTCCCACTGCTCTCTGCATTGACATTCTGAGCAGCCAGAAAAAGAACTAACTGGACAAGTAGGCGACCTTGATTGCATGGCTGTAATGACATCAGCATCTCCCAGAGGAAACCAGTGCTTAGCAGATTCTGAGAGGGAAGTCGCATGTTGTGCGCAGGAAATAGACTGTTGAACGAGGCCCTCCACGTAAGAGGCACAACGTGATGCCAGTGCATGCAGACACTTTCGTTTCAGAAAGCCACAGCTCTTCAAGCTATGGGATATGGGGGAGCCGTGGCTGAGAGGTTTACGGTGTTCGATCTGAGCAGAGGGCTGGGCTTTTTATTTTCAAGAGCTTTGATTTCTAATGTATCGCACGTCCCTTTCCACGTGTCTGAGTTACCTTGTGACAGTAGACTGTACTATCTGCTTTCTGGTAGCGCCGAATGTTGGATCTTAGTCAGGTGTCACTGGGCTACCGTATGACAGTAGACGGTTCTACCTGCTTTATGGTAGCGCCGAATGTCGTGCGGCGTTCATCAAACCCGACACCCCACATTGTGCCAATGGCTTCGGACGAAGGAGCGCAACTGGGAGGGTGCATGCCTAACCCTAGTGTGAGAAAATGCAGCTGAAAGACTAAATGTCATGGCAGGGCAGACCAGGCCCAAGCCTTGGTCCGCAACTGTTATAGGATCGAGCTCCGACAGACGGACAGTTAGAGCATTGTCTTGCTGATCCGGCAGCTTCTGCAGCTGATCTTGTTTCAGGTGTATTGGTTTTACCTTTCCTCTGGAGTAAACTAGATAAGCCGAGAGAGGGATCCTGCTGCATGGGCAACACACGTTCTCTACAATTTAACCCAGGTTTTGTGGAAAGGTATAACCCCATTCTATACACTATCGTCTGTCAATACAGCAAGATGCCAGCCACACATTCCGCTTATATCTTGAGAAATGGCAAAGTGTAGACCACGAAGCAGCCGTTGTGACAAGAAATATTGTAAGAAAGAGAATCTATCCACGTATAGATTCCTTTATATGGAGTCCGTTAGCTTGGGAGGACTACGCTAGCCAGGTTCAGGACCCTCCTTTTTCTCCCCCCCCCCCCAATCAACTGCTATAGTTCCTTGCGGCGTAAGAGGGCGGGGGGGGGGGGGGGGGGTCTTGAGCCTGAGGAATAAAATCGCCTTGCTAGTAGTGCAGTCGCCGCGAACTGTGCAGGTTAGGGTTTTCTTTTTGCCCCCGACAGAAACAAATCGACACCTTACCGAGGATTCGAACCCGGGTCTCCCGAAGGAGAAACCGGCATACTAGCCGATCGGCCAGCAGATTCAAACTGCTTGCGGACTGCTAGCGGCAGATTGCGAAGCCAGGGCGCCGTATGTTGGGGAATGATGAAACTGCGCGCCACACTATCCCCAGAGCCACGGCATTGATGAGTGTGGGTAAGCTTTACCAATTATAAACACACATGGTCGTTGCGGCGACCAGCTTTCATCAGCTAACAACAACAACACACGTATACACGAAGGTCATGAAAATATCCACAACGGCTTCCGTTAGAAGCACCACATTGTAAATACGCACATTATTCCAAGTCTATATCTTTGTTACTGCTGTTGACCTCGCACGTCTCACACACACACACACACACACACACACACACACACTGTCTGTCTCTCTCTCTCTCATTTACTCACCTACACAATCTCTCTCTTGTTCTCTCTCTCCTTCTCTCTCTCTCTTGATCTCTCTCTCTCTCTCTTGATCTCTCTCTCTCTCTTGATCTCTCTCGCTCTCTCTCTTGATCTCTTGATCTCTCTCTTGATCTCTTGATCTCTTGATCTCTCTCTTGATCTCTCTCTTGATCTCTTGATCTCTCTCTTGATCTCTTGATCTCTCTCTTGATCTCTTGATCTCTCTCTTGATCTCTCTCTTGATCTCTCTCTCTTGATCTCTCTCTTGATCTCTCACTCACTCGCTTACTCACACTTTCTCTCTCTCACACGCTCTCTCTGGGGGAGATTGTGTGGGTGGGTGCGGGTTTTGTGTGTGGATAAGAGCGGGATATGTGAGTTTGCGGGAATATGTGTGTGTGGGTATTGGATATGTGGTTGGGTAAGTATTGGCAAGTTATGGGATGGGTGGAGGATGTGTGCGTGTGGGTGGAGAAATGTGTGAAGGTGGGGGGATGTGACGGTGGGTGATGGGTGGGTGGATGCATGCATGTGTGCCTAGGTTTGTGGGTGGGTGGGAGATGTGTGTGTGTGGGTGGGAAGATGGTGTATGTGGGTGTGGGATGTGTGGGTTGGGGGATGGGTAGGTGGATGGGGGAATGTATGTGCCTGTGGGTATGTGTGTGGTTGGGTGGTGGATGTGTGTGTGTTGGGGACACGCGGATGGATAGGGGATTGGTGGGTGGGTGGGGGATTTGTCTCATAACATGCATTGTTTATGTTTACAACATCCATTTGACAATGTTTTTTTTTCCTATGTGAATGCACTATGCACTGATGAACGAAAGATGAGTGATTGGAAGGGCCGAATATAATACGGGCCTGCGTGCCCAATTTGTTACCCTTTGAAAATAAAGTTCGTTCGTTCTATTTCTCTCTCTCTCTCTCTCTCTCTCCCTCTCTCTCTCTCTCTCTCTCTCTCTCTCTCTCTCTCTCTCTTTCATACGCTCTCTCTCTCTCACACACACACACTCTCTCTCTATCACATTCATACGCTCTCTCGCTCTCTCTCTCATTCGCTCTCTCTCTCACATACACGCACACACGCTCTCTCGGAGAAAGGCGCTTCGTATATCGTGGTGCTAGTTGCATACACCGTCTTTTACCAATAATAACGGTATGTTTATAATTTAGTAACATTGTTGTACCACACGTGTGCATCATTAGTAATGTTGTATCACAGTATCAAGGATTAGTAATATTGTATCACGGTTTAGAGGATTAGTAATGTTGTATTACGGTGTAGAGCAGTGTTTCCCAATAAATACTAATAATTAAAATAATATAGAAAAATCTTTCATTAAAATTATTTTGTACTTGAATTTCAGTTCTCCATTATATGTTTTGAAAATTTACTTACTGTGTTTGCTCAATAATTACCTAGTGATTTCTTCCTAAAACCTATCATTCAAGTTTCTTTAGTGAACATTTCAATTTTTGAATATTAAAAATAATGTATATGTTGAGGGGGGGGCATGGGGCGGGGGAGGGGGGCAATATGAATTTTAGAAAGGCTTAAGTGGGGCACGGTACAAAAAAGGTTGGGAAACACTGGTGTAGAGGATTAGTAATGTTGTATTACGGTGTAGAGAATTAGTAATGTTGTATCACGGTGTAGAGAATTAGTAATGTTGTATCACGTTGTCGAGGATTAGTAATGTTGTGTCACGGTGTAGAGGATTAGTAATGATGTATCACGCTGTAGAGAATTAGTAATGCCGTACGATTAGTGCCGTACGATTAGTAACCTGAACCATATGGAAGTCGTTTATCACATGTGTACGGAAACACCGTCTGTTATAATTTGCCTTTACTTGCTGGCTTCAATAAAACGTTGCCACTTTTAAGAGCTTCCCCGATCATACTTAGGCAGCCGTTATGAGGCTGGTGCTCATCTTACTTAGCCAGGCTGCATTGGCCTGGTAATACCAACCCTAGCCTAACTTTGAGAAAGTCAAAACGGGGGAACAGGCTGTGTGCATTTCGCACCGTTGTTGTCAGCAGCGGGTTTTACCGTGGCCCTTTTCTTGCTTGTTCAGTCGGAGAAGTGCGCCCGTGCAGCCTTTCTGTGCAACTGTCAGCAACATCTTGTCCCCACATCCCCCCCACTGGCGGCCATGTTGAATTGTCTGGAAACGAATGCCCAGAGGGGAAGTGTAGCCAAACAAGTTAGGTTGTGATTCTGGAGAGAGAGAGAGAGAGAGAGAGAGAGAGAGAGCACAACAACAGCTGATGCTGATACGTTCTGTTGGAAACACGTCAAGATATATTGAAGGCACGCTGAAGGCTTTTCAAAACAGTTGTATCTTCTTCAGTTTAAAACAACAAATAATACAACAACAAATAAATAAAAGGCATACAACCAATGGAGACACAACAAGCAGTAGCGACTTATAGTCGTACGAGGGGAATTCAACTGAAAACCTTAAATGGTTTTTGTGTGTGAATATATTCTTAGTGACAACTGGCAAGATCGAAGGGAACAGACCAAGGGGAAGACCGAGAGGAAAATACCTGGATGGCTTGGCCACATGGCATGGACGAGACAGGAACACTGAGCTGATCCACGACACTGGTGATCGAGTGAAATGGCGAGTCATGACCGCCCACGCTTTCCGACATGGCACATGATTGATTGATATTCTCAAAACGTAAAGAACATATGTATCATTTTTCAATGTAGTCACCACTGCGTTAAATGCAGTCTGCCAGTGCCGATAAAGTGCTTGGATTCCTGTAGAAAAATCCACTCTGGGGTCACTACTCGGTTTCCTGACCCGGTCGTGAACAGTCTGTCACAGAATTCACGCCGTTTTGAAGCCTCCTACTCCACTCATATACTTGCTGGACTGACAGGCATGCATCACCATACTGGACCTTCATTCGCCTTTGAATTTCTACAGGTTTCACCCTCTTCACTAATCTAAAAATAAAAAGGATAACAGAACGCTGCTTGCTCATTTTTGGTGCATGGTAAAAGTGGTGCGACCGTCTTTAAACTATTCTTATGACGTTATCGTGTTCGTCTGCATCGTAGTGTCACGTGCTTAACACTCTTGACATCGTTAACAACAATATCAACAGGTTACAAGAAAATAGTATGGTTGTTGTAATTTATATCACACTTTTAAGGTTTTCAGTTGAAACCCCCACCTATATGGGGCATATATGGCCCCGTGGAGCGGCTGGCCGAGTGGCTAGAACGCCAGATTCTCATTCGGGAGACCGGGGTTCGAATCCTCGGTAAGGTATGGGATTTTTTTCTGTCGGGGGTAAAAAGAAAATCCTAACCTGCACAGTTCGCAGCGACTGCACAAGCCAGGCGGCCTTAATTCCTCAAGCTCAAAGACCCCTCTGCCATACACCGCAAGGTACTATATTGGCAGTAAATGCCAGTTTTTTTGTTGGCTCCTTGTGTTACTTGGGTTCATAACATCAGCAGAGGATAGTAACAGTAACCCACCATGCATGTCGCAAGAGGCGATTCAGGAGAGTTGGCAGGAGACTCGCTACCTCACCCCATAGACTATAGGCAGGATCATGAATAAGTGTATAAGGGACTTGTAGTGTGTCGGTGGAGGACATATGCTCCACTGAGAGAGGACAAGGAAGAATACATGGCTCAATCATAGAAAGTACAAAATACGAGTGGCAAAACGTTCAGTGGAAGACAGTGACAATCAGAGATAGGACAACTGTAGATAATACCGGTGTTAGTGACAAGACTTTGAGAAGATGAGAGGTGGGGGGGGGGGCGCATACGATAGACGGGGCCGTTAAATAGATAGACGGGCAAACAGATGGACAGAATGTTATGTAGGTAGTAGACTCATAGGTAGTTGATTGCTTATACATACATACATACACAATGATACACACATACATAGATAGACATACCACACAAACAATGATTAATGGTTAGATTGTGTGAATGTTTGTGGATTTTACACACAGCGTGAGAGACGTAAGATGGTGCATGATGGTGGAAGTGACCATGTTTTCACATACATCTACTGTGGACGAACATTTACAGCGCAAATTGCCCTTATCAGCCACATTAACCACCGCCATGGGTTATAGTTATTATGCCTTTTTGTAGCACAATGTAACAAATTATTGCCTGTCAAGACGGAACGTTGCCAATGAATGTGAATGTTTATAGGTACAAAACGCTATGTCTACTACATTCATTCTTAGCACACTCCGTGAAGCTACTGATATGTGGGGTGACGCTACTGCCGTGTGGGGTCCAGTAGAATAGCAATCACGGATCTTCATCTCCTGGCAAAGAGCACGCCGTACAACATCGCTGGTGGTACAGTCTCCACGAGAACGGTAGAACAGCCAGCCATCCTGAAAACATCACACACCACAAATTGTACAAGTTGCCGCCAACCAGGACCTACAACAGGCATCTTAGAGAGAGTAGCTGTGACGAAAGATTGATATGTTGACCAGACTTCACTCGTGGCAGATAAGATAAAGCTTTGCGTTATCCACACACAACTAATCCACTCTGGTCGCATCAAGTGCTGATGTCTCATTTCTAGACCGAGGCCGGCCCAACTGGGGCTTTGATACTTTGGCCAGCTGATAACAGAGAGTCAGTCAAACCGCCTCCGTTCCTGCAGAGACGGTGTGCGGGTTTTGTTATTCACTGGCAAGAATCCGCGACATGATTGCTAACACAGCGCCCCCTTCGGCACTTTACCTTCACCGTCACTGCTCGTTAGCTCCACCGGTGGACCATAAAACCACCTCCCTTGGGTGGGGGTAGGATGCAATGGAAGAACCAGGTTTTATCTCCCATGTCATTAGCGGTATAAAATAACACAAAGTGGTGCAGCTATGCAGAATACGATTACTTAAAACACAGGACGTTGCGGCGACTAGCCTTCATCAGCAAACAAATACATACACAAAACACAACATATAATCACGGAGAAGACACTCCAGTGACTACACTGAGGCAAAAGATCGGGATGAGAAGAATGAAAAAATATGAGAACAATGGAGAGAAAATTAAAAATTGAAATAAAATAAAAAGTGCTTCTAATATCAGAATCCCAGGCCGTGATACTAAATTAAATCTTCTTCCATTAATACTCTTATATAGACAGCTCTCTGAGGGGTCATTGGTGTCTGGCATTAGGATAGAGTCCGCAAGGCAAGCAGTTCAAAGTACAGGAAATTTCATGCCGCGTACTGTCACCAATGAGGTGCCGTCTCCACAATGAAGGTCAGCTGGAAAGAGAAAACCAACAGATACGTTTGAAAATAAGAACATGAGTGCGGTAGGGTGCGTTTGCTTACCTTTACAATTTGTACCAACTGTAAACTAGATTAGGGGGTACAAATGTACCGTCAGAAATGGAGATCACTGTACTCTGACAGAGCAGCGTGGTGATCTACTCGTCGGTCATACATCGTCTCGCTGTCCCACAAGAGACGAGATAAGTTCAATACATTTGATGAGAGGTCACAACAATTAGGTCTTAAATTGCGTGGGGAAAGGAAGATAACGAGAATAAATCGAGCTTATTATAACCCAATCTCCCGTCGTGAAATCCCACAGAGCCACATTTTAATAGGTGGATACGGCACTTGATTTACTAACTGACTGCTGTACACCCAATACGCCTGATAGCTTAAAAACGGGCCTTTTACTTCTTACTGTTGATGCCTTTATTGGCAATCAAAGACGGCCGCTGAGTATGGGAAGGTGTGGGCGGGAAACATGCCCTAGTTCCCATAACTCTTCTACTGTGGCGCTAGTTCACATAACTCTTCTACTGTGGCGCTAGTTTCTATAACCCTTCCACTGTGGCGCTAGTTTCTATAACCCTTCCACTGTGGCGCTAGTTCCCATAACTCTTCTACTGTGGCGCTAGTTCCCTATAACTCTTCTACTATGGCGCTAGTTCCCATAACTCGTCTTCGGTGGCCCTAGTTCCCATAACTCTTCTACTGTGCGCCCCCCCCCCCCCAGTTCCCATAACTCTTCTACTCTGACGCTAGTTCCCATAACTCTTCTACAGTAGCCCTAGTTCCCATAACTCGTCTACAGTGGCGCTAGTTCCCATAACTCTTCTACAGTGGCCCTACTTCCCATAACTCCTCTACAGTTGCGCTAGTTCCCATAACTCTTCTACAGTAGCCCTAGTTCCCGTAACTCCTCTACAGTGGCCCTAGTTCCCATAACTCTCCTACAGTGGCCCTAGTTCCCATAACTCGTCTACAGTAGCCCTAGTTCCCATAACTCGTCTACAGTAGCCCTAGTTCCCATAACTCCTCTACAGTGACGCTAGTTCCCATAACTCCTCTACAGTGGCCCTAGTTCCCATAACTCTTCTACAGTGGCCCTAGTTTCCATAACTCTTCTACTCTGACGCTAGTTCCCATAACTCTTCTACCGTGACGCTAGTTCCCATAACTCGTCTACAGTGGCGCTAGTTCCCATAACTCTTCTACAGTGGCCCTAGTTCCCATAACTCTTTTTCAGCGAATGAATCACTAGAACACGATCACTAGTAGCATTATGAACGTTGCGGCCAAAGCCTTTATCAGCACACACACAGCAAACACACACCCATAGCAAACACACACCCATACAACTACGTGAAAGCACGTAGACACAAGTTATTCATCTATTTCCGTGTTATGGACTTACTACGCGTGTAGTTGGATACCGCTTGTATGGTTATAACAACTTTATTCACTCTTCTACTGTCACATATCAGTCGTGGAAGAGGTAAAAGTCGCCCCATAGCAAATAACTGCCCTTCGGATGTGAATTGTTATCCACCGCCCCGCCCCCCCCCCCTCCGCCCACATGTTCTTGGCCATTTCATATGAGGTTGGATAGCCAGGTTTCTTCATCGTCGCCGTTTCTTCCCAAAGAATTTCTTCCAATCCAATCCAATACAATTTTTGGTACGAGTACCCCCTTTCAGCCTTCGAGTTTTCGACTTGGCTATGTAGGGGTGTTTATTGTGTAGCTTGTAGTATGTCTTTCGTACTTTGGGCTGCTTGTTGTCAGCTTCCCGGCTTCTGATGGGTTGATTGCGTTCGTTACTTTCTTGATGAGGTTTTTCATGTCTGGACAGAGTCGCGTACTTGTTGAGGCCCGGAGTAATTGTGGTCCCACCCCGTCATATGGTGCTGTTTCCTTCAGGGAGCTTTACCAGTTGTTGTCTCTCCTGGTGTTCCTCCTATTACCCCGTCGTGAGTTGCCTTCGAATCTTCTCGGTGTTCGCCAGTCGGTTCTTGGTGGTGAGCGATATCGTCCTTCCTCTGTTACTTCCTCTTCTGTCTGTGTTCTTGCATCTTCTGGTTCGAGTAAGGCTGCCTGGTTACTGATGTGTGTTACTATCTCTTGTAGAGTATCTGATGTCCTTTCTTTCAAGAATTTTTTCAAAATTATGAACATTTTATAGTACACTTGTTTTAGAATGGGTCGACCCCAGAGGCATATTGGTGGAGAAAACTAATCCTGCATTCCCTGGGGGATTTAACCTGAACCCTTGTGTTGGACGGCAAGCGCACTGACTATCATGACACCGGCGGCCGAACCCTTGTGTTGGACGGAAGCGCGCTGACTACCATGCCACTGGCGGCTACCGTATTTTTGAAACCTTCCGCATTTCTTCCCTAGAGCATTATCTCCGTCAGATTACCGTCACTTTGTCAAGCTAAGGGAATGAAGGATGGGAAGTGTTATCGCTGGTCCTCCCGTCCGCCTAGATAAGAACAGGAGGCGTACTGTCAGTCCTGGAGAAAAATGAGGTGTGCACTGACGTACCGCGGTGCTTTGATGATTCGTGGCACCAGCCACAGCAATGGTAGTCGTTGCTGTTCTTGGGTGATTAGTTAGTCAGTCAACCAGTTAGTTAGTTAGTTAGTTAGTTAGTTAGTCAGTCAGTCAGTCAGCCAATTAGTTAGTTGGTTAGTTAGTTATTTAGTTAGTCGGTCAGCAAGTTAGTGTGTTGTTTAGTTAGTTAGTCAGTTAGTTAGTCAGTCAGCCGATTTGTTAGTTAATCAATGGGTTGGTTGGTTAGTTAGTTAATCCGTCAGCCAGTTAGTTCGTTAGTCAGTCAGCCAGTTAGTTATTTAATTAGTTAGTCAGTTAGCAAGTTAGTTATTTAGTTACTCAGTCAGCCAATTAGTTATTTAGTTAGTTAGTCAGTCAGCAAGTTATTTAGTTAGTTAGCTATTTATTTAGTTAGTTATCTGTTGAGGTATCATCCTTGCACCTCTAATATGTCTAAAGGTGCTCAGATCCAACCCCAACAACGTGTCTCGCAATGCCAATTCTTACGTCCGAGTCTCTTCTAGACAAAATTATGGACTCACTGGCTGCAAATTCCTCCTGTCTCTACATCTCTCTAAGAATGGTGTGGTAGTGATGTTTTTATTTTTAATTTTGCGAATGTCATAATGAGGATTACACTTGAAATCTTGGTGACAGCTGACAAATTGGATGGAAACAGAGCGCGAGAAATACAGATAAACACCTAGATGATTTGGTCATCTGAGATAATCGGGACAAGGAGACATCCCTGATCCGAAACTTTGTGATCGTGTGAGATGGCCGATCATGACCGCCTGCGCTTATTGGCATGGCTCATGATGCTGATGAAATTGACTGGGGTAGTAAAGTAAGTTCATTCAAATAGCATTCATGAATATTGGGGACATGGTCTTATGTCTATACTGTCAGTGACCGAACAGCATCAATATCAGTATTACGCCAGCCCTCTCTTTTTTCCAAGAATGTATTATCCACCATCAGTCACATCACTTCGAGCATGCCAATATTTGTTTCGTCTCGGTCAAAAGATGTTATTAATAAATGACTAAAAATGAGAAGTAGACAGTAAGCTTTACGAGAACACGATCACATGTAGCAAAATGGACGTTGTGGCCAAAGCCTTCGTCAGCACATGTAAAACAAACACACCGACACAACTACATGAATATTAGTTACTTAGTTATATCCTCAAAAGATGCTGAAGAGCACGAATATGTATTGTTCTAGCGGCCAGTTTGTTACACACACCTACTTCGTCCTCTACCTCGCTTCTTCCTGCTTGTGTCAAATTAGATCCCCGATTGTATCAATCCTAGATGTAACCGCATTACCTGCTAACTACTGGAGATAGACATGGTCGAAGCGGCAGTCTGAGCCCGGGGTTTGAAGATTTCCATCTCGCACAATCCACTACCTGCATTCTTGGTCATATTCTGCGAGATTGATTTGTACAGCCAGTGGAGACAGATATATTGGCTCGCCGAATCAAAACTAAACTCCAGACATTATCTTGTAACAAGATGTGTGTCATATCAATTTATTCAGTTGCGATGGCTCGGTGGCTTCTATGCTTCTTGTCGGCATAGTATCACCTGTTCGAATTGGCATCTAGGTGGTATTTTGGTTTTAATTGACACGTCATTGGGAGGTATAGGCGGCGGCGTGATGTGATGTTGACCACGTCATCATCCGCCAGGTGATGATTGGTGTGTAACAATATCAGGCTAGCACCATACATCCAATACACCAGACTGTGTGTACACAAGATCCTTGACCTCAGTTGTTACGGTTTGATCATTCCGAAGACTTGGATGAAGTTTCTGAATATGTCATTTTTTATTCTTGATCTGATCTGCTCATAAACCTAGCATTGCAACAATAATGTGGTGGCTGCCCCCTGAATTCTTAAGTGTGGTGGATCTAGGCCTTCTGGTCATCTAGGCCTTCTGGGCATCTAGGCCTCAACAAGGGCTTACATTTATCGGAGTAGGCTTGGGGCGGTGATCTTCCTCCCTAGCCCGGTAGCAAAGTACCATCTCCGCAGAGACTTTTCTTTGAAGTTCTCTTTCCTCTCCCGAATTTTTATTGGGGGTTTAAAATAAATATACATGTATTAGGGCTCACTGTTGCCCATGTGTCAGAGCCGCCCCATGAGCTCCCACGTCCCCGTGTGTCATTCGGATGACCGTCTCTGCATATGGCCCTGGCGAGGTCAAGCGGAGATACTACACTTTGATCTTAGCCACAAGGCCAAGAAGCTCAAAAACCAGCGAGGCATATTGAATGTAGGCAGGTCATGATTCATCACCGCACATACGACCTGGTTGGGATCAGACCGAGGTCGGTAATGTCCCCGCCCCAGGCTTTAGGTATTTTATTGCCAGCACTTCAACCCAGTGCCTGGGGGTGCCATAAAACAGATGACAATTAAACGACAATGGTACTGAGAGAGGTTATTTGGTAATCCAAAATCCGTTAGTCCAGGGCCATACATTCTGGTACCACGGAAGAGACGGGTGATACTTGACTTGTGTACCGCCCTCCTGGTGATCCGCCTTTGACTTTTCAGACAAGAAGTCATAAATCAAGACGCGGGTGCGCAGAATAAACGCCTTCTTCATTCCAGCATTGACCATTTGTGCTTCTGTAAGGGGCGAATGGTCGCGCGAGAATAGGACAAGTAGAGCGGAACAAGAAGCATTCAACTGTCTATAGTAGAGTCAGTCGGCCGCACTTCAAGACACAACTTTGTCGGGTTCAGGTGATTATTGCAATCCAGGTAGCCGGCTTTTGGCGGAGGAGTTATGAACGCATATTTTAATCCCGCATTAAGATGACTTTCATACAATGGTATGAGTGCAGATTGTTCAGGATCTACTAAACGTAAATTTGCCAAGGGATCACAAACAGCCAAACAATGCTGGGGTTGACTGCGACATCCTGTTAAGGATATGTAACAAACTTTCCGTGAGGAAGGAGTTACGGACGCGTTCGAAACACAGTTGTGGCGATTTGGTAGCAGACTGCCTTATGTTGGATTTATTATGAAATGGTATGAGTGCCAGTTGTTCAGAAAGCAATGGCAAACTACTGAACGTAAACTTGCCCAGTAATCACGAGCAGCCAAGAAATGCTGGGGTTGAGTGCTACGTCTTGTAAAAGATATGCAACAGCCAAAAAAAATAGTAGTCCTGTATGGGATTACCACTGAAGTGTTAAGTGCTTGGGCTAACTCGGCTATCAGCACTAAATGGCAATCACAAGTCTCTAGATCAGTGTTTCCTAACGTGGGGCCCACGCCCCACAGGGGGGCAATTCGATTGTTAAGGGGGGCAATTCGAAAATGGAAGAAATCGGCTGGATATAACAAAACGGACAGACTTGAGACTGAAGTTAATTAAATTGGAACCTGACATAAAATCTCTTTGCAGCAAGCATTAAGCGCAAATATCTCACTAAATTTAAATAATAAATACTTACTAATAATTAAAATAATATAGAAACATCTTTCATTAAAATTATTTTGTACTTGAATTTCAGTTCTCCATTATATGTTTTGAAAATTTACTTACTGTGTTTGCTCAATAATTACCTAGTGATTTCTTCCTAAAACCTATCATTCAAGTTTCTTTAGTGAACATTTCAATTTCTGAATATTAAAAATAATGTATATGTTAGGTGGGGGTGGGGGGGGGGGCATAAGCATTTTTAGAAAGGCTTAGGTGGGGCATAGCACAAAAACGGTTGGGAAACACTGCTCTAGATCATTAGCTGGGCCTAAGGGACCGCATGTGGGCCTCAGCCTTCAGTCTATAAAAAATGTATCTGTGAGCATCGTCTTCATCTTTGTTGTCACTATATTAACATTCTCAGTATTAACCTTTACATTGATGAGCCTGCGATCATTTTCTTCATGTATGTTTCACGTCATTAGCATTTTCATCATTGTCCATCGCTTGCCGTGTCACCCTGGTGTTCTGGATCAACTCTGTTGGTGATATTCCCCCACACCACCACCAAATGCATACATCATTTCTCTTTGTCTACCTATGCCTCTTCTAGAAATGATCATACCAGTTGCCACTGTATTCTCCAATGCCTCTCTTCTCATCGCATGGCACAAAATGCTGTTTGTCTCTTTCTTATGGTTGTATAAAATGTTCTTTTTGCATTAGCCTCTTCCATGGAATCTTTAGTTACTCTGGCAGTCCAAGGCATTTGTTAAGTTCGTTTGGGAGTCTTTAATATAGACTTAGCCGAAATATTTCTTGTAATACAAACATTTGAAACTACGTACTTAAACAAATAAATGAAGATGTAATTAAAATCACCGTTATGATTCAAGGTAAAATGACCATTATGATTCAAGGTATAAAATCACCATTATGATTCAAGGTAAAATCACCATTATGATTCAAGGTATAAAATCACCATTATGATTCAAGGTAAAATCACCATTATGATTCAGTTTAAAATCACCATTATGATTCAAGGTAGCCACGATAGCCAATTGGCTAGATGCTGATATGCCTGCCGGGTAGGCATGGATTCAAATCCGCACGTGGCAGATGGTTACAATTGGCCTGGGTCCCGGGTCGAACCAGACCCTTCAATTGGCACCTTCAAGTGTTCTGGGAAGTGGGTGCGATCTGTGGCACGATGACTGCATCACCCACCCAATACCGATTGTTCTATCGGGAACGTGGGTCTGTCACCATGTACCCACTGCACCTGAACACCTGTAAAAGGGTCTTTCACCTGTACTTGTTATTGTGGCCAAACCCATGTATGTCAGTCAGGTGCCGTCTTTACAATGAAGGTTAGCTGCAGTAGATCTCCAACACTGTCTGTTTCTGACTGTACATTTTCTCAGATTGATGTTCACCCATAGGGTTGCCAGATGTCCGACAAAAAGAGGACATGTCCTCCTTGTTAGCCTAATATTCCCCGTCTGGCAGGCAGAGCTAAAAACCTTTAAAATGTCCGGTTTTTCTTATATGTTATGGTTTTGTTTTTTTTTAAATATTTTATGGGTGATTAATAAAGATTATAAGGTAATTGTACAATCGGCTGTTTAAATAATGCTTTTTAGCATTTAAAAAAAAAAGGCCTGCTTTGAATTTATATTTATTTAATATGATTGTTTCTTGGTCGTTTCTCTAAGAGTAAGATACACTTATTGGCAGCTATTGTAATAAAATTGTACTTATTGTGAGTTTAATCTGGAACGATTCAAATGAAACATTCAATATGTCCTCCTTTGTCCTCTTTTTTGGGGGGTCTTATTATGTCCTCCTTTTGGTTCCCACGTATCTGGCAGCCCTATTCGCCCATCTCTTGATGTTATCTTCCCACTTGAATCGTTGTCTCCTTCTTGCTCGCTTGCCTTCAACTTTGCCCTCCAGTATGGTGTTTATAAGAGTGTTATATCTTTTAACGAAATATTTCCATGTATGTAAATGTTACACAGAGTTACATGTGCATTGATCGCCCAGGAATGCCAAGTGTGGCCTTCATCTGATTTCCATTTTGTTCCCTGTAGGGTTAATGTTTGCAGCCTATGTCTCCGTCTATTTCATGTGTATGTACGAGGGGGCTCCAACTGAAAATCTTAAAAATGTGATAGAGATTACAATAACCATGCCTTTGTCTTGTATCCTGTCAATATTATTGTTAAGGATATCCAGAGTGTACAGACGGTAACGTCATAAGGACAGTTTGAAGATGCCCATTCTCCCCCCCCCCCCCCCCCCAAACTTTTGACATGTGCCAAAGAGAAGCCGCGTTCTGTTATATGTTTTTGATCAGCGAAGGGGTGTAACCTATAGAAATTCATCGCGAAAGAAGGAAGGTCAGATATGCTGATTGATACATGCCTGTCAGTTCAATAAGTGTATGTGTGGAGTAGGAAGTATAGAAACGGCATAACCCTGGTCAGGCACACAGTATTGACCCCGGAGTGGATTTTTCTACAGGAACCTAAGCACTTTATCAGCGCTGGAGGACTTGCATTGAACACAGTGGTGACTGTATCGAAAAAATGATATATTTGTTCTTTACTTGTTAAGAATATATTCACCCCAAAAACAAACAAACAAAAAACATTTAAGGTGTTCATTTGAAGCTCCCTCGTAGTCTGCAGCAGTGCTACACACAGTTACTTGTGCATAAATTGTCCAGGAATGCCAAGTCTTCACCTCATTTCCACTTTGTTCTCTACAGGGTCAATGTTCACAGCACATATCTCTTCTATTTCATGTGTGTGTAGTTTATCTGTTTTAAATGTGCAATGATTTCATTGTCCTTCGACGAGCTGGCTCTTTTCAAATCAGTGTTAATAGCTTCCCTTGTCGCTGGAGTTCTTTCTGCCAAGGCTGCTTTTGTTACAGTCCATGCTCCGTGACATTTCTACAATTCTCCACGTGGAATTGTGACTTATCACTCGGCCTGGCATAAATATCATAGGATAGGACAAACTTGTGTCTGGCCATTCCACCGTGACCAGTTCAGTATGTTCACGCCTTCGTGGAGAAGAATAGCCTTGGTGGATGTTGCCTTTCTATCAGGCAAAGCACTCAAGCTCGACCAGCCACTTGAAGATCGGAGCATCTGCCGTGAAAGGCACATGCCATTTGTGTTGTATATGGGCCGTGTTGTGTTTCACCAGGGCTGGTCCTTTTTTTTTATGTATGGGTTTTCTTTGGTCTCAAATGTCCTGGGTTGAACATTCTACAACGGTAGATGTAAGGACAATGTGAAAGTAATCCCTCATGTGTTGTCATAAAATGATACAGTGTCTTTGCATCTATGAAGCTCAGGCTTGGGTGGGACTGCTGGAGCACTCCCACTCCAACCCAGCCTTTGCCAGCTCATCTTGAGATATCACAGTGGGTCAGTTGTCCACAGCAGGACTTTTTTTCTGGTTCGCATATCTTTTACAGTACATCGCTGTCAACATCAGCATCTTTCAGGACTAGCCGTACAAATAAAGTCGCTCATAAAGTTGTCTCTCAGAGTTATGTATGACCTGAACCGCCCATGGCAGAAGGGGAATGACACTGCAAGGCAATCAAGAAATTGGAAATGCTTTGGCTTCTGTACTTTGGTCAGTCATTACTTAGTTAATCTGTTGGGGTTTCATCCTTGCACACCGGACAAGTCCATAGGTGCTCAGATCCTACCCCCAACATATACATCAGCGTCCGATGGCTTATAGTGCCAGTTCTGTGTTGGCTGACGATGCCCTTCATTCTCCCAGTATGCCTCTCGTGTCTGGCCGTGCTAATTCTTACTCCCAAACCTCCCATTGGTCAGTCATCTCCTGTGATATAGCCATTTTCTTTGTCTAGAGGACTGTCCTGTTTGTTTCAGTGTGGTTGTGTGTGTGGGCGGGAGGACATTGTGACAGATGGCTTGTGTCATTTAGGTCACCTCTCGTCCTGCTATAGAAGCACATCCTAGAACCGTGTAACCCACTCTCTGTCTAAATAAAGGGTTCTTAAACTGTGATGCGTGCGGGCTTTAACTGCTGTCACATTTTCCTCCTCCTCTTCCGACTTTTAGCCACCAGTGCCGAATCAGTCCTCAACCATCTAGTTCTAAGTCCTTTCATATTCTGCTGTCTCCTTCAGCTCCCTCCATGTTCTCCCCATTTCTTCTTCGTTCGTCCGAAGTGTTTGTTTTGGACGTTATTACGTTATACCTGTTTACAGGAGAGCTGCGATATTTGCGCCTTTCGGCCGACACATTCGACTTCTTCAGGCATGTATTGACCGGGTTAACCTTCCCGGGCTCCCCATTGTATTCATCTCTGTCTCTTGTTCTCTTTTCCGTGTTTTGTGGGTCTCCCTCTAGCCCCGTGGCTTGCAGAGACAAGACTTTCTAGCTAGACTAGTCTCGGCATTCCTCAAGGTGTGCCTTGTCCACAGCCAGTGTTGCTTCTTCGTCTCTTGGTTCCATGGGATCTGTCTGGTCCTGCCCAGAAGCTCCTCATCGGTGATGTTGCTATACCATTTACTATTTGGTCCTTACGTTGTGCGCAGGTACCAGTTGATAAATGTATGTGGTTTATTGGTAGTTGTTTGACCGTTCTCCGTCCTTCTGAGACGTACAACAGTACTGATTTAGCGCTAGAGTTAAATATTCTAAGTTGGCTGCTAGTTTGTATTTCTTTTACCTTCCACAGGTTGCCGAGCGCTAGCTGTTGTGTTTTGCCTTCTTCTTCTTCTTCTTCTTCTTCTTCTTCTTCTTCTTCTTCTTCTTCTTCTTCTTCTTCTTCTTCTTCTTCTTCTTCTTTTCCCCCTCCTTTCCCTCCTCGTCTTATGTCGCCGCCGACATCGTGGTCTATCCTCCTCCTTCCTCTGGTGATGACAGCGTCGAGATGAAGTGTAGCGGTTGCTTCTCACAATGTGTTATATACTACCTCTACCACGTTCTCTACCTCCATCCATCGGTCAAGACTCCGCTTTCATCCATTGTACTAGAATTGCCTTCCCTCACGAGGGGCAGTTTCTGTTGACTTTCTTATTTCATGACTGAACCATCCGATGTGTTGTTGTACGTAATTTAGTATCTCCCATCGTGGATAATCAAAAGTAGTTGCCCATTTAACTCAACATGGGCATAAACACCAAGATTTATCAAGACCATCAAAGTAAATATCTCACTGATAGACGAATGTTGCGAATACCTTGGACTGCTAGAGTAACTAACAACGATTGCCTGGAAGAGGCTAATGACACTAGAACACTGGTAATAGGGAAAGCTATTCCACACGCAAAATGTTGGCCCAGTTCACTAGAAGTAGTAGCATGGACCATGATTGGGTTCCGTCTAAGTGAACCAGCTACTTGAAGGGCCTTAACGCCCAAGTTAAGAACCTTTCCTAGAGGTGAACTCCCAGGCGACCCTCATTTAGTGTCAAGAAGAAATATGAGCAATATAAGACAACCACGTCCCTGTTTGTACCCGTTTGAGGAAGGCCGCTGTGAATATAACAGTTGCCATAAAGCAATTGGAGGCTATAGCCGTCATTCCGTGGGTGTTGACTGTACCAGGACTAGACATTTTCATACGTTCCAGATGGCTGACTACCGGCACGGTCTAAACACGGATCTCATTCTGTCCCCAAAAGCCTGCTGCGATGAGTTCCGTGACGGAATGAATCCACAGTCATTCCTTTTGCTTAAAAAAAAAAAACGACGTTATTAATACAACCACGAATGTCGAGATAGAATTTTGAATAGGGGAGGAGGCCATAGAATACTAGATTATTTCGTTTCTGTTTTGCATAAAAGGTATTCACATGTGTTTGAGAGATGAGGTTTATTGTGCCTGGTTTCAGAAAGGGAGATCTACTTGAGCGTTCTAAAAGAGAAATTTGGAAACGGGGTAAAGACTGCGTGTTGGCTGTTGTCTGGACATAATGGGGTATGAATATCTGGGCAACGGGGAGAATGGCGTGGAAATAGGAGAGATAGGCAAGGCTGGTAGAGACACACAACACATGCAACAAGTAGCTTCTCCTTTCATTCTTGTATTCATTGGGTACGTGGTCTAGGCCTTTCACTGTAAAGATGCCGGTGGGAAATATATATGTATTGGTAGTTTCGTTTGCCTATCTGTCTTGTTATCCACTCCCACACTCAACTATCGCGCCTTCTGTCTTGTCTGTTTATCTATTTCATATGAGCTCGTGTGCCCAACCCTTAACCCGTTGAAGATAAAGTTCGTTGGGTTTGTCTGTCTATCTATTTATATTCCTGCC
This sequence comes from Cepaea hortensis, assembly GCA_963921405.1. NCBI lineage: Eukaryota > Metazoa > Mollusca > Gastropoda > Stylommatophora > Helicidae > Cepaea > Cepaea hortensis. Next base: position 85,430,289 of record OY992896.1, read on the forward strand.
TCTCTCAAATCAAAGACACATCGTTTCCTATACATACAGTCGCAGCCTATTTGAACACTATCTCAGTACAGCCAACATGTCCTTCTTCTCCCCTCCCCCTAAAAAGAAAACAAGGGCGGAAAACCAATAATAATAATAATCTCAAATGATAACTAGTATAATAAACATCCCCCTAACTGTGGTAAGTTACGCCTACTTCAGGTAATTATAATTGCCATGTCAAAAGTAAGTTTTGGTGAGTCATGTATTGTTGATTATTGCACATTTGCCATGCGTTTTAATGCTTGTTGTTTCTCTTGTCCTCGTTGTCCAAACCTAGCTTCATAAGTGATGTATGAATGAGAGAGATACGAAGGGCAGAATGTCAGACGGGCCTGCGTGGCCAATTCTAAACCCTTTGAAAATAGTGCGTTCCTTCTTCGTTTATCTGGCTGGCTGTATGTATGTGAATCTATTCATCTTGCGCTTGCGCTCTCTCTTTCTCTTTCTCTTTCTCTCTCTCTCTCTCTCTCTCTCTCTCTCTCTCTCTCTCTCTCTCTCTCTCTCTCTCTCTCTCTCTCTCTCTCTCTTGTTTTATCTTTCTCCAGCCAAAATAAGTAATCTAAATATCATGAACAGTAGTAACACACATATGCAACGTATCACAAACTTCAGCCAAGAAACATTCAACAGTGTTGAGCCACGTCACTGCAACTGCAACATCTTGTGGCAACTGGAAAGATTCATCGAAAAAGAGATACAGGCAGACACCGAGAGAAGACTCATGTCGTCCTGTCGTCATGGCACGGCAACACATTAGCTCGCGAATTGATGTGTTCTTTAGGAGCTGGCCAGCTTTGAGGACGCGCTGTGTGCATTTTATTTTTTGTGTAAAACCTCCCTAGACTTCGCGTCTGTTTATTATTTACATGTCCACAACTTTACCACAGTCGCACCCCTTTCTTCTTCTTCTTCTTCTTCTTCTTCTTCTTCTTCTTCTTCTTCTTCTTCTTCTTCTTCTTCTTCTTCTTCTTCTTCTTCTTCTTCTTCATCTTCTCCTCCTCCTCCTTCTCATAGTCTTTCTTCTTCTTCTTCTTCTTCTTCTTCTTCTTCTTCTTCTTCTTCTTCTTCTTCTTCTTCTTCTTCTTCTTCTGCTGCTGCTGCTGCTGCGTTCGTCCGGAATGTTGTTTTATATTTTATAATTGCGCTGTGCGCTGTATACAGCATAGCTGCGATATTTGCACCTTTTGGCCAACACATCCGACTTCTTCGGGCATTCGTTGGCTGGGTTACCTTCCCGTGTGCCACAACTTTCTATGTTAATTATTAGTGTATTTTTAAGCGGTCTTACACTTCGTGTGGTTTTGTATAATTTACATATCCACAGCTTTACCGCAGTTTCAACCCATGTCGTTTATATTGTCCACAAATAACAGTACTGGGGCAGTTCCGCACACATGGTATCGAACCGGTACTCTCCACCAGAAAGGCCACACCCTCCAGCGGGTAATCCACTTCTACCAAAGCTCTCACTAACTATCCCAAACATCACCAACATTTCCCGCCGAATTTGCCTGTGTTTACCCTTCCCCGTTTGGCCCGAGCACCAGCAGCAGACAATCACAGCCCGCTATCCTCCCATCTGATCCATAACCCGGAGATCAAGACATAATGGGCCTGTTTTGAATCGGGCCCGTAGATGTAAATATCTGGATACACTGTGGATCATCAGACGGGAGGTGCACCACGACCCGCCGGGCCAACATTTCTATTCCCAAGATGTCGGGTATCAGCCGCAGCGGATCTAGGTCGTTGGCAGTACACAGGCGTATCAACTGTGGTCACCAAGACAACTCATAAATGTATTGTTTAGCACTTATTGAAGTGGAAGAACGCTGTTGTCTTGTAGAGGTAACGGGTTGGATATATATATATATATATATATATATATATATATATATATATATATATATATATATATATATATATATATATATATATATATATATATATATATATTAGTTACTTATTGACAACTGGCAAGATCGAGGGGAACAGACCGAGAGGAAAATACCTGGATGGCTTGGCCACATGGCATGGACGAGACAGGAACACTGAGCTGATCCACGACGCGGTGATCGAGTGAAATGGCGAGTCATGACCGCCCACACTTTCCGGCATGGCACATGATTGATTGATTAGTTGCTAGTTGCATGTCGCAGTCAACCTCGGCATTTTTTTTTTATTTGGCTGTTAGTTATTTGCAAGGCGAGTTTACGTTCAGTAGCTAGCCATTGCTTTCTAACCAACCAACGCTCAAGCGCAGATATGACTGAGCTACCGTATAACAGTAGACGGTACTACCTGCTTTCTGTTAGCGCTGAATGTTGGACGGCGCTTACCAAACCCGACACCCCACATTGTGGCAACGGCTTCGGGCGGACGAGCGCAATTGGGAGAGTACAAGCCTTATCCTGGTGTGAGGAAATGCAATCTAAAGACTAAATGTCATGGCAGGGCATACCAGGCCCTACTAAGCCTTGGTTGGTAACTGGTCTAGGATCGAAGCTCTAACAGGCGGACAGTTAGAGCATTTCTTTGCTGATCTGGCAGCTGCTGCAGCTTGTCTTGTTCTAGACGTATTTGTGCTACCTTTCCTCTGGAGTAAATTAGACAGGCCGAGAGAGGGATCATGTTGCATGGGCAACACATGGTTTTTACAATTCAGCCCAGGCTTGATGTTATGGAGAGGTATAACTCCACGTTACAAACTATCGTCTGTCAAGATGGCAAGGTGCCAGTCAGTCAGTGTGCGCTCTACGCCCTACTTCTTTTTTCTACTTCTGTGAGTGGCTAACTATACACATGAATTGATTAATGAGCTGTGTCGTTGGTAGGAGAATAGTTGTGAATTCTGAATTGATATTTGTCTGGGAATTGTCGGCGTTTGTTGAAGTGAAGATAGTCGTGCAAGCAGGGGGTCAGTGTGGCATAATGGATCAGAGCACGTTCTCTTAAAATACTTCCGCTGTGCTGATGCCGGGGCAGCAGGTTCAACAACTGCGTATTTCAGTTGTTGAGTTATCTTGCTTGACTTGGGGGTGTAAAGTGCAAGTGCGTCAGAAGTCGGAGTGAATTCGCCTAATGGCGAGGGAAACTAGAATCTAACCCATACGCAAAAATCAGTCCAGCGTGGACTGTGCCCGAGCTTAAAGCGAGCGAACGAGAGGGGAGAAAAACAAATCAGTGGAAGCCAAAGAAGTGAGTGAGGTCCTACAGGTGTGTGGCAAGTCTGGTAGGTACAGGTTGGGGTTGGCGTATTCAAATCTGACGCACAACATGGCGGGAAGGCACACTCCGCTGCAACCTGGCCAGGGAAACGCTGCAGCCGATCAAGGCACTGTTTGTTGAGAGATTGGGGGTAATGTGACCTCGGCGTTCCTCACATATTTCGTTTACATGCGCTATATTTGAAGATTTCAAATTACACAGATCTACCAGCTCAAAATCGAGAATGAGTTCGATTTAAATTAAATCTATCATTAGACTTCGCGGAACTGTGGGAGAAAATCTGGCCGACTGGAGCGAAACAGGGAGATAAAGTCTGGGGGACCAGTGAAACCCTAATTCTCTTTGTGACACTTGGTGGAATAGACACGCGGCAGACATTGATCGAAGAAGAAGAAGAAGAAGAAGAAGAAGAAGAAGAAGAAGAAGAAGAAGAAGAAGAAGAAGAAGAAGAATCTGACATGCAATGAAAACCGAGACAAATTGGTATCTGGAAAGTATATTTCGGGACAGTGAATCATGTCTTAAAATCCGTGACTGTCCCAGAAAACCGGGACGTCTGACAACCCTAATTGCGAACAAGACACGAGAAGAAAGACGCTCGGCCTCTTAGTCATACAATGGTCAACTGCCGCGTGAGAAGTAAGCGAGAGTCTCCGTGGCGAATTGGTCAAGCCGTTTGACTCGGGCTCCGAAGATTGTGGGTTCGATACCGGGCCGCGTCCTTCGGTTCACGAGTGAAATTTTTCGGAGACTCCTATGGGTCGTCGCTAGAGCTACGGAGTTCGTGCTTTGTGCGACGCTTTCCGCGCTGCGGAAAGAGACTGAGCCGTATGGGATAAAATCCCGGTGCAATAAAGTCAACCCTGTCGACTTTTAAGCGACCTTTTTTTAAGTGAGAAGTAAGCAATATTTCTGTTGCCTAGTGTATCCTGTGATCTCACTTCTTTTCCCATTCTTCTATAAGAGCCCGTTTTTTTCCCATGACTTTAGAACCCATATTATATCTACGACCTGAATCACTCCCTGACAATTCATACCATGCTGCAGTCAGTACAACGTTGCCACGTTCTAAAACTGCGCCGTTTCTTAAGTTCTTTTGCACGCTGGAATCTAGATTTTGGCGCGAGATTGGCTGTGTTTTTGAGTTATTGTCACGCGCATATTTGAACGCTAGCAGACCTGACCTTGAAGACCTGGCTAAGTGCGCCTGTTGGAATATTTTTTCGCTGGTTATCTTAAGTTTCAGAGCTGTTCATTTTTATATTTTCACAAGGAGAGTCTCATTCTGTTTTCTTTTTCCTCCCAAGAAAATCTCATTTGCTAGGACATTCTCTCTCCCCTCCTCTTCTCCACCCCCCCCCCCTCCCCAACGTTTCAGTTGAAAACTACTTTGCTGTAAAACGTCTTTTGTGCCGCGTTCAGTGCTAAAAAACGTTCACAAACCGTTATTATTTTAATTGAATTTTACTTTGGAATATTTGTTAGATGAGCATTTCTTTCTTGTTCTATTTTGTGAGCCACCTACATTTTGCGTGGCGATGTATCTTAGGTAAAATATAGGGAAGGTTCTAGACGCGCTGTACTCATTCCATGGGTAGCAACTCTGCAGAAATGAAACATTGAATTACCCCTCTTGTGTGTCTGTATCTTGTATTTCTAGAGGGGGTTACTCGCCCCAGAGACGACAAGATTAGATGCCGTCGGTAGCGTAACTACTGACAGTTTCCGAATTAGGGCGGTTCAAGGTTTCGGGACGGGATGAAGTGAGACATAATAAATGTGCGGCCCTGCATGCGCCATAGAGACAATCAAAGAATGGGGATGGAAAGAGATAATTCCAAAAGAAAGGAATACCAGTCGAAATCATAGTTGTTTTGTTATGTTTTATTTTGGAAAAAGTAATGTCCTACTCAACATGTATTATACTTGGGATATATGTTACTGGATTACATTTGGGATATATGTTACTGGGCTGTATTTGGGATAAACGTTACTCACTAGTTATTGTAGCAACAGGAGTGGTATAAATAGCAGTAATATTAGTAACAACAATACCAGTAGTAGTATTTGTTGTAGTTTTTGCAGTGATGATGGTGGTGGTGGTGGTAGTAGTAGTAGTAGTAGTAGTAGTAGTAGTAGTAGTAGTAACAAAGTAGCAGCTGTATTAGTAACAATAGCAGTAATAGTAGTAGTAGTAGTAGTAGTAGTAGTAGTAGTAGTAGTAGTAGTAGTAGTAGTAGTAACATTAGCAGCAGCAGCAGTAACATCAGTAACAATGACTCGCTCTTACTTGGCGTGCTTGCACTGAACGTTGCGTTGAGCAGTCTCTCCATCACGGCCTCGGTCGCAGAGTTGCGGTTCTATTCATCTTGTCTAAGGGCTCCCGCTGCAATTTGTGTTTAAAAACCATTCTTTGGGGTTCTTAAGCCATCAGGGAAATCAAACATACAGCCAGCAGGCAATCAGCGTAATTGATTGCTTGTCGATATTAACGGCGGGCTGCTTGCATAACCTTCATTGTTGCTGCCTGTTGGTATTGTCAGAGCATATGCCGTCCACAGTCCTGCTGTGTTGTGTTGTGTGTTGTGTTGTGTGTTGCTGTTGTATGCGTGGTTTAGTTTTGTGTGTAGTGATTCAGTTATTTGTTGACAAATAGGGAAAGTCACTTCCTTCTTCGACCTTCCTCTTCAGAGGGGATTACGTCACACATAGTTATTCACCTCAAAGGTCAATGTGTGCAACTCCGGCATGTATTTATGTCAGGTTGTCCTCCTCTAGACAGATTCCACCCAAGGTAACTCCATCTACCCGTGGGTAGGTTGACTTCCTCTAGACAGATTCCACCCAAGGTAACTCCATCTACCCGTGGGTAGGTTGAGTTCCTGTAGACAGATTCCACCCAAGGTAACTCCATCTACCCGTGTGTAGGTTTACTAACTCTAGACAGATTCCACCCAAGGTAACTCCATCTACCCGTGATCACGGGCTCTATCTCTACTACTACTACTACTACTACTACTACTACTACTACTACTACTACTACTACTACTACTACTACTACTACTACTACTGCTGCTGCTACCACCGTTGCTGCTGCCACTACTGTTGCTGCTGCCACTACTGTTGCTCCTGCTATTGTTACTACTGCTGCTGCTACTACTCTTTCTGTTTCCACCACTACTACTGCCACGACTACAGTGCCATCACAGCTGCCACATGACATAACAACCCCTCTACCCCCCTCCCTCCTTTCCCATGTCAGACATTGCTGTAGGGGTACAGAATAGTAGATTTTGACATGAACATGATCACGTCATGAGATGACCACTTCATTTCCTCACTACTACTACTACTACTACTACTACTACTACTACTACTACTACTACTACTACTACTACTACTACTAGCAGTACTATATAATGATGCGCGGAAGATTCGTAGACGTCTAGAAGTTAACTACATCCCAAGACAAGAAGCTTTTCCTTCTCTGGCGACAGACCACAGAATCAATGCACGATGTCATTACGTGGACCTCGTCTCTCCGGCTGCCTGGTCCGGTGCAGATATCGGCGATCACAACCCCCCTTCCCGCTCTGTCGTCTGATATGTTGATCTAGTTGGCTTTGCTGACATTATTACTTTTAATTAGTTCTTTATATTTCCACGTACGTCTTCATGTCTTCTTCTTTAACCTTGCATTTCCCCCTTACCTTGTATTTCCCCCCTTACCTTGTATTTCCCCCCTTACCTTGTATTTCCCCCCTTACCTTGTATTTCCCCCCTTGTATTTTCCCACCTTGTATTTTTTCCCTTGCCTTGTGTCCCCTCCTTTCCTTGTATACATTCCCCTTTTTTTTTAACCTTGCATCCCCTTCTAACCTTTATTTTCCTCTTACTTTGTATCTCCGCCTTACCCCGTATGCCCACTTTACCTTGTATTTTCCCCCTTACCTTGTATTTTCCCCACATGAGATAATTTCTCTTTGGTGATACTGACATTCAAACACGCGAAGTTCGTTGAAGGGGAGAAAAGGGTTACAGTTATCACAACACTTGTGTGGGAGCATGATCGCCTTCGCCAGTGTGGGCTGAAGATATGCCCTACTCCGATATGTAGCAACGTGGAGTAAAACTCGAATGTGTCCATTCTATTCAGACGTTTGTAGCTATGGATCTTCACAGATAAACACTAAAATTCGTTGTTAAGAAGAGATGAGGAACGACATGATCCCCAGTGCCTGCAGATACGCAATAAAATTCCAGGGAAGAAACAGTGTGTAGAGTAATGGTGGTAAATGCCAGAAGAAATGCACCAGAACTCGTTAGAAATCAGCGGCGGGTAGAGACGTGGTCGTCAACGCCTGCTGGTTTAAGAAATGTGTTACTCCAATCTGTAATACTGTACAACAGAAACTGTTACGTATTAATTCTACCCAGAGGTCTTTGCGGCTATGGAATTCCGAAAATGCTTACCACATCTCGTTCTTGACGAAGAGGCGGGAACTGAGGCGTAGAAAAGAGGCGGATATCAAGGCGAAGAAAAAGAGGATTGGAGCGAATCCGGAAGGTGTGCAGTATGTATTTGTCAGACGGCACCGATAAGAGGGGAGGATGCAGAGAGAGGGAAACAGCGAGAGGTTTTTCTAGAGGAAGTCAGTGTGGGGTAGTGTGTAAACTGGGTCGTTTGTATATCTTTTAAGACAGCAAGGATGTGTGGAAAACAAGTTCTATAGCAGGAAATTGTGTATTCAAGAAATTAGAAGTAGAAGAGCGCAAGCAAAAGCAGACACACACACACACACACACACACACACACACCCACACACACACACACACACACACACACACAGAGGGGGGGGGGTGGAAGCAGCATTTCACGAGATGAAGAATATTTTCTGAAATTTCTCTTTGTCAATCCAGTTGAGGAAATGAGTTCTCAAGAGCTATATTGAGCCAGTCTTGATGTAAGGAAGCGAATCACTGACATTAGCAGACAAGTGAGATATTATGTGGAAGTTACAGACGAACGATGAGAACAGCATGGATTAATAGAAAGAGCAATGAAGATATCACGAAAGGAGTTAACTCAAAAATGAGAATTGGTTACTCACATCAGAAGAAGGCAGTCTACATTCTTTGAGCACGTCATGAGAAAGGGAAATGACAGTAGATACCGGGGTCATTTCATAGCTGTCTGGTAATTATTTGGGAAGAAAGTGAGAAGGGGAAAGGAGAAAGGTCAGTTCATTATGTTGTCACCTAGTACATGTGAATACCTCACTCATAATCTTACTTTGAGGGAACAAGACTGGTGCCGGGAATTGAACTTGGAACACCCTCGACAAAATGGCGTTGTGCGTGTACTCGACCACAGAAGCATCCCTGCATAAACGTGAGACTGACTACCTAACTGCCGTGCCCGGTGCGCGTTGTTCATCGGGACGTCCGTCCTTCGAGTGTAGAGGTGCGCGGCAGAGAGACGTTGTGTGTGGGAGCTCCGGTGTGTGTGAAGTGCGGTATCTTGTGTGTGTCGTGGGGTTTCTGGCGTGGGGCTGGCTGCTTGATGTCTCTCATCCGGTTTGCCAACCTCCCGCTGTGGGGGAGACAACAACACAAAACTCCGGGCTTGTTTCTTTTCTACGTTTGAATTTCTCTGTGTATATACTTTCACTTTTCAAGTGCTCTCTCTCTCTCTCTCTCTCTCTCTCTCTCTCTCTCTCTCTCTCTCTCTCTCTCTCTCTCTCTCTTTCTCTCTCTCTCTCTCTTTCTCTCTCTCTCTCTTTCTCTCTCTCCTTCTTCTTCTTCTTCTTCTTCTTCTCCTTCTTCTTCTTCTTTCTTTCGTTCGTCTATAACTGCATTGTTGTCTCTTGTATGCATTTAACTGTCTATTTTAGTTCACTCAGTGGTCCATAGAGTTTATCTTCCACTGTTGTCTCTCTAGGCTAGAATCTCTCTCTCCCCCCCCCTCCCTCCCTCTGTGTGTGTGTGTATCTGCTTCCCGCTATCGCTCTCTCTCTCTCTCTCTCTCTCTCTCTCTGTCCGCTTCTCGCTGTCTGTCTGTCTGTCTGTCTCTGTCTCTCTCTGTCTCTCTGTCTGTCTGCCTCTCGATGTTGGTCTCTTGTCTCTCGCTGTCGCCCCCCTCTCTCTCTCTCTCTCTCTCTCTCTCTCTCTCTCTCTCTCTCTCTCTCTCTCTCTCTCTCTCTCTCTCTCACTGTCTCTCTCTTTTATTCTCTGTCTCTCTCACACAGAAGGGAAGAGAGGGAGAGAGATGGTAAGTTACATGTAGAAGGGAAGGGAGAGATGGTGAGTTACATGTATAAGGGAAGGGAGAGATGGTTAATTACATTTGAAGGGAAGGGAGAGAGATGGTTAGTTACATGTAGAAGGGAAGTGGGAGATGGTGAGTTACATGTATAAGGGAAGGGAGAGATGGGGGGTTACATGTATAAGGGAAGGGAGAGATGGGGGGTTACATGTATAAGGGAAGGGAGAAATGGTAAGTTACATTAGAAGGGAAGGGAGAGATGGTAAGTTACATGTAGAAGATTCCCCCGAAGTCGGAGAGTGTCTGCCTGTACGGCGAGGAACCACCAGTCTGCACACAATAAGCCAGGCATGGGACAACGGATACTCACGCAAACCTCAGGTCCGGTATGACATCACACTAATGTTGGACAACAGGATGTCTTCATCCGACATACAGGACTTCACGTTGGAGTTCACAGCCAGCGAACACAAGCAAACAAGCAAGCACACGTAGAAGGGAAGTGAGAGCTGGTAAGTTACGTGTAGAAGGGAAGGGAGAAATGGTGAGTTACATGTAGAAGGGAAGGGAGAAATGGTGAGTTACATGTAGAAGGGAAGGGAGAAATGGTGAGTTACATGTAGAAGGGAAGGGAGAAATGGTGAGTTACATGTAGAAGGGAAGGGAGAAATGGTGAGTTACATGTAGAAGGGAAGGGAGAAATGGTGAGTTACATGTAGAAGGGAAGGGAGAAATGGTAAGTTACACGTAGAAGGGAAGGGAGAAATGGTGAGTTACATGTAGAAGGGAAGGGAGAAATGGTGAGTTACATGTGGAAGGGAGAAATGGTGAGTTACATGTAGAAGGGAAGAGATAGATGGTGAGTTACATTAGAAGGGAAGGGAGAAATGGTGAGTTACATGTAGAAGGGAAGAGATAGATGGTGAGTTACGTAGAAGGGAAGGGAGAAATGGTGAGTTACATGTAGAAGGGAAGAGATAGATGGTGAGTTACGTAGAAGGGAAGGGAGAAATGGTGAGTTACATGTAGAAGGGAAGAGATAGATGGTGAGTTACATGTAGAAGGGAAGAGATAGATGGTGAGTTACGTAGAAGGGAAGGGAGAGATGGTGAGTTTCACGTAGAAGGGAAGGGAGAAATGGTGAGTTACATGTAGAAGGGAAGAGATAGATGGTGAGTTACGTAGAAGGGAAGGGAGAGCTGGTGAGTTACATGTAGAAGGGAAGAGATAGATGGTGATTTACGTAGAAGGGAAGTGAGAGCTGGTAAGTTACATGTAGAAGGGAAGGGAGAAATGGTGAGTTACATGTAGAAGGGAAGAGATAGATGGTGAGTTACGTAGAAGGGAAGGGAGAGATGGTGAGTTACATGTAGAAGGGAAGTGAGAGCTGGTAACTTACATGTAGAAGGGAAGGGAGAAATGGTGAGTTACATGTAGAAGGGAAGAGATAGATGGTGAGTTACGTAGAAGGGAAGGGAGAGCTGGTGAGTTACATGTAGAAGGGAAGAGATAGATGGTGAGTTACGTAGAAGGGAAGGGAGAAATGGTGAGTTACATACAGAAGGGAAGAGATAGATGGTGAGTTACGTAGAAGGGAAGGGAGAGATGGTGAGTTACATGTAGAAGGGAAGTGAGAGCTGGTAAGTTACATGTAGAAGGGAAGGGAGAAATGATGAGTTACATGTAGAAGGGAAGAGATAGATGGTGAGTTACGTAGAAGGGAAGGGAGAAATGGTGAGTTACATGTAGAAGGAAAGGGAGAAATGGTGAGTTACATGTAGAAGGGAAGAGATAGATGGTGAGTTACGTAGAAGGGAAGGGAGAGATGGTGAGTTACATGAAGAAGGGAAGTGAGAGCTGGTAAGTTACATGTAGAAGGGAAGGGAGAAATGGTGAGTTACATGTAGAAGGGAAGAGATAGATGGTGAGTTACGTTGAAGGGAAGGGAGAGATGGTGAGTTACATGAAGAAGGGAAGTGAGAGCTGGTAAGTTACATGTAGAAGGGAAGGGAGAAATGGTGAGTTACATGTAGAAGGGAAGAGATAGATGGTGAGTTACGTAGAAGGGAAGGGAGAAATTGTGAGTTACATGTAGAAGGGAAGAGATAGATGGTGAGTTACGTAGAAGGGAAGGGAGAAATGGTGAGTTACATGTAGAAGGGAAGAGATAGATGGTGAGTTACGTAGAAGGCAAGGGAGAAATGGTGAGTTACATGTAGAAGGGAAGAGATAGATGGTGAGTTACGTAGAAGGGAAGGGAGAGATGGTGAGTTACATGTAGAAGGAAAGGGAGAGATGATGAGTTACACGTAGAAGGGAAGGGAGAGGTGGTAAGTTACACGTAGAAGGGAAAGGAGAGATGGTAAGTTACATATAGAATGGAAGTGGAAGATAGGAGACTAAACGTAGACAAAAGTAAAGTAAGCGGAAGAAGGCGGGGTAAATATTAGTAAAGAAGGAAGGAAGTAAACTATTGTAGAATGGAGTAAAAGGAGAGAGGAGGCAAGCTAAACACGGATGGACATTAAGGAGATAATTGGAGTGATGGTTCAATATGTGAGAAATAAAACTAAACAGGAAATGGTTGTATTAAAAAAGTCATGGGAGTAAATGGGAGACAGGAGAGAAGTTGCTGGAGAAAGTGGGATAAAAGACAAGATGGTGTGATGGGAGACGGGAGAGAAGCTGTAGGAGAAAGTGGGGTAATAGACAAGACTGTGATAGAGACGGGAGAGAAGCTGTAGGAGAAAGTGGGGTAATAGACAAGACTTTGATGGAGACAGGAGAGAAGCTGTAGGAGAAAAATGGGGTAATAGACAAGACTGCGATGGAGACAGGAGAGAAGCTGTAGGAGAAAAATGGGGTAATAGACAAGACTGCGATGGAGACAGGAGAGAAGCTGTAGGAGAAAAATGGGATAAAAAACCAGACGGTGTGCTGGCTAATAGCGAGGCCAAGCAGTCAGTAGAGAGAGCAGGCAATTACTCAAGACCTTCATTAGATGGGGGAGGGGGCCGGAAGCGGAGGCAGGAAATTACGATGCTCCAATAAATGCAACTCGGCGTCGGTAACAAACGGAAGTGTTGCATTAATTGGAGACTGGGCGGAAGCAGCTCGCAGGAAACTGCCAGAGTATGTCGTTAATTCTCATAGCTCTGCAACAACTGTTGTACAGCATACAAATAGTCGAAAGTGTTGCAGTACACATGGCATGTAAGACGCCTTCACCAACAACGTACGTGCCAATGTGATATAGGAAAGATGAACATTGCAAACTTTCTCCGGATGGCGAATGTTTACAGGGAAACAAATGCTACAATCGAAGTCATTAAAACTGGGTGTTATCGTGTGCCATGCCGATAAGCGTGAGCGGTCACGGTTGGCCATATCACACGGTCACCATCTCACACGATCACCCATCTCACACGATCACCATCTCACACGATCACCATCTCACACGATCACCATCTCACACGATCACCATCTCACACGATCACCATCTCACACGATCACCATCTCACACGATCACCATCTCACACGATCACCATCTCACACAGTCACCAGTCTTAAATCAGCTCCGTGTTCTTGTTTCGATGATGCCATGTGGCCGTGCTGCCCATGTTTTTTATCTATCTGCCTTCCTCTTGCTTTTTTACCATAAATTTTGCCAGCTGTCGCAAAGTTTTCCAGTTTATTAATCATTACAATGTGTCCAGCAAATTGTGTTTGTCTTTCCTAATTTCTCGAATCAGTTGACGGCTATCATTCTTTTTCTTGTAGGACTTGCTCATTGGTTTTTGTGCTTTTTTTTTTTTCTTCTCCCGTCCATTATCTCATCTCATCTCATTATGTTCCTCTTGTGCCTTGTGGTGTCGAGGTGAATTATAAATAGCGGGAGAGTGCCCGTTTATGGACTTCATATATCGAAATTCCCATGGACTCTGCTATTCCCTCTGTCAGTCGTTTACGTGGTTGGCCTCTTCCTCTGCTTCCCTCTGGTCTGTACATCATTGCTTGTTGTACACTGTTAGTTGGTAACCTGCTTGCATGGCCAAACCATTTTACTTGCTGCCTTCTAATGAAATCTAGCGCTGCGTCCATTGTATTAGGCCAAAATTATATATGTACACATTTAGCTTGCCTTTCTGGGAAACGCTGGTAGATGTTGCTGCCATGCCGCCAATTTTTTGTATGCTGACGAGAGGCAGGATTGTCTTGGGAAAATACAGCGGTGGTATTTCCTTGAATTCCGCAACGTCTAGTCTGCCACTTGTTATTTTGTTTTTGTAAAGCTGAACAATTTCACTGTCCGTTTTTGTTCATTTACTAATTTTGGCTGTCTAATAAATTTTCAGTATGCTTCTGTAAAACCACATCTCCAAGGCTTCTAGGGACATTTTTGTCGTCTCTTTAATAATTGTCAAAGGTGTGCAGCTGTATGTAAAACTAATTCTAAGTAACATGCAAGAATTCTTTTTCTAGCTTCCAATGACAAGGACTTGTTGTATAAAATGTTCTTCATTCGATAAGTTGCATGTCCTTCACAGGACGTAGCAGTCAACCCCAGCATTTTCGCTGTTCGTGATTCCTGGGCAAATTTTACGTTCAGTAGTTTGCCATTGCTTTCTGAACGACCGGCTGATATACCTTTTTCGAAAAAACTAGCACCGCTGTGTTTCGAGCCCGGGTATACGGGCTCACAAACCACGTTCGCAAGCCCTTAGCCACAGAGACCGGTACATTCATTCGATAAAATGTAGTTTTTTCTTGTCCTATTTGTGGAGAGAAAATCGTGACAACTGGAGAGGTCGAGGGGAAGAGAAGCAGAGGCAAACCAAGAGAAATGATGCTGGATGGATTGAGACAGTGACATGGAGGAATATCATCAGCAGAGTTGATCCAGAACACCAAAGACCGAGATCTGTGGAGAGCCATGAACGCCTACGCCAGCTGGCAAGGGCACTTGATGATGGTGATGATTCAGTTCTTTATATCTGTGATGTGTCTTCGTTTTGATGTTATCCATATGCCTAGATATCTAAATTTCTGTACTAGCCGCAAAACAACATCATTTAATTTAATTGTACATTTAGCACACTCTGTTTCCTTGCTATCACAATGATTCTGTCTTTCATAATGTAGCTTAAAGTGGCGGTTGAACCACATGAACTGCGTAGGAAAACCAGTGGGCTAGTCGCACGTTACTGCAAATCTATCATCATCGTTGTTTACATGCTGCAAAATGTCCTCACAATATGGAATAAAGAAGTGGGGCAACTTATATGTATTGAGTTAAGGCGGAAAGGTCACAACCTATCTCCAGTTTCTGCTTGCTAGTCCTTGACCTGTCGTGACCTCTGGTATCGCTTCATTATGTGTCTAGTGTTTCACTTGTTTAAGAATATTGTTATCGTTGTGTCACTTACTGTTGGGTTACAAGTGGTTGTGTAATGTTTTCTTGTTAGTAGGAAGCTCTGTGATGACGTGGTTACGTTGTTAGTCCCGCGCTCCAAAGGTTTTGGGTTCGATTTCGGGCTGCGTCATTCTGTTCACGATTTTTCTCGGAGAACCCTGGGGTCGTCGCTGTAGTTACGGAGTTCGTGCTTTGTGGGCGCTTTCGACAGGCCCTCCCCGCGGAAAGAGACCTAGCCATTTTGAATTAAACCCAGTACAATGAAGTCTTGCCTATTTAAAAAAAAAGCGTTTTCTTGTTGGCAGTTTGGGGCTAGTTACATCACGGTTGTTTGGTGCGTGGGTTTGTAGGGGTTATGGGGTTGGGGGTTTGTTGGTTTTGGGGGTTTGTTGGGGTTGTAAGTTTGTTGGTAGGCTGCCTGGCTGGTGGGTATGTTGATTGATTGGTTGCTTGGCTTTTTGATCGATTGTCTGGTTGATTGAGTGGCTGGCTGACGAACTCCGTGGTGCCGAGATGTCTACTCTTGTACACGCTGATTGAACGTGAGACATTTTGTATTCATGACCGATCCACACTTTGTTAGTTTGTATTCACTGTGGATCCACCCTGTGTTAGTCTGTATTCACTGTAGATCCACCATGTGTTAGTCTGTATTCACTGTGGATCCACCCTGTGTTAGTCTGTATTCACTGTAGATCCACCATGTGTTAGTCTGTACTCACTGTAGATCCACCATGTGTTAGTCTGTATTCACTGTAGATCCACACTTTGTTAGTCTGTATTCACTGTAGATCCACCATGTGTTAGTCTGTATTCACTGTAGATCCACCGTGTGTTAGTCTGTATTCACTGTAGATCCACACTTTGTTAGTCTGTATTCACTGTAGATCCACCATGTGTTAGTCTGTATTCACTGTAGATCCACACTTTGTTAGTCTGTATTCACTGTAGATCCACCGTGAGTTAGTCTGTATTCACTGTAGATCCACCATGTGTTAGTCTGTACTCACTGTAGATCCACCATGTGTTAGTCTGTACTCACTGTAGATCCACACTTTGTTAGTCTGTATTCACTGTAGATCCACCATGTGTTAGTCTGTATTCACTGTAGATCCACACTTTGTTAGTCTGTATTCACTGTAGATCCACCATGTGTTAGTCTGTATTCACTGTAGATCCACACTTTGTTAGTCTGTATTCACTGTAGATCCACCATGTGTTAGTCTGTATTCACTGTAGATCCACCATGTGTTAGTCTGTACTCACTGTAGATCCACCATGTGTTAGTCTGTATTCACTGTAGATCCACCATGTGTTAGTCTGTATTCACTGTAGATCCACCGTGTGTTAGTCTGTATTCACTGTAGATCCGCCGTGAGTTAGTCTGTATTCACTGTAGATCCACCATGTGTTAGTCTGTATTCACTGTAGATCCACCATGTGTTAGTCTGTATTCACTGTAGATCCACCATGTGTTAGTCTGTATTCAGACCTTGCAACTGGCCTATGTCAATTCACGTCAGTAAATGTCAGGTAAAGGACACCCTTTCGCCTGCCGTAACTGGCGTTCTGGCATACGGTGCTCCAGCTATATTTGTACAGACCTAGGGGCACTCCAGGCGTTCTGTGGTCACATTCACACCGACCGCCTTCGCTGCCCGAGACATTTCCAGGTACCGATTTTAGACCGGTCAATCCGGGACGCCTGGTCAATAGGAAAATAAAACCCAGCCTTGATGCGGATTCGAACTCCTGACCACGGGACAGGCAGGCTGGTGTCTAGACACATGGCCACCGCGGCTCCCTGTCATTCTGTGTTCATATCAATCCGTGCCGTGATGAACAGCCGGCAGAGATCTTCTCTCGTTGTCTTCCTCTGTCTCTTGTCCATTCATCTCGTCAGCTGCTCCAGTGTTTTCCAGATTGATCTCTTCTCATATTGTGGCCAAAATGTTGACTTGTTGTTTGCGATAAGTCGTCTGTGTTTCTTAAACTCTTTCTAACACAGAGTTAACAGTCTCTCTCTCCTCATCCCCCCGAATCACATGTATATAACGGAGGTCATCATGGCAGAATGAATAGGAACGCTTGTTCTTAAACATCCGGTGTGCTGATGCCGAGGTAAGAGGTTCAACCCCTACACCGGACAGTAGGACTAACATGTTGACCTCTGGATCTTAACTTTGGGATGTAAATTACAAGTACCCCTATAGTCGGAGTGGGTTCGCCTGATGGCAAGGAACACTATTAATAGGGAAAGCTAATTCACACGCAAAATTCAGTCCAGCACCACTAGACGTTATGTATGGACTACGTTTGAGTTCAAAGCGAGCGAGCGCAAAAAAAAAGACATGTATATAATGATAGTACACGACTGTGGCATAACGCAGCCAACATTATTCATTCATCAACTCATGCCGCAAAAAGAGGAAACAACATTGAAAGAAATTGACTTCACAAACGCAATTGGAGATTGGGACTTAAAACTTAACATCAAAACTGGAACTGAACAAGTGACAAATGACGTGGATTCTTGGAAAGATTTCATCAGACCAAGCTCAGAAAACCATTGGATAGGAAAACCACATGACCGCCTTCGCGCCAGTGCATAATTAACATATATTACTATTTCATCAGAAATGTTAATAAGCCCGCACTTTTGTCTGAACTCGCTCCATGGACGGATGTGAGAAGAGTGTGTGACCAAAAATTCAATGGGCAAGGCAAAAGTCTGGATCCGAGGTACGTTTGTTAGCCCTTGATTAGACTAAGAACCCGATGTATCAAGTATCAAGTAATGTAAACCCATGTTTGTGATGTCAATTGAAATGTATGATTATTAATTAAAACCTCTGAAATGTAAAAATGCTCGACTGTAGATTCTAACGACGCAAAGCCATTCCCGGGCAGAATATTCTCTTCGATGAAACTACAATCTCTGATATTCTTAGAGATAATTATTAACTTTAAGAAGTGCATTCTACTACTATATTCTATTCTAAACAACTGTGAGAAGTGATGATTCTAAAGCAATCTTGTGCATTTCACCAGAAACATTGTTGAAGATGCATCACTATCTACAGCTGAAAAGACAGTTCGTGTACTAGAACAAGTGCCTTGTTCTAAAACAGACTTATCTATGCCTGTTTACAATCTAGAAAGCTGAAAGTGAAATCAATCTTTCCTTTCTCCTTTGTCTATAGAATTAATAGGGTTTGGCGAAATAAATATTTATATTTATGTCAAATTTAATTAGATAAGGGCACACATGAACTGCAACACATGAGAAAGTTGTGCTTCGCGGAACACCATCACGCGCAGTGAACTTAACTCATTATTCAACATAACTTAAAACACAACACCACTCCACACCACTCATCACCACACAACCCAACACTCAACATCACAACAACAACAGGTAATGGAAGAGAGTTATTAGACACAAGAAGAAGAAGTAGTTAATTGGGAAAACACAGAGAATTATTTATACACATTGTAAACACCATTTAGTGGAAGAAATGTTCTAAATGTATGTCATTTATTTACATGCATCTTGACATATTCTCACTCTTGTCAATGTCTTACTGTACACGTTCACTGACCCCGGTCAAATGAGAATTTACATACAGCAGGAACAAGTTGATACAAGGCGTACACCGTGTGATAATCTCTGACCACCCCAACTTAACCCAACACTAGCTCAGAGAGAAAAGGAGGGGAGGGGAACTAGTTCCTACTTCAGGAATTTAGATTTCTTCCGACCTACTTCTTATTATTGTATTGGTAGGAATGTATATACTTATGCGAATATTCATCAGTGATCTTGGTGGCTACATACCAACAACCACCCAACACATCAGCAAATTAACCACCTAAATCAGACCTGAGGGAGGGAAGCCGAGAGAAAGAGATGAACCACAAGTGAGAGGGGGGATGACTTCGCTATGAGCAGAGCATGGGGAGGCCTTCAGAGGAGCTATGCGGGCAGACCTGAAGTGGATCCATCAGTCAATGGACCCTGGCTTACCTAATCCTCCAGTCACCAGGTTACTTTTCTCATAGGTAGAACCACACCCAATTACAGGAACACTGATATGTTTATGGTTGAGACAACACTATCATACTTAATATGTACAACATCAAAATGTTTACTATGTTTTCACACTTGTTGACATCTCATATATTGATGCTTGTTATTGATTGTCTGGGACAATGGTCCAATGTGCAACTGTTCTATTACTTTGTGTAAATCACAATAGAGATGTATGTACTGACCAGAAGGCTCAGGCCAGTCAATAAATGATTGACATGAATTGACCTTCTGTTAATTTGTCAAGTTCAAACCTATCTGTGCCAACAACTTCTTTGTACATCATGTTGTCAAAATCTAATGTGTTTGATTATGTGTTTGATGGTTTAAAGATAAATTAACTCATAATGACTTACTGAATGGGGAAATAAAAAGACTCTAGATCTATCAACTGCTCAACATCCATGTTTTCTTCATCTAAATCAGGCTGAGAAAATTCTCCAGACTTTCCTCAGATTTGATAAACAATAAGGGGGCTCCAGAGCTATCAGAATCATTGGAGAAGGGGCAGATTCCCAGTTAGTAATTACCATTCTTACCAGGGCCATAATCTATATCTCCTAGACAATACTTAATAGAACGAGGCCTGCAGATAACTCAAGGTTCATATTCTGGGGTTATTGAAGATAGAAGAGGATGGGGCTCTACATCTTTTGTTAGAGATGGGGCATGCACTACAGTGATCTCCCACTCCCTTCAAAAATATATGACATATTGGGGGCTCGTCCGGGATGGTTCCCATATATTAACCTTTAAACAATCACCTAAAAATACATGAACACAATTATCTTTAGATTATTGACACAGTTATTTTCTATAATGTTTAACAGATACCATGTGGGGTATTGATTGACAGCCACATGATATGAATGACATTTATAGATAAATAAGATAGGTGACTGATCTTTACTCCTGGAGAAGGGGGCCATGTTCAAATAGGCTTATACTTCAGAGAGAGTTGCTCCAGGTGAAATATATAGTGTGTATCTACTCTACCAACACTACTTCTCTTTCAGAGAAGGTGTTCCTTTACTGTGGAGTCTGAACTTAACAGCATTTCATCAACCACCGGAAAATCTTATCCGTTGGGAAAACTCTGTCTAATTTCAGATTCTTTTCTTTACTAGGAATTAATTGTGGTTACTTCAGTGCCTGCTGCCTTTGGCTTTTCTAGCATTGACAGACAGACATAACATAGGGTGTTTTTAATATTGCACATGCTCTGTTGTATCTTTGCAGATCAGGGACTGACAAACTTACGCGGATCAGACTAACTGCAATTATATTGATAGGCAGAGCAAAGCAATAAATTATAGACATGGCGGAAACTGCAAAGTTTAGAGCCCAAATAACAGAAACAGGTAGGGAGTGCGGGTTAGATGGCCTTGAGCTAGCTAACTATGTTTCGGATGCATTCGACAAAAGAGAAAGACTGCAGGCTGAATTGACTCTCAAAGAAAAACAGCTTCAAGCAGAATTGGAGGAGAAAGAGAAACGATTTCAAGCAGAATTGGAGGAGAAAGAGAAACGACTACAGGCTGAAATGGAAGATAAGGAGAGAGAGCGTCAACACCAACTGGAGTTGAGGAGAATGGAGATTGAAGTGGAGATCCGGAGAATAGAGAAAGGGAGTGGACCTACACCCTCAACCTCATCAGGATCGCCAGTGACAGAACCACCTCACGTCTCTCAACGTAATTCAGGAGCTATGTCATTTCCTCTGGAACCCTTTAATGAACAGACTGACCATATCGAAGGATTTTTATCACGCTTCGAGGCAATGGCTGTCAGCTGTGGGCTTGAAGAAAGTAGATGGGCGACGAAGTTGGCGCAGGCCTTAAGATCCACGGCGTATGAAGTGTTCTCAAGACTCACTAGAGAGGAACAACAGAACTACACAACACTCAAGACGGCACTCTTGAGCCGATTCGAAGTGGACGCCGAATCTTATAAACTCAGGTTCAAAGCCGCAAGGAAGGAACCGGGTGAGAGCTACGCACAACTAGTCGAAAGACTGAAGTCATACATACAAAGATGGACTTGCTTGGGAGGATTTGAGGAAAATTATGGACTCCGTGAAATGATTATCATTGATCAGATCAAGGGGAAAATGCAGAACGAAATGAAGGCATTCCTAACCCAAAACGGGGCTGACCGCCTGGAAACTATAATCATCCTGGCAGAGAGATTTGAGAAATCTCAAAAGGAGATGGGAGGAAATGGACGTTCGAACAACACCCCCTCTCAAAACAAAACTCCACAGCCAAAAGAGGGTGAAAACACTGTAGCCACCGGGAAAAAGGGGAAATCCCCGAAAACACTCAAAATTCAGTCCAAACAGCGCCGAGGGAGGACAAACCATTCTGTACCCATTGCAAGATTAGAGGTCACACATTTCAGAGTTGCAGAAAGAAGCCACCTCCACACACAGCGGCATGTTTGGCCAACCGAAAAGAGAGAAAAGTGAGCACTGGTGAAACGTCCAAACAGACACCTCATCAAGACACATCATCTCGTATTCCGGTTGTGGAATCCATCTTACTAAATGGATTCCAAACGACCTGTTTATATGATACTGGATTATCATATGACTGTGTTGTCTCATCATCCTTAGTTCACCCTGAACAGGTGACAGAGGAAATAGTGGAATTGCAGGGACCACTGAAGAGTTCAACAAATATGTCTCTTCCAGTGGCAAAAGTGAACATAGCCTCGCGGTATGTCACTGGGACGATCAAGGCAGCAATCTTGGACGATCCGATATATCCTGTAATCCTCGGCTGTAGATTTATCGTTCTAGGAGAACCTGTTCAACCTGTGGCGATGGCGACCATGACCACTCGATCACAGGCAACAAAAACTCCAGAAACAACTACGCCAATCCCTCGAACGGAGGAACTGAAGAGGGCACAAGAAGCCGACAGCACCTTGGAACCCTGCTTCAGAAAACTGCCAAAATCACATTTACCTCTACGTAAAGGTGATCTGTTCATGAAGTCAGCACTTCTTTACAGAAAAGCAGGACGAGCTGGACAAGAGTTTAATCAACTTGTTGTACCAACTGAATACAGGACTCAGATCTTAGAGATGGGTCACAGTCTACCATTCAGTGGTCACATGGGTATCAACGCTACTACACAGCGGATTACCACTCACTACTTTTGGCCAGGGATGAATTCAGACATACAACGGTTTGTAAAATCATGCCCACAGTGTCAGAAAGTATCACCAAAACACCGGACACCACCGGCAATGTTGGGTGAATCGCCAATCACTGGAATTCCATTTGAGAAAGTGGCAGTAGACATAATCGGACCTCTCTCAGCAACGAAGAGGCGAAACCGATTCATATTAACGCTTGTGGACACAACAACCATGTGGGCCGAAGCAGTTCCTATGCCCAGCTGTGACTCCAAACACGTCGCTGATGCATTATTAGGAATATTCACACGTCTAGGATTCCCACAAAGGATCTTGACGGACAACGGTTCACAGTTTCGTGGTAAGCTCATGGAAGAGACCTTCAGACTTTTTCATGCACGCCATATCTTCAGTTCACCATATCACCCTCAGTCAAATGGACTTGTGGAAAGGTGGAACGGGACATTGATTAGTATCCTGCGCAAAATTGCCCAGGAGAAGACAGAGGATTGGGACTTGTATTTACCCGCAGCTTTATTCGCTTACAGGGAAGTACCCCATCACTCAACAGGTTTTGCTCCAGCCACACTGTTGTTTGGACGACCAATCAAGGGACCACTTGAGGCGTTACTGCGAACATGGACTGATAATACTACAGATGATACAGTCGTGACTGCATCTACATATGTTGCCGAGTTGAAAAATCGTTTACAACACAGTTGGAAACAAGCGAATGTCAATCTACGTCAAGCCAGACGAAGAATTGCTCGTAACTTCAACCGCAAGGCAAAGGATAGAGTTAGAGGTTGGAGAGAAGGTGATGTTGCTGCTTCCAACCAGTCAGAATAAGCTGCAAATAGGATGGAGAGGACCTTATGTAGTGACGGAGAAGATCTCACGTACCAACTACAGAATTTCAGTCAAAGGCAAGATGAAAGTATTTCACATAAACCTCTTGAAGAAATATCATGAAAGACCCTCAACCACCGAACCTGCACATCTGATGGCCATGAGTGTGGCTACTAAAGTCGGAGAAGGATCAACAATGGGAGTCGAGTGCCAACTGCAAGCCAAAGAGACCTTTAAGGATGTGGAAATCAATCCCAACTTAACAAAGGATCAGCAAAAGCAGATTAGGGAACTTATGGCAAAATATGCAGAAGTACTTACTGATAAGCCAGGAAGAACTGATTTGGAGGAATTTGACATGAAGTTGAATGACACAGTGCCTGTGCGAGTCAAGACTTACCCGGTTCCTTATGCAAAGCAAAAGACTTTAGAGGAAGAAATACAACAGCTGCTCACCGCAGGAATAATCTCACCATCTGAATCACCTTACAGTGCTAGCGTCGTATTATTGAGAAAGCCAAGTGGAGAACATAGATTGTGCATCGATTATCGACAGCTCAATGCTATAACTGAATTCCAAGCAGAACCTCTGCCTGATCAGAATAAACTCTTCACAGCACTCAACCGAGCTAAGTACTTTACTAGGATTGATCTCAGTAAGGGATATTACCAGATTCCTGTAAAACCGGAAGTTAGACCATGGTTAGCTTTCAGCACGCCTGGAGGACACTATGAGTTCAACGTTCTTCCATTCGGATTAAGTAATGCTCCCAGCGTCTTTACACGTATGATGAGAAAATTACTTGACCCACTACAGCATCCAGACATCGGTCACTTCATGGATGACATCCTGATCGCAACTGAAACATTTGAAGAGCATGTAGAAACCCTGCATCTTTTGTTCAGGCGCCTCAGAGAAACTGGATTGACGGCTAGACCAAAGAAGTGTCAGATAGGATTCCAAGAATTGGACTTTCTAGGTCATAAGATATCTCATGGACTGATAACTCCACAAGAGGGAAATGTGGACAAACTCCAGAGAGCACCTCGTCCAAAAACAAAGAAGGATGTAAGATCATTTGTATCCTTATGTGGATTCTATCAAAAATACATCAAGGACTTCAATACTCTGTCAGCACCTTTAACGGATCTCACCAAAAAGGGGAAACCAGAGAAAGTCACTTGGTCAGCTGACTGTGAGAGAGCTTTCACAGCATTAAAGCAGGCATTAACTGCTCATCCAGTCTTACATCTACCAGACCTCGACCAACCATTCGTGCTGCGCACCGATGCCAGTAACATAGGAATTGGGGCAACGCTGTTGCAGAGAAAGGGAGATGTACCATCAGAGCTATTCCCTGTAGCCTATGCTAGCAGGAAATTGAATGCAGCAGAGAGAAATTACAGTACTATCGAGAGAGAATGTCTTGCGCTCGTATGGAGTGTACAGAAATTTCAAGCATACCTATATGGCAGACACTTCACAGTGCAATGTGACCATCAACCACTCATGTTTCTCGCAGCATCTAAGACTCTGAATGCCCGACTTATGAGGTGGTCGCTGCTTCTTCAACCTTACTCGTTCCAGGTTGAGTATGTTCCTGGGAAAATGAATGTGGGAGCGGACTTCCTGAGTCGACACCCAGTGCCTGATGAACCAGGTCAATCAGATGCAGAAGGGAATACAAGGGAGGAAAAATGGGAACAACTTGATAACTGAAAATGTTGGAAACATAGTTCCATACCATAGAACAATCTGGAGTGGGGCCATGTGGCATAACGCAGCCAACATTATTCATTCATCAACTCATGCCGCAAAAAGAGGAAACAACATTGAAAGAAATTGACTTCACAAACGCAATTGGAGATTGGGACTTAAAACTTAACATCAAAACTGGAACTGAACAAGTGACAAATGACGTGGATTCTTGGAAAGATTTCATCAGACCAAGCTCAGAAAACCATTGGATAGGAAAACCACATGACCGCCTTTGCGCCAGTGCATAATTAACATATATTACTATTTCATCAGAAATGTTAATAAGCCCGCACTTTTGTCTGAACTCGCTCCATGGACGGATGTGAGAAGAGTGTGTGACCAAAAATTCAATGGGCAAGGCAAAAGTCTGGATCCGAGGTACGTTTGTTAGCCCTTGATTAGACTAAGAACCCGATGTATCAAGTATCAAGTAATGTAAACCCATGTTTGTGATGTCAATTGAAATGTATGATTATTAATTAAAACCTCTGAAATGTAAAAATGCTCGACTGTAGATTCTAACGACGCAAAGCCATTCCCGGGCAGAATATTCTCTTCGATGAAACTACAATCTCTGATATTCTTAGAGATAATTATTAACTTTAAGAAGTGCATTCTACTACTATATTCTATTCTAAACAACTGTGAGAAGTGATGATTCTAAAGCAATCTTGTGCATTTCACCAGAAACATTGTTGAAGATGCATCACTATCTACAGCTGAAAAGACAGTTCGTGTACTAGAACAAGTGCCTTGTTCTAAAACAGACTTATCTATGCCTGTTTACAATCTAGAAAGCTGAAAGTGAAATCAATCTTTCCTTTCTCCTTTGTCTATAGAATTAATAGGGTTTGGCGAAATAAATATTTATATTTATGTCAAATTTAATTAGATAAGGGCACACATGAACTGCAACACATGAGAAAGTTGTGCTTCGCGGAACACCATCATGCGCAGTGAACTTAACTCATTATTCAACATAACTTAAAACACAACACCACTCCACACCACTCATCACCACACAACCCAACACTCAACATCACAACAACAACAGGTAATGGAAGAGAGTTATTAGACACAAGAAGAAGAAGTAGTTAATTGGGAAAACACAGAGAATTATTTATACACATTGTAAACACCATTTAGTGGAAGAAATGTTCTAAATGTATGTCATTTATTTACATGCATCTTGACATATTCTCACTCTTGTCAATGTCTTACTGTACACGTTCACTGACCCCGGTCAAATGAGAATTTACATACAGCAGGAACAAGTTGATACAAGGCGTACACCGTGTGATAATCTCTGACCACCCCAACTTAACCCAACACTAGCTCAGAGAGAAAAGGAGGGGAGGGGAACTAGTTCCTACTTCAGGAATTTAGATTTCTTCCGACCTACTTCTTATTATTGTATTGGTAGGAATGTATATATTTATGCGAATATTCATCAGTGATCTTGGTGGCTACATACCAACAACCACCCAACACATCAGCAAATTAACCACCTAAATCAGACCTGAGGGAGGGAAGCCGAGAGAAAGAGATGAACCACAAGTGAGAGGGGGGATGACTTCGCTATGAGCAGAGCATGGGGAGGCCTTCAGAGGAGCTATGCGGGCAGACCTGAAGTGGATCCATCAGTCAATGGACCCTGGCTTACCTAATCCTCCAGTCACCAGGTTACTTTTCTCATAGGTAGAACCACACCCAATTACAGGAACACTGATATGTTTATGGTTGAGACAACACTATCATACTTAATATGTACAACATCAAAATGTTTACTATGTTTTCACACTTGTTGACATCTCATATATTGATGCTTGTTATTGATTGTCTGGGACAATGGTCCAATGTGCAACTGTTCTATTACTTTGTGTAAATCACAATAGAGATGTATGTACTGACCAGAAGGCTCAGGCCAGTCAATAAATGATTAACATGAATTGACCTTCTGTTAATTTGTCAAGTTCAAACCTATCTGTGCCAACAACTTCTTTGTACATCATGTTGTCAAAATCTAATGTGTTTGATTATGTGTTTGATGGTTTAAAGATAAATTAACTCATAATGACTTACTGAATGGGGAAATAAAAAGACTCTAGATCTATCAACTGCTCAACATCCATGTTTTCTTCATCTAAATCAGGCTGAGAAAATTCTCCAGACTTTCCTCAGATTTGATAAACAATAAGGGGGCTCCAGAGCTATCAGAATCATTGGAGAAGGGGCAGATTCCCAGTTAGTAATTACCATTCTTACCAGGGCCATAATCTATATCTCCTAGACAATACTTAATAGAACGAGGCCTGCAGATAACTCAAGGTTCATATTCTGGGGTTATTGAAGATAGAAGAGGATGGGGCTCTACATCTTTTGTTAGAGATGGGGCATGCACTACAGTGATCTCCCACTCCCTTCAAAAATATATGACATATTGGGGGCTCGTCCGGGATGGTTCCCATATATTAACCTTTAAACAATCACCTAAAAATACATGAACACAATTATCTTTAGATTATTGACACAGTTATTTTCTATAATGTTTAACAGATACCATGTGGGGTATTGATTGACAGCCACATGATATGAATGACATTTATAGATAAATAAGATAGGTGACTGATCTTTACTCCTGGAGAAGGGGGCCATGTTCAAATAGGCTTATACTTCAGAGAGAGTTGCTCCAGGTGAAATATATAGTGTGTATCTACTCTACCAACACTACTTCTCTTTCAGAGAAGGTGTTCCTTTACTGTGGAGTCTGAACTTAACAGCATTTCATCAACCACCGGAAAATCTTATCCGTTGGGAAAACTCTGTCTAATTTCAGATTCTTTTCTTTACTAGGAATTAATTGTGGTTACTTCAGTGCCTGCTGCCTTTGGCTTTTCTAGCATTGACAGACAGACATAACATAGGGTGTTTTTAATATTGCACATGCTCTGTTGTATCTTTGCAGATCAGGGACTGACAAACTTACGCGGATCAGACTAACTGCAATTATATTGATAGGCAGAGCAAAGCAATAAATTATAGACATGGTGGAAACTGCAAAGTTTAGAGCCCAAATAACAGAAACAGGTAGGGAGTGCGGGTTAGATGGCCTTGAGCTAGCTAACTATGTTTCGGATGCATTCGACAAAAGAGAAAGACTGCAGGCTGAATTGACTCTCAAAGAAAAACAGCTTCAAGCAGAATTGGAGGAGAAAGAGAAACGATTTCAAGCAGAATTGGAGGAGAAAGAGAAACGACTACAGGCTGAAATGGAAGATAAGGAGAGAGAGCGTCAACACCAACTGGAGTTGAGGAGAATGGAGATTGAAATGGAGATCCGGAGAATAGAGAAAGGGAGTGGACCTACACCCTCAACCTCATCAGGATCGCCAGTGACAGAACCACCTCACGTCTCTCAACGTAATTCAGGAGCTATGTCATTTCCTCTGGAACCCTTTAATGAACAGACTGACCATATCGAAGGATTTTTATCACGCTTCGAGGCAATGGCTGTCAGCTGTGGGCTTGAAGAAAGTAGATGGGCGATGAAGTTGGCACAGGCCTTAAGATCCACGGCGTATGAAGTGTTCTCAAGACTCACTAGAGAGGAACAACAGAACTACACAACACTCAAGACGGCACTCTTGAGCCGATTCGAAGTGGACGCCGAATCTTATAAACTCAGGTTCAAAGCCGCAAGGAAGGAACCGGGTGAGAGCTACGCACAACTAGTCAAAAGACTGAAGTCATACATACAAAGATGGACTTGCTTGGGAGGATTTGAGGAAAATTATGGACTCCGTGAAATGATTATCATTGATCAGATCAAGGGGAAAATGCAGAACGAAATGAAGGCATTCCTAACCCAAAACGGGGCTGACCGCCTGGAAACTATAATCATCCTGGCAGAGAGATTTGAGAAATCTCAAAAGGAGATGGGAGGAAATGGACGTTCGAACAACACCCCCTCTCAAAACAAAACTCCACAGCCAAAAGAGGGTGAAAACACTGTAGCCACCGGGAAAAAGGGGAAATCCCCGAAAACACTCAAAATTCAGTCCAAACAGCGCCGAGGGAGGACAAACCATTCTGTACCCATTGCAAGATTAGAGGTCACACATTTCAGAGTTGCAGAAAGAAGCCACCTCCACACACAGCGGCATGTTTGGCCAACCGAAAAGAGAGAAAAGTGAGCACTGGTGAAACGTCCAAACAGACACCTCATCAAGACACATCATCTCGTATTCCGGTTGTGGAATCCATCTTACTAAATGGATTCCAAACGACCTGTTTATATGATACTGGATTATCATATGACTGTGTTGTCTCATCATCCTTAGTTCACCCTGAACAGGTGACAGAGGAAATAGTGGAATTGCAGGGACCACTGAAGAGTTCAACAAATATGTCTCTTCCAGTGGCAAAAGTGAACATAGCCTCGCGGTATGTCACTGGGACGATCAAGGCAGCAATCTTGGACGATCCGATATATCCTGTAATCCTCGGCTGTAGATTTATCGTTCTAGGAGAACCTGTTCAACCTGTGGCGATGGCGACCATGACCACTCGATCACAGGCAACAAAAACTCCAGAAACAACTACGCCAATCCCTCGAACGGAGGAACTGAAGAGGGCACAAGAAGCCGACAGCACCTTGGAACCCTGCTTCAGAAAACTGCCAAAATCACATTTACCTCTACGTAAAGGTGATCTGTTCATGAAGTCAGCACTTCTTTACAGAAAAGCAGGACGAGCTGGACAAGAGTTTAATCAACTTGTTGTACCAACTGAATACAGGACTCAGATCTTAGAGATGGGTCACAGTCTACCATTCAGTGGGCACATGGGTATCAACGCTACTACACAGCGGATTACCACTCACTACTTTTGGCCAGGGATGAATTCAGACATACAACGGTTTGTAAAATCATGCCCACAGTGTCAGAAAGTATCACCAAAACACCGGACACCACCGGCAATGTTGGGTGAATCGCCAATCACTGGAATTCCATTTGAGAAAGTGGCAGTAGACATAATCGGACCTCTCTCAGCAACGAAGAGGCGAAACCGATTCATATTAACGCTTGTGGACACAACAACCATGTGGGCCGAAGCAGTTCCTATGCCCAGCTGTGACTCCAAACACGTCGCTGATGCATTATTAGGAATATTCACACGTCTAGGATTCCCACAAAGGATCTTGACGGACAACGGTTCACAGTTTCGTGGTAAGCTCATGGAAGAGACCTTCAGACTTTTTCATGCACGCCATATCTTCAGTTCACCATATCACCCTCAGTCAAATGGACTTGTGGAAAGGTGGAACGGGACATTGATTAGTATCCTGCGCAAAATTGCCCAGGAGAAGACAGAGGATTGGGACTTGTATTTACCCGCAGCTTTATTCGCTTACAGGGAAGTACCCCATCACTCAACAGGTTTTGCTCCAGCCACACTGTTGTTTGGACGACCAATCAAGGGACCACTTGAGGCGTTACTGCGAACATGGACTGATAATACTACAGATGATACAGTCGTGACTGCATCTACATATGTTGCCGAGTTGAAAAATCGTTTACAACACAGTTGGAAACAAGCGAATGTCAATCTACGTCAAGCCAGACGAAGAATTGCTCGTAACTTCAACCGCAAGGCAAAGGATAGAGTTAGAGGTTGGAGAGAAGGTGATGTTGCTGCTTCCAACCAGTCAGAATAAGCTGCAAATAGGATGGAGAGGACCTTATGTAGTGACGGAGAAGATCTCACGTACCAACTACAGAATTTCAGTCAAAGGCAAGATGAAAGTATTTCACATAAACCTCTTGAAGAAATATCATGAAAGACCCTCAACCACCGAACCTGCACATCTGATGGCCATGAGTGTGGCTACTAAAGTCGGAGAAGGATCAACAATGGGAGTCGAGTGCCAACTGCAAGCCAAAGAGACCTTTAAGGATGTGGAAATCAATCCCAACTTAACAAAGGATCAGCAAAAGCAGATTAGGGAACTTATGGCAAAATATGCAGAAGTACTTACTGATAAGCCAGGAAGAACTGATTTGGAGGAATTTGACATGAAGTTGAATGACACAGTGCCTGTGCGAGTCAAGACTTACCCAGTTCCTTATGCAAAGCAAAAGACTTTAGAGGAAGAAATACAACAGCTGCTCACCGCAGGAATAATCTCACCATCTGAATCACCTTACAGTGCTAGCGTCGTATTATTGAGAAAGCCAAGTGGAGAACATAGATTGTGCATCGATTATCGACAGCTCAATGCTATAACTGAATTCCAAGCAGAACCTCTGCCTGATCAGAATAAACTCTTCACAGCACTCAACCGAGCTAAGTACTTTACTAGGATTGATCTCAGTAAGGGATATTACCAGATTCCTGTAAAACCGGAAGTTAGACCATGGTTAGCTTTCAGCACGCCTGGAGGACACTATGAGTTCAACGTTCTTCCATTCAGATTAAGTAATGCTCCCAGCGTCTTTACACGTATGATGAGAAAATTACTTGACCCACTACAGCATCCAGACATTGGTCACTTCATGGATGACATCCTGATCGCAACTGAAACATTTGAAGAGCATGTAGAAACCCTGCATCTTTTGTTCAGGCGCCTCAGAGAAACTGGATTGACGGCTAGACCAAAGAAGTGTCAGATAGGATTCCAAGAATTGGACTTTCTAGGTCATAAGATATCTCATGGACTGATAACTCCACAAGAGGGAAATGTGGACAAACTCCAGAGAGCACCTCGTCCAAAAACAAAGAAGGATGTAAGATCATTTGTATCCTTATGTGGATTCTATCAAAAATACATCAAGGACTTCAATACTCTGTCAGCACCTTTAACGGATCTCACCAAAAAGGGGAAACCAGAGAAAGTCACTTGGTCAGCTGACTGTGAGAGAGCTTTCACAGCATTAAAGCAGGCATTAACTGCTCATCCAGTCTTACATCTACCAGACCTCGACCAACCATTCGTGCTGTGCACCGATGCCAGTAACATAGGAATTGGGGCAACGCTGTTGCAGAGAAAGGGAGATGTACCATCAGAGCTATTCCCTGTAGCCTATGCTAGCAGGAAATTGAATGCAGCAGAGAGAAATTACAGTACTATCGAGAGAGAATGTCTTGCGCTCGTATGGAGTGTACAGAAATTTCAAGCATACCTATATGGCAGACACTTCACAGTGCAATGTGACCATCAACCACTCATGTTTCTCGCAGCATCTAAGACTCTGAATGCCCGACTTATGAGGTGGTCGCTGCTTCTTCAACCTTACTCGTTCCAGGTTGAGTATGTTCCTGGGAAAATGAATGTGGGAGCGGACTTCCTGAGTCGACACCCAGTGCCTGATGAACCAGGTCAATCAGATGCAGAAGGGAATACAAGGGAGGAAAAATGGGAACAACTTGATAACTGAAAATGTTGGAAACATAGTTCCATACCATAGAACAATCTGGAGTGGGGCCATGTGGCATAACGCAGCCAACATTATTCATTCATCAACTCATGCCGCAAAAAGAGGAAACAACATTGAAAGAAATTGACTTCACAAACGCAATTGGAGATTGGGACTTAAAACTTAACATCAAAACTGGAACTGAACAAGTGACAAATGACGTGGATTCTTGGAAAGATTTCATCAGACCAAGCTCAGAAAACCATTGGATAGGAAAACCACATGACCGCCTTCGCGCCAGTGCATAATTAACATATATTACTATTTCATCAGAAATGTTAATAAGCCCGCACTTTTGTCTGAACTCGCTCCATGGACGGATGTGAGAAGAGTGTGTGACCAAAAATTCAATGGGCAAGGCAAAAGTCTGGATCCGAGGTACGTTTGTTAGCCCTTGATTAGACTAAGAACCCGATGTATCAAGTATCAAGTAATGTAAACCCATGTTTGTGATGTCAATTGAAATGTATGATTATTAATTAAAACCTCTGAAATGTAAAAATGCTCGACTGTAGATTCTAACGACGCAAAGCCATTCCCGGGCAGAATATTCTCTTCGATGAAACTACAATCTCTGATATTCTTAGAGATAATTATTAACTTTAAGAAGTGCATTCTACTACTATATTCTATTCTAAACAACTGTGAGAAGTGATGATTCTAAAGCAATCTTGTGCATTTCACCAGAAACATTGTTGAAGATGCATCACTATCTACAGCTGAAAAGACAGTTCGTGTACTAGAACAAGTGCCTTGTTCTAAAACAGACTTATCTATGCCTGTTTACAATCTAGAAAGCTGAAAGTGAAATCAATCTTTCCTTTCTCCTTTGTCTATAGAATTAATAGGGTTTGGCGAAATAAATATTTATATTTATGTCAAATTTAATTAGATAAGGGCACACATGAACTGCAACACATGAGAAAGTTGTGCTTCGCGGAACACCATCACGCGCAGTGAACTTAGCTCATTATTCAACATAACTTAAAACACAACACCACTCCACACCACTCATCACCACACAACCCAACACTCAACATCACAACAACAACAGGTAATGGAAGAGAGTTATTAGACACAAGAAGAAGAAGTAGTTAATTGGGAAAACACAGAGAATTATTTATACACATTGTAAACACCATTTAGTGGAAGAAATGTTCTAAATGTATGTCATTTATTTACATGCATCTTGACATATTCTCACTCTTGTCAATGTCTTACTGTACACGTTCACTGACCCCGGTCAAATGAGAATTTACATACAGCAGGAACAAGTTGATACAAGGCGTACACCGTGTGATAATCTCTGACCACCCCAACTTAACCCAACACTAGCTCAGAGAGAAAAGGAGGGGAGGGGAACTAGTTCCTACTTCAGGAATTTAGATTTCTTCCGACCTACTTCTTATTATTGTATTGGTAGGAATGTATATATTTATGCGAATATTCATCAGTGATCTTGGTGGCTACATACCAACAACCACCCAACACATCAGCAAATTAACCACCTAAATCAGACCTGAGGGAGGGAAGCCGAGAGAAAGAGATGAACCACAAGTGAGAGGGAGGATGACTTCGCTATGAGCAGAGCATGGGGAGGCCTTCAGAGGAGCTATGCGGGCAGACCTGAAGTGGATCCATCAGTCAATGGACCCTGGCTTACCTAATCCTCCAGTCACCAGGTTACTTTTCTCATAGGTAGAACCACACCCAATTACAGGAACACTGATATGTTTATGGTTGAGACAACACTATCATACTTAATATGTACAACATCAAAATGTTTACTATGTTTTCACACTTGTTGACATCTCATATATTGATGCTTGTTATTGATTGTCTGGGACAATGGTCCAATGTGCAACTGTTCTATTACTTTGTGTAAATCACAATAGAGATGTATGTACTGACCAGAAGGCTCAGGCCAGTCAATAAATGATTAACATGAATTGACCTTCTGTTAATTTGTCAAGTTCAAACCTATCTGTGCCAACAACTTCTTTGTACATCATGTTGTCAAAATCTAATGTGTTTGATTATGTGTTTGATGGTTTAAAGATAAATTAACTCATAATGACTTACTGAATGGGGAAATAAAAAGACTCTAGATCTATCAACTGCTCAACATCCATGTTTTCTTCATCTAAATCAGGCTGAGAAAATTCTCCAGACTTTCCTCAGATTTGATAAACAATAAGGGGGCTCCAGAGCTATCAGAATCATTGGAGAAGGGGCAGATTCTCAGTTAGTAATTACCATTCTTACCAGGGCCATAATCTATATCTCCTAGACAATACTTAATAGAACGAGGCCTGCAGATAACTCAAGGTTCATATTCTGGGGTTATTGAAGATAGAAGAGGATGGGGCTCTACATCTTTTGTTAGAGATGGGGCATGCACTACAGTGATCTCCCACTCCCTTCAAAAATATATGACAACGACCCCCTGATCTAATCTTGACAAGGGTAATCAGACACTTAGCCCTCTCGGAGAAGTGCAATAAACAGGCGTTAATAAACAACTCTGTGCCAGTTGCACACTTTAAAAATCCCACGGCAGTTGGAAATCACAATGGGCAGACCTTCAGGTCGCCGTCCTGGCAGAATTGTTAGGAACAGAAAACTTACCCACGGGTAGATAGAGC
Source organism: Cepaea hortensis (assembly GCA_963921405.1). Lineage (NCBI taxonomy): Eukaryota > Metazoa > Mollusca > Gastropoda > Stylommatophora > Helicidae > Cepaea > Cepaea hortensis. The sequence goes on from OY992896.1 coordinate 85,465,196, forward strand.
ACATGACAGCGGATGAAATCTGTCTAGAGGAGACCAAGCTTACACGGGTAGATAGAACTCGTTCCGTTGGATGGAATAGAGGAAGCCAAGCTTACACGGGTAGATAGAACCCGTTCCGTTGAATGGAATCTGTCTAGAGCAGAGGTGGCCAACCTTTCCAGCAGGCGGGCCAAATTTCAGAAATAATATTTCCTGCCGGGCCACGCACCTAATTTTCTTTTTTATATTTTGGTAATTAAAGTAAACAAGCAAGCGTGCTACAGCTTCGACAACATCGTCGTTTCCCACTCCGCGGGCCACAACATGACTCCTAGCGGGCCTCATGTTGGCCACCCCTGGTCTAGAGGAGGCCAAGTTTACACGGGTAGATAAAGCCTGTTACCTTGGATGGAATCTGTCTAGAGAAAGCAAACCTAAGGCAAATGCATGCCGCAGTCGGAGCTTTTGAGGGGCATAGCCAGGAGTGACGTATGTCTTTGTAACGAGGAGCGAAGAAGTGGACGAACCCCGTGCACTACATGAAGACTCTTCGTGGTGGTGGTGCACGGTATTGTCAGCATTCTCCCGTCCCTCGAACCACGCCTTTGTGGCGCCGAGCGATGTGTGCTTGTTTGTTTACTAATTGCTTGGGTTTCACGGGCATATCGTAAAATTGCTTCTATATGACATGCAAGAGTTGGGGCCAGTGTGGTCGAGTGGATAATAGCGCTCGTTTTTAAACTTCCGGTGTGCTGATACCGAGGTAGCAGGTTCAACCCCTACACCGGTCGGTTGGACTAAAATGTTGACTTCTCGTCCTTGACTTGGGGACGTAAATTACAAGTACCTCTGAAGTCAGAGTGGGTTCGTCTGATGGAATCCAAACGCAAAAATCAGTGCAGTGCACTAGAATTAGTAGCGCATGTATGGACTGATTGAGGTCAAAGCGAGGGAACGCAAAACACAATCATTCCCGAATTCTGTTTCTAACTTCCAGCGGCCCGGAATTATGGCATAAGAATTCTCTCTCTCTCTCTCTCTCTCTCTCTCTCTCTCTCTCTCTCTCTCTCTCTCTCTCTCTCTCTCTGTCTCTGTCTCTCTCTCTCTCTCTGTCTCTCTCTCTCTCTCTGTCTCTCTCTCTCTCTCTCTCTCTCTCTCTGTATCTATCTATCTATATATCGATCACACAGAAACTTTCCCTATCACATACATGCACACAAACACTCTTACCCTCATTTGATTAACCTTTACTGATTTAAAAAAAACTGGCTACGATGGGAGGAAACACGTTTCTAACCCTGGACTCTAGTGGCAGTAGGTTAGTCTGCTATCGCACCGCCACAAGGGCGTCCTGACTCGTGGATAAACAGCACCGAGCTGTTGGTCGACATCACAACGCCCGGCCATTCTCGTAGGTTACCGACCCATTTGGCGTTCGTCCAAGCATGCACGCGCCTGTCTGTGACGCGGGAAAACGCTGTTGTAGGTCAGTGGCTCTCAGCGGGGGATTGCTCAGACGCCACCGCATTTCATAACTACATGTTTACAGCTGACTTACTGTATCACCTCACGGGTGTTGGTTCTTCTTCTTCTTCTTCTTCTTCTTCTTCTTCTTCTTCTTCTTCTTCTTACCATGCTGTGTGGTGTTAGTGATCTTATTTGCCACAGCCTACTGTCTGATGTACTAACATTAACAATCATTTATAATACCGATGACCCTGCATGCCGTGATGTAAAACAGTGTCTGCAGGCAGGATGCTACACAATCTGTATTGTTTTAATCTAAACGAGAACAAGAAGAGAGACAAGTATTTGCACAAAGTCGATGACTGTTTCATTTTCATATGTAAAGATTACGCTAAACTATACAACAACCTCGAGCAGTTCAACTGTAACGACGTTTCGACTGCTTTCCTACAGATTCTAAAATCCTACATAAAAATAAATATATCACACAAAATAATGTAATCACCACTCATTTCATCACGGCGTGGAAGCTTCCATTGTCTGAAGTTCCGGCTCTTTCGGTGACTGCTTACGAAGGTTGATTAGTATTGCTTCAGCAAACTTTAACAATCGACTACTTTGTGTGTTGAACAACACACGGAAGGCACTGTCTCTTTCAACCACGTGACCACTCTCGAGCACATGTCTCCCGACCGATGAAGCCAGACTTTTCCGTTGTGTCGGCCTGCCTAGGCTACCATCTTCTGTGTGTAGTATCTTGTCCAACCAATTCGGAATATGTTCCGAAACCTGTGACTGTCGCTGTCAAGAAAATTAAAAACTAAAGGGCCTTGTCTTGAAGCGTATTGGATACATGGCGCGAGCATCATGTTTTTAAATACCAAACGACTTTATTTCCCTGAATATTATCTGGCACGTTGGTTCCACTTTGAAGCACAAGCCAATTCTTTTTGTTTTAAATCTCTCCTGGAATTTGGAAATTCTTGATCAGGGTTCGTCCCAGTATAACCACAATTAGATGACTCAATGGAATTGCCTTAACCTCGGGATGTGTGGGGGTTGTGGGGGGGGGGGGGGGGGATTCGAATATATGAACACCACTTCGGCATTCAAGCCTGCTAGCCACTCCCATGACACTTGGCGTGGCTCTTACAAATATGACCCTTACCGTGAGTTACCTAACAATATTAATTACACTTACCGTGTTTCTCAAGAAATATGACACTTGTTGTGAGTCTCTATAAATAGGACACTTACTGTGCCCCCCCCCCCCTTAGAAATATAATACTGTGCTGCCCTAGAAATATGACACTTGCTGTCCCTAGAAATAGGACACTTGCTGTCCCTAGAAATATGACACCGTGCGCCCCCCGCATCCTAGAAATATAGCATTTGTTATCATCCCCTTGAAATATAACATTTGTCGTGACTCCTAGAAATACGACATTTCCACAACTCCCTAGAAATATGACACCTGGATCCCTTAGAAATATGACATTTGTCGTGATCCCGTAGAAATATGACATGTTCCTTGATCCCCTAGAAATATTACATGTTCCGTGATCCCCTATAGATATGACACCATGACACCACCTCCTCCCTAGAAATATACCATTTGCCGTGATCCCCTAGAAATATGACACGGTGACCGCTTAGAAATATGGCATTTGTGTGACCCCGTGGAAATATGACACGGCAGCCCCTATAAATATGGCATTTTCGTATAATCCCCTAGATATATGACATTTGCGTGATGACCTAGATATATGACATTTGACGTGATCCCCTTGAAATATGACATTTGCTGTGATCTCCTAAAAATATGACATTCGCTGTGATCCCCTAAAAATATGACATGGTGCGTCCCCGACTTTTGCCGTGATCCCCCTAGAAATATTACAATGTTGTTCAGTAAAAATGAGACATTTGCTGCGACCCTTAGAAATATGACAATGTCGCTCCCTAGAAATGTGACTTTTGTCGTGATCCCCTAGAAATGTGACAATGTCGCTCCTTAGAAATGTGACATTTGCCGTGATGCCCTAAATATGCGATTTTTGCCGTGATCGCCTAGAAATGTGACAATGTCGCTCCCTAGAAATGTGACATTTGCTGTGATCCTACAAGAAATGTGACAGTGTGGCCCCCTTGATAATGTATCGTGCTTCCCTTACGTGCGTTGTTGTCATCATGAGAACCAGTTGCAGACATGAGGAGGGGAGGAGAACGTGTGTGGCCAGTAGTTGTAGATGTGCGGCTGTGTCTGCGGTCATGTTTGTGAATGTGTGGCGTCTGCCACCAGTAGGGCTACTGGCTAGAGCCGCGCAGTTCTTCTTGTGGCCGGGCGTAGTAATAATTGATCCACTCGTCCTGCGTTGACTGACTGCCAGAAACTGGGGCCTCGTGCGGAGGTCGTTTTGTTTACTGGAGGGAGGAGGCGCTTTGAAGCACGGAGGAAGGTGAAGGGCATGCTGGAGGGGTTTCTGTGTTGATGATTGATGCAGGAAAAAACGGGGGGGGGGGGGGGGGTTTACAGGTGGATCTACGGGTAGAGTTGTATTTGGATGGATATGAAGATAGATGGGTGGACATGAAATATTCGTTGAGCTTAAGCAGGCGTGTATAAATGAACTGATTCATATTCTGACTTATGTAGAGAGGGAGACAGAGACAACGAGAGGGGGAGAGAGAGAGAGAGAGAGAGAGGGTAGAAAAAGAGATAATGGGACAGATAGAGAAAGAGAGACAGACAGAGAGTGGGGGGGGGGGCAGAGAAAGAGATAGTGAGAAAGACAGATGCAGAGAGATAGATAGACACGCACGGAGAGAGACAGACGGACAAAGACAGGGTAAGAGAGATAAACACCGACCCTGACAATATGAGAGAGAGAGAGAGAGTTCAAAAGCCCTCGTTTTCAGAGTGCACGCGCATGGGCAAACTGCCAGGTTGGAAGGCCTGCCAAGATCGGCGTTTGTTGGCCCATCTGACAGCCAGATTCTCCCGTGTTGTTGGTCTACGGAGGGTCACGGGAATAGGTCGCTGGGTCAATCAGATTTTCGGTCCCCTGCAGCATTGGGTACACCAGCTGCATTGTGCTGGGTCAGGGTTGGTTCCTCCCAGTATCACCACATCAGTTGGCTCCATGGGATCGCCTTAACCTCCAGATACTGCGGTAGGGGCGTGGATACAGTTTCACATATACTGGGTCTTATACCAGTAAATCGTTGTCTCTATATGTTATACGTCTTTCAGAACTTTCACGTTGAAACTTAGTATACGACTGGGTGCGTCCAAGCGCATATATTTTACGGATGCAGTTCTTAGTCCCGCATACCGCGTTCGAAACACAGCTGCGTTGGTTTTTTATTAAATGGTATTAAAATGTTTGCATATCCTTTACAGGACATTGCTGTCAACATCATCATCTTTCAGCTGATTGTTGATTTCTTGGCAAGATTACGCTCAGTAGTTTGCCATTACTTTCTGAGCGGCCGGCTCACATACCCCGTAAGTTACCGACGCGATTCGAACCACTGCTGATTCTCATCGTCGTCACGTTACTTACGAGAGTATACGAGATTACGGAGAAAAGTCGCTAACCTCTAGGCCAGGAAGCCGGCATAAAATGGCATGGGTGCCGGTATTTCAGAAAGCAGTGGCAAACTACTGAGCGTAAACTTACCCAGGAATCACGAACAGCCAAAAAATGCTGGTGTTGACTACTACGTCCGTAATACGTCCTTATAGTTGCATAGCCTTTACACAACTTCGCAGTCAACCCCATCATGCTTTGGCTGCTTGTGATATTTGCAAGTTTACATTCAGTAGTTTGCCATTGCTTTCTGAACGGCCGGCACTCGTAACATTTTATAAAAAACAGCGCAAGGCGGTTTAGTGCCAAATCGCCCGCAGCTGCGTTTCGGCATCCTTTTTCCCCCACATCCTTTTCCTCCCTCACACAGATCTACAAACCCACACATCCGTCTACAAACCCACACATCCGTCTGCAAACCCACACATCCATCACACTCCTACCAACTCCCACTGCCTTCTCTCGTTCCCGCTGCTCACACAGCTGTCTGTGACATCTTACATTTCTCCATGAGCCTTCATGTACGGTCACATATGTATTTATGACCATGCCCCACCTCTAGTGTGTCACCAACAGCCTACATTAGATCCCCAGGTCGGCTCATGAGACCAGACCCCCGGGCAACCTGATCCTCACTGACGCCGCGTCTTTTTTATGTTTAGTCCACTCCAGTTTCGTTTGTCAGCTCAGCCGATCCACACAATCCGTGTACGTTCTGTCACCTGACACCATCTCCACACTGAAGGTTGAGTGTAATGTCTCCCACACCTTCTGCGCACGGTGTAGTCTTCCAGGTACCTCATGACGTTGTCTAACCACATGCAGCGTTGTCTTCTTTCTGCACACTTTCCTCCATTCCCAGTACATTCTGGAGTCTCCGTAGCGAAGTGGTCAAGGCGTCTGACTCGAGCTCCGAAGGTTGTGGGTTCGATTCCGGGCTGTGTCCTTCGATTCACGGGTGAATTTTTTCGGAGACTCATAGAGGTCGCCTCTGGAGCTACGGAGTTCGTGCTTTCCGAGCTGCGGAAAGACACTGAACCATATCGAATAAAATCCCGGTGCAATGAAGTCGACCCTGTCGACTTTTAAGCGACTTCCAGTACATTCGTTAACAGGGAGATGTGTCTCAGTGTAGGACGCGAGCACCTGAAGTAGTGACAGAGAAATTGCTGAATACTAACATAGTACACAGACAGTGGTGCTGTTGTCCAGATGCAGAAATGGTACTTGACACAGGCGCTCCTGTCTGGGAAATTGCCAGTACTACAGACACTAATTTCTGAACTTGGCAGCCAGCGTAGGGTCACCATACAGTAGATACCATCTCACTGTGGAGTACCTGGAAACGAGGAAGTTAATTGAGATAGTCCACACATAGTCACTTATGTTCCATACATAGTCACTTATGTTCCACATATAGAGACTTATGTTCCACATATAGTCACTTATGTTCCCCATATAGTCACTTACATTCCCCATATAGTCACTTATGTTCCCCATATAGTCACTTATGTTCCACACATAGCCAGTTATGTACCACATAATGTTGCTTATGTTCCATTTAGGGCCCCCGCGGCTCTCATTTCTTACACTGTGGCAGCTCTTACTAAACAAATCTGGTAATGAATTTGTCTTGTACAAACCTGTGTTTGTTTGGCCTCCTGAAACTATGGCACTCATAATTGTGTTGCCCTGGTTATCTCCTCAACTTGGAACTAGCTGATGCCTTCAGGGACAACAAGAGTTTGATGATCTGATGTGTTGTTTTCTCTCATCTCTTACAGAATCAATGCCTGGGGGTGTCCAGTTCAGGCCGGGAGTGCCCACAAGGTCAGCTGCTGCACAACAAGCATCCTTACAGCGCCTGTTGCTATCCCACAAGGTGTGGTGTAGGTAAGCAAGAGAGGCGCTAGCTTGTCCTATACTAAATGTTGATTCTCTTTGAGCATAAAGATCATTCAATTCTATTTTTAAAGGGTCACAAATTGAGCACGCAGGCCCGTCTTACATTTGGCCCTTCCAATCACTCATCTTTCGTTCGTCCATAGTGCATGATACATTCACATATGGAAAAAAAAATTGTCATAATGTTGTAGACATAAACAATGCAAATTACCATGTTATGAGGCGCATCTCCCACCCATCCACACACACACCCAGGGACACATACTTACCCCACCAATCTACCCATCCCCTCCCACACACATCCCCCACCCTTTCCCCCAACCCAAACACACTCACTTACCCACACAAACATCCCCCACCAACCCATCCATCCACCTCCCACACACACTTCCCCCACCCATTCCCCCAACCCACACACACTCAACCACCCACACAAACATCCCCCACCCACACAAACATCCCCCACCCACACAAACATCCCACGCCACCCACATACACATTCAAACCCACCCAAACACACCCCACCCACACATCCCCCACCCACACATCCCCCACCCACACATCCTCTACCCATCCCCCCCCCCCCACCCCCAACCACACAGATGGTAGCAGCCGCTGCTTCAGTGACGAGACTTCACTTACCCAGAGAGGACTACTCTAAGAGTAGGCTAATGTTCCTGCACTAACCTTGCATTGCTTGACAAGATGAAGGCTTAGATCATGCCCAGTGTCACAAAATAAAACCTTGAGTTTAACCTGTTGATTATTATAGAGGATTTCTGATTAAACGGACGATCTGCTAAGCGACAATTGTTTCAACTAATACAGAGAAAACATTCATAGTTGTGGCTGCACGTGTTCCCAAACAGGTCGGGCATAAATAACAGCGGTACTTGTACATCTGGTCAGCAATAATAGGAACATTCGGAAGTGAGATGAATGCATACATCGCTTTGACAGTTTATCAACAGTCAGAGACAACCGCAATTGGCAGCTAGGGACAGGTAACAGTCTATCTGTCAATTTATAGTTTCCGGAACATCAAGAAGATTGGCAGCTTGTTGGGGAAAACTGTTGTTGGGATCATACAGTAACTCGTTAGTTTGTTGGGGGAGTCAAAACTAGTGATGACAACTTTGACAGTGACTAGGCAAGGGAAAATCGATTCTTGACAATGGATGATGCCAAAATAACACCTGCAGGACATCAACCATGTCACGTGACCAATTTTAGGGTTTGCCATAAACCATGATTGGGAGAAAGAGAGTTGACCAAAACCGTGGATTATGATGGACGTGTTTGTGGGAGAGCTCTACAAGTGTCATTCATATCCTTCTTCCCGGGAAGGTTAACCCGGTCAAAAAATGCCCGCAGAAGTCGGATGTGTCGGCCTAACGGCGCAAGAACGCAGCTCTGCTGTAAACAGGCACAATGCAATCACATCCAAAAAAAAAAAAAAACTCCGGATGAATGAAGAAGAAGAAGAAGATCCTTCTTCTTCTTCTTCTTCTTCGTTCATCCAGAGTTTTTTTTTCCGGATGTGATTGCGTTGTGCCTGTTTACAGCAGAGCTGCGTTCTTGCGCCGTTAGGCCGACACATCCGACTTCTGCGGGCATTTTTTGACCGGGTTAACCTTCCCGGGAAGAAGGATATGAATGACACTTGTTGCAGAGGGTCTGAATGACACTCGTTGCAGAGGGTCTGAATGACACTCATTGCAGAGAGTCTGAATGACACTCATTGCAGAAAATCTGAATGACACTCATTGCAGAGTATCTGAATGACATTCATTGCAAGGGGAAAATGCACATGGTCAGTCTTCCATTAATTTTCTATTCCTCGCTAAATTTACAGCTGGTTACTCGGGTTAGAAGTGGATAGTCCCTTATCGGTGGGCGTGTGATGAGAATGGGATTCAAAGAAGAAAGCAGCTCTGCTGTAAACTGGCACAACGCAATCACATCCGGAAAAGAAAAAAACCTCCGGATGAACGCTGAAGAAGAAGGAGGATTCATGAAAAATATGGAAAGGTGCAGTGTGAGAGACACCAGGGCAGGGGTGGGGAGAGGTTTCTACACACTGTATATCCTGGCAAGAAGAAGCAATTGTATTGATAAAGATTGACAGCACTCGACACAACTTTCAAGTATCTATACAGAACTACTATCATTTTTATCAGCTTATTGTATTTACTAATATTGTCCTGAACCCACAGGTTAACAATAAGCAACCAGCTCTATGGGAAAGGGGTTACAAATGCAGTACATAATCCTGCATACCACTTCGAAACACAGCTGCTGGCGATTTGGAAGCAGGCTGCCTTGTCTTGGTTTCCTTACAATGGTATGAGTGCTGGTTGTTCAGAAAGCAGTGGTAAACTACTGAATGTAAACTTGTCAAGAAATCACAAACAGCCAAAGAATGCTGGGGTTGATTGCAACATCCTGTAAAGTATATGCAATTAACTAAGTAACAAACAATAAGCAATTCAACAGAAATGGATGGATGAATAAGGTACGACAGAAACTGAAATGCTATAAACAACGATGAGAACAACTTCAATATGTTGCAGTATGTCTAATGTTTAGATCTCCTTTTGTCTTCTATGATATGTTATTAAATGATGTAATACTGGACTTGACGCCCATGTTATTGAATCTGTATTGAGGAATGGTTAAATTGGGTTAACAGTTTCTTCTTCATTAGTTTTGACTCCATTTGATTTGACTTCACTAGATTTGACTTCACTGGAACTGACTTCATTGGATTTGACTCCATTGCACCAGGTTTTGTCCCATCTGGCTTGGTCTCTCTTCACCGAGCGATGAGTCACTTACTGAGAGCATCACACACAGCACTAACTCCGTAGCTCCAGCGATGACCTCCAGGTCTTTGGGGAAATTGAACTTCTGGAATGAATAATGCAGGATGAAAATGGACCCTGGCCCTAAACTATGCTAGGCTGATGGCTTGATCACCTGGCCATGTATTTCCCCGTAAGAGGTTGTGTTGTCACAGGATACAGTGTCAGCTGGGCAGGTGGCTTGATCATGTGGCCATGGATTTCACTGTAAGAGGTTGTGTTGTCACAGGATACAGTGTCAGCTGGACAGATGGCTTGATCACCTGGCCATGGATTTCACCGTAAGAGGTTGTGTTGTCACAGGATACAGTGTCAGCTGGGCAGGTGGCTTGATCATGTGGCCATGTATTTCACTGTAAGAGGTTGTGTTGTCACAGGATACAGTGTCAGCTGGACAGATGGCTTGATCACCTGGCCATGGATTTCACCGTAAGAGGTTGTGTTGTCACAGGATACAGTGTCAGCTGGACAGATGGCTTGATCACCTGGCCATGGATTTCACCGTAAGAGGTTGTGTTGTCACAGGATACAGTGTCAGCTGGGCAGGTGGCTTGATCACCTGGCCATGGATTTCACCGTAAGAGGTTGTGTTGTCACAGGACACAGTGTCAGCTGGACAGATGGCTTGATCACCTGGCCATGGATTTCACCGTAAGAGGTTGTGTTGTCACAGGATACAGTGTCAGCTGGGCAGGTGGCTTGATCACCTGGCCATGGATTTCACCGTAAGAGGTTGTGTTGTCACAGGATACAGTGTCAGCTGGGCAGGTGGCTTGATCACCTGGCCATGGATTTCACCGTAAGAGGTTGTGTTGTCACAGGATACAGTGTCAGCTGGGCAGGTGGCTTGATCACCTGGCCATGGATTTCACCGTAAGAGGTTGTGTTGTCACAGGACACAGTGTCAGCTGGACAGATGGCTTGATCACCTGGCCATGGATTTCCCCGTAAGAGGTTGTGTTGTCACAGGATACAGTGTCAGCTGGGCAGGTGGCTTGATCACCTGGCCATGGATTTCACCGTAAGAGGTTGTGTTGTCACAGGATACAGTGTCAGCTGGACAGATGGCTTGATCACCTGGCCATGGATTTCACCGTAAGAGGTTGTGTTGTCACAGGATACAGTGTCAGCTGGGCAGGTGGCTTGATCATGTGGCCATGTATTTCACTGTAAGAGGTTGTGTTGTCACAGGATACAGTGTCAGCTGGGCAGGTGGCTTGATCATGTGGCCATGGATTTCACTGTAAGAGGTTGTGTTGTCACAAGATACAGTGTCAGCTGGACAGATGGCTTGATCACCTGGCCATGGATTTCACCGTAAGAGGTTGTGTTGTCACAGGATACAGTGTCAGCTGGACAGATGGCTTGATCACCTGGCCATGGATTTCACCGTAAGAGGTTGTGTTGTCACAGGACACAGTGTCAGCTGGACAGATGGCTTGATCACCTGGCCATGGATTTCACCGTAAGAGGTTGTGTTGTCACAGGACACAGTGTCAGCTGGACAGATGGCTTGATCACCTGGCCAGATGGCTTGATCACCTGGCCATGGATTTCACCATTAAAAGTTGGTGATCATGTCTGTCCACAGCCTTCTGTCTCTCATCTCATCTCATCATGTTCCTCTTGTACCTTGCGTTGTTGAGGTTCTGTCTCTTGTGCCTTCTGTCTCTTGTGATGTCAATCATTTCTGAGACTGACATTCCTCCATGTCATGAAGTTAAACTTTCCTACCTCTCTCTTGATGTCCCCCTACTTCTCTCCTCCCCCAACCTTCCTGGCGTGGCGACATACTTCAGCTTTCCTCTTCTCATGACATGCACAAAGAATATGGACTATCTTCTACAGACATGATATGCGAGGCATCTGTAAAGAAGGTAGTTTGCCATTGCTTTCCTTCTTGGCAGTTACAATACTGGTTGGTGACCGTGGCTGTTTCTCTATCACAAAACTTGAAACCATGACCAACAACTATCTGTCGGCTGCTCCCCAGCTCCATCCCCCACCTGCTCATTTCGCTTCATGTTACCTTGATCAGGAGGTTTGGCTCATATTTCAGGAATGTCCCATAGACTAGCAATGAGAAAGAGGCCCCTGACTTCTCCTTTAATAGGGGATATACCTACCCTGTCAGCCATTACACATTGTTTTACAGTAAAGTCAATGGTATCTGTGATTCTCTGCCACCTGTCTAATCAAAATTTGTGGATCTGTTTTCAGGCCATGAGGTTAGACCATGTTCCATAAATGGGACGCATGACACATGCCAAATGTGTCCTGCATATCAGAACCAATCTTTAAGGACATCTTCTTTCACAATGGAACCATGCAGCTACTGGCCTCTGGATAAGGATTGCAAAAGTGGTATGTATGTAAATGTTGTTGTTGCCGTTAATGATCCAGTTGTCTTAGGGCTTCCTCCATTGGGCTCAGTCAGCATGTGGTATGTGTTCATGAGCAGCTCTTGGCTTCTGTTCGTCTGATACCTCATTTTGGTTTGAGTTATAAAGTATTGCCATCATTGGACTCCCATACCCCCGGGAAGGTTAACCCGGTCAACAAATGCCCGCAGAAGTCGGATGTGTCCGCCTAACGGTGCAAGAACGCAGCTCTGCTGTAAACAGGCACAACGCAATCACGTCCGAAAAAAACAAAACTACGGATGAACGCAGAAGAAGAAGAACTCTCATACATCAAGTGCTCCAGTCTCCCACTATGCATCACACAAGAAGGAATGCTTCAACACTGTACAGACACACATCTCTTTCTTGGTATTCAGTCTGCTACACATAACAACCATGAAAGAATAAATTATGGAGTGGGACAGATAAAAAAAAATGTTTGCATATCCTTTACAGGGCATCGCTGTCAAGATCAGCATCTTTCAGCTGATTGTTGATTTCTTGGCAAGATTATGCTCAGTAGTTTGCCATTGCTTTCTGAGCGGCCGGCTCACATACCCCATAAGAAACCGATGCGAATCGAACCACTGCTGATTCTCACCGCCGTCACGTTACTTACGAGAGTATATGAGATTATGGAGAAAAGTCGCTAACCTCTAGGCCAGGAAGCCAGCAGTGGGACAGATAGAACTAAAAAAATTAGATTTTTAAGAGCATGCATCTTTTCCATTGCAACATATGCCTGTGAGACCTGGACACTTGCTAAACAAGCTGAACAGCGCATAAATGCTTTTGAATATCAATGTTATAGACAAGCTCTAAGAATATCTTGGGTAAAGAAAAGAACAAATGCATCCATACTTCAAGAGCTGAATATTGAAGACGGTTCGCTATTAAAGATGATAAAACAAAGAAAATTTAAATATTTTGGTCACTTGAAACGTCATGAAAGTTTGGAGAGAACAATAATGGAGGGGTATATACCTGGGAAGAAAGGAAGAGGAAGGCCAAAGAGAAGATGGATGCAGGATGTGGCGGATGATCTCCAGATGGGTGTATCGCACATGGGACATCTTGCTTGTGATCGAGAAGTTTTCAGAAGGGTTGTTTTGGGAGCGAGGTTCTGCAAAGGACATGCTACTGAATGAATGATTGAACACATTCAGAACCTCCTATGTTTTGATCTGTTTAGGTCCTATTGTGTATGTGTGCATGGGTATGCGAGCATGCATGTTGAGTGTGTGTGTGCGAGCATGTGTGTGTGTAAGCATGCAAGTTGAGTGTGATGTGTGTGCATGCACGTGCGCACCAACTATTATGGTATGACTATGCAAGCATAGAAGAGAGAAGGCAGGGATGATAATGATGCTAATGATTGTCTTGTTTCTCCACAGTTGACACTAACAAGAGGAACACCAATGATGAGCGGACCAGACGTTGCATGTGCAACATTGAGCTGGGCAAGAAGTTTACACCTCCAGAGTCTCAGTTTGGTGGGGCTCCCATGGATTCATACTGCCAGCGCAGAACGGTTATATGTCAGCCTGGCCATGAACCGGTGGTGGATGGTAAGTGGTTGTCAGTTACGTATATCACTGTTGTTTTCACTTACGTACATCTCTGTTATTTTTTTACATCTCTTTTGTGCTCATCTACGTACATCTCTGTTGTTTTCATTTACTGATATCTCTGTTGTGTTTATTTACATACGTCTCTCTTGTTTTCATTTACGTACATCTCTCTTGTTTTTATTTAAGAACATCTCTCTTGTTTTCATTTACATACATCTCTCTTGTTTTTATTTACATACATCTCTCTTATTATTTACGTATATGTTTCTTGTGTTTATTTGCATACATGTCTCTTGTGTTTATTTGTGTACGTCTCTCTTGTTTTCATTTACGTACATGACTTTTCTGTTCTGTTACTTTCCCTATTTCCATGATCTTGATTTTAAGAAGTTTAGCACTCCAGACAAACCCATACATTCTCTGTGTACCCTAGCAGTTGTAAGGCGTCGATGCAGGTGGTTCCAGTCACGCATCTGTGGTAAACACGTTGGATTCCTCTCACCGTGCGTCCCTCTTTCTGGACATAAAAACAGTTAGGTTTGTGTTGCTTTTATGAGAAAGAGACAGATAACAGTGCCTCTTTCATTCCTTTCTAAAAACATAATTTTTTTTTGTTTCAGTTGTTGTTGTTGTTGTTGTTGTTGTTGTTGTTGTTGTTGCTGTTGTTGTTGTTGTTGCTGTTGCTGTTGCTGCTGTTGTTGTTGCTTGTTTACAATTGTCCAGGACTCTCAATCATGTGTTAAGACTTTATATCATCGTTGTATTACAAGTCCTTGGTAAACTTTTGCTCTCATCAAAGCCTACTGAACAGACTCTTGACCCCTCGCCAGTTCCCCTGTCTCAGATATTTTTGTGATCAGGACGTCTTTAAGAGATTCAAATCTATGACCTCTCAGGTTTAACTTAGATAAAGAGATGAGAGAAACCAAAGATGGACTGCCAGCTTTGTAAGAGGGGCACAAATGGTTACCTGAGAGCTGACAGAGAAGACAGAAGAGGAGAGTACACATCTTCATGGGCTTGGTTCCTGGAAGTGAGATGGGCTGCTCAGCAGGATGGTGGACAAATGTGACATGTCTTCCTATGCAGATATTTAATGCAGGAATGCTATGTGTTGCAGTAGCGCACTGATTATGAATACATCTCTGTTGTCCCCTATCTGTGATTATGTCTAGTGCTGGCACAAGTGGTGCCTAATGTCAAAAGTTTTAGTGCCTTGATTTACCAGCCTGTATGTCAGCTTGCAGTACCCTGTCATATGTGTTAGTTATTGTATGTCCTTCACAGGACATCACAGTCAACCCCAGCATTTATTGGATGTTTGTGATCTGGTTAATTTAGTAGTTGACCATTGCTGTCTGAACAACCGATGCTCATATGTGAAAATCAGTGCAAAGCAATCTGGTCCCAAATCACCTGCGGCAGACTTTGAACCCAGTACATCAGATTGTGAAGCTAGCTTGACAGCTCCTACACCACAGGCCACTGACTGTTGTATATGACCAGGACAATGTGTCCTTTGTCCCCTCTGGCTGTGCCAACAGTTGCACACAAATACATGTTATAACTTTACTGGTTGGCAGGTCAGCATGGCGGAATGGATAAGGACGTGTGTTATTAAACATAGGTGTGCTGATGCCGAGGTAAGTGGTTCAACCCCTAACCAGACAGCTGGACTAAAATGTTGACCTGTCGTCCTTGACTTGGAGACGTAAATTACAAGCACCTCTGAAGTCAGAGTAGGCTTGCCTAATGGCGAGGGACACTGCTAATAGGGAAAGCTAATCCACACAAAAAATTCAGTGCATCACTACTATAAATAGTGTGTATGGACTACGCTTGAGGTCAAAGCGAGCGAGCGCCAAAAAGAAAAATAATACTCCACTGGTTGTACAGATGGCAAAACTATAGAAAACACATTTGGACACGATGAGTTGAGTCAAGAACTGACATCAAAGCACTCGGAGCATTCCCACCTTTACTGTGTCTTCATCTTCGACAGCCAGCGAAGAGTTCCAATACTAATGGTACTATTAGCAATCTGACTATGTGTCCGTCTAGACTTTCCTCGCAATTTGAGTATTTGGCCAGATCCTCAGGTCACTCCCTGCTGCACAGATCCTCAGGTCACTCCCTGCTGCACAGATCCTCGGGTCACTCCCTGCTGCACAGATCCTCAGATCACTCCCTGCTGCACAGATCCTCAGGTCACTCCCTGCTGCACAGATCCTCGGGTCACTCCCTGCTGCACCATTTTCTCCAAGCCATGATAATCTATCTGTTCTTCTGTACTGTACACATGATTCCAAAGGGTCCTGACCACGTCTGCCTTATCATGCACCATTACCCCACCAAGCGGTTCAGACCCAGCCAATCTGTCCGCCCGCTCATTTCCCACCACACCAGCATGTCCTGGGGAAAAATCCAACAGATGCTCTCTATTTTTGATTGTTGAATGGAACCCTGTCACTCTGTCCAAAGACTGCCTGTCTTCACCACAATCCCCATAAAGAGAACTCTACCAGCCATTGATTGCATTAAGTGTTTCTGACATTCTCTGAGAACATTCTGCGAGAACAGAGGATTTTGACGCCAGTGATTCCACATCGCTTTCCAGGATGAAAGACCTGGGAGTAAGAATCGGCACAGCCAGACGCGAGAGGTACATCGGGAAAACAAAGCGCCTCGTCAACCAACACAGAACTGGCACTATTAGCCACCGGACGCTGATGCATATGCTGGGGGGAGGATCTGAGCACCTATGGACATGTCCGGAGTGCAGCGAAGATACCCCATCTGATAACTAACTAACTAACTGACATTCTCTGACCCGCTCTATCTCCATTCTGTCATTCTCTGACCCTTTTTGTCTCCATTCTGTTGACAGATGAGTGCCAGCCATGTCAAGCCAACTATTTTAAGTCAGTTGAAGGTCATACACTGTGTGAGCCTAAAACTAAGTAAGTATTATACTCACCTCCTACACGCATATTTTATCTGGGTTTGTTGATATAACGTGTATATAGCATTATGGTATATAGCATTATGGTAACAGAATAATGGAGATCAAAGTACAAAGTACTTTGTAGATGCTTCTTGAATTCAGTTCCATCCATGAGTATAGTCTTCTCACAGAAGTATCAATTTGAGGATGCCAATTGATGATATGTTTGATGATTTTTAAAATTGTTGACAGAGAAAGCCTTACCAAAAAAATCTGAATAAAGAGAACATTGCCGAAAGAAATTAACTCGCCTCTAGACCAGCCATCGTCGAGTTGGGATCCCGGGTGAGGTTTACACATCCGCTCTGGTGGGCTTTTTGGAAGTACAGTTACCCCAGACTACCAGTTTTATGTTTTCAGGTTGATTTATCTTATTGTACGAGGGGAAGTCAATAAGTAAGTCACAAATGACTAGAAAAATAACTAAATATGATAACAACTTAAAACAAGTTTATTTTTATACATACATGTATCTTTATTTCTCAACATAATTTCCACCAACATTGATGAACTTATCCCATCGTTTTATCAGTCCTCCCAAACCGGCTGCTTAGAACTGCATGCTGTGTTTTCTAAACCATGTTTTCACTTCATATTCAACTTCGGCGTCATCCACAAAAATGTCTCCCGCCATGGTGGGTTTTCAGTGGACCAAAAAGGTGGAAATCGCTAGGGGCTAAGTTGGGGGCTGTAAGGTGGATGTTCCAGAACTTTCCACCTTAGTTGGTTAATTTTCTCTTGAGTTAATCGAGCCGTATATGGTCTCGCATTGTCATGAAGAAGCAACACTCCTCTAGTCAGCAGTCCTGGACGTTTTCTTCAAATTGCATCATGAAGCATCAATGGAACTTCACAGTACAATTCAGAATTCACACTCTCACCTTTCTTCTTGAAATTGGTTAAAAGCACTCCTTGACAATCCCAGAACGAATGCTTCTGTTGCAATCTCAACAGGACGACCATATCGGATTTCATCAACAATTTTAGAGCGTCCTTGAGAAGATTTTTCTACCCAGCTATGCACTGCTTTACGGGGCAAACATTTGTCAGCATAAACAGGAAGCATTTCGTTATGAATGTCCTTTGCAGGCAGTCCTTCTTCCCCCCCCCCACAAAAAAAACAACATGTTGCTCTTTGGTTGTACACTCTGTAAGTACAGTTGCCATTTTGTATATGCACAGCGCATGTGCATGAGATACCTAGCCCCATCTGACGAACGGGAATGTTGCTGTCACCTAATGACACTTGTATAAAACACCAACTACATTTACCTGCCATCCCACAGAACTGTGTGACTTACTTATTGACTCGTCCTGTGAATGAATTGGGATGCTTGCATTTGCAAGCTAAGTACTCTTGATTTTTTTGGTTTCCTTTTTTTTTTTTTTTGTAAGTTGTTGATGAAGACCGATAGAAACATGCGTGTTTGTTTCTGTTGATGTCTTCATTTGTCATGCTTCCTAGTGACATGTCACATTCATGCATAGTTTAATTACTGTATTGTGGGTATTCAACAAATGTCACCTGTTTGTTCTGTAGATGCCACCTGTTGGGACTAAACTACGTGTACACCTCGACTGTGACCTATGCCGACAACAACTGCAGCCAACCTGACCCCATCACCACGCCCAAACCATACTTGCCAGGTAAGGTTGTGGATAGTTACTGTTGCATGCTGGGGAGGCCATTGCATTCTGGGTAAAGAGGGGATGACAGTCTGTGCTAGGAAGCTAATTTCTTGCTTTAGTAATTAGCTAGTCATTAGATCATCCTCATTACTCATCGAACTATTAGTTTATAATTGCTCAGATTATCTCCTCAGTATCTTCTTCAATGTGTAGCAATGAATCATCTCATCATGTTCCTCTTGTACCTTGCGGTGTCGAGGTGAAGTATAAACAGCGGGAGAGTACCCACTTGTGGGCTTCATGTATTGATACTCCCATGGACTCTGTTATTCCCTCCGCCCATTGTTTATGTGGTCGGCCTCTTCCTCTGCTTCCATTTGGTCTGTACATCATTGCTTGTTGAAGTATACTGTTAGTTGGTAATCTACTTGTATGGCCAAACCATTTGACTTGCTGCCTTCTAATAAAATCTAGCGCTGCTATAACCCACACTTTAGTCCTGATTTTGTAATTTATCTTATCTCTTCTTGATACATTGAGTATTCTTCTCAGGAATCTCATTTCTGTTGTGATTTTTCTTTTCTCTTTTTCTGTCATTGTCCAGGTTTGGCATTGGTAACACAGAGTTGGTAGGAAGATTGTGTTGTAAAGTGCTTTCTTAGTAGTTATTGATACATGTTTGTCTTTTAGTATTGGTGCCATTTGTCCAATGAGTTGGTTTGCCTTATTGCATCTATTGTCGATCTCGTCTTCTGATTTGCCATGTGATGATATTACACTTCCTAGGTACTTGAAACTCTTTACTTGTTACAGGGGATGTTCGTTTAGGTGAAATGTTGTTGTTTTTTCTTCTTTAGTTATAGTCATTACCTCTGTTTTACTTGTGTTAATTTTCATGTTATGTTCCCTACACATTTCGTTTAGACTATGAATGATGAGACCAATTCTGTGTTTGTTAACTATTTTTTAGGCGGTTTTGTGTAAACAGAAAGTGATTGTTCTAAATTTGAAATTACCATGCGGATAACAGATGTTCCACATTCAAATTGTGGTTAAATTGTTTCAGCTTAAGAATTATTCATTTACTCACTTCAAATGATATAAAACTCTGCAGTATGCACCTGATGAGATGCAGCGAAATATGCCATGGAATAAATCGTGCAACATATTGTTTGGGGCTTGTGTGTTCAAGTTCACTAATGGAATACATTGTTTTGAAGAAGTCTTCTTTGGCTTCCTGCATGCGCTCAAGTCTAGCTTGACCCAGTTTGACTTGATGTTCTTGTAGTTTGGTCATAGTTGGACAATCTCACAGATTTGAGTCATTTGCTTGTCCTGCCTCCCTGAGAGAGTTTAGTATGTCAGCCTGGTCCGTTGTTCTTCATTCACTACCCACAGCAGTGAAGCCTGCAAGTCTATCTGCTTATTTCATTCTATCATCAGTTTTAATTTCATATTTGATATTTTTTATTTTTCTGTGGCTTTGATATCACTATTACTTTATTTTTCATTTATCATCTTTTTGTTTGTTTTGGACATAATTGCTTGTGCCTGTTCACAGAAGAGCTGCGCATTTTGCTCCTGTTTGCCGACATATGCAAATTCTTCTGAGCATTTGTTGGCTGGGTTAATCTTCAGGGTGATGACATCATATCTTTGCCCTTCTTTATGCGTTTTGACACCTTTCTTTGTGTGTTTGACACCTTTGTGTTTGACACCTCATTTTTCTGTTGTAAAACCTTCCTATATGTTTGACACCTTTCATATTTAGTGCTTGAAACCATTTATATGCTTAACATTCTCTTTTATGTGTTTGATATGATCCTGTATATTCTCCACCTTTCTTTACATGTTTGACACCCTTCTTTATTTGTTTGTCACCTTTCATTTTGTGTTTGACATGCTCCTGTATGTTTGACACCCTTATCTATGTGTTTGATACCTTCCATTTGGTGTTTGACACCTTCCATTTGGTGTTTAACACCCTTTTTGTGAATGACATTCTCCTGTATGTGCTTGACACCCATCTTTATAAGCTGACATGATTGTCCGTTCTTACATCTGCTTGAAGTGCCAACATATGTTCCTTCATGTGAAATCTATGATTCATTTGTCCTCTCAGGCGAGAGAGTGAGACCATGAAGTTGCGCAGCTCTTCCTCACTATAAACAAATTCATCGCACAAGTCATTCTTCATCCTGTTGTCTTCATCATTCCTGATGGGCAAACTGGATGCAATGAATGGTCATCATCATTCTTGATGGACTAACATCCATGATTCATACTATTTTTCTAGGGACGCAGAGGTGTTTCCAAGCCACCAGGGCCGGGTTATATACTGGCCGACACCTATTGACGCATCCTCGTCGAGCGTCCTGGGCAACAGGTCCCTTTGGGGTCCTAGCTAAAGTCAGTAGGATCGCTGATTCCTCCGAAGTCGGAAAGTGTCTGCCTGTACGGCGAGGAACCACCAGTCTGCACACCAATAAGCCAGACATGGCACAACGGATACTCACGCAAACCTCAGGTCCTGTATGACATCACACTGATGTTGGACAACAGGATGCCATCATCCAACATACAGGACTTACATTGGAGCTCAAGCCAGCGAACACAAGCAAGCAGCTATTTTCTCATGTTCTAATCTTTCCATTAATTTTAAGTAGTGTATTAATGTGTCAGGCTGAAAAACATCTGATGACTGTGGAAATGTGGTTTTTGAGGAGAATGCAAAGAATACCATGGGCAGACAGAAAAACCAATGACCAAGTACTACAAGAAACAAATGAAAATCGTAACTTGATTAGAGAGATTAGACGTAGACAGTCAACATTTTTTGGACATGTTATAAGAAGAAATAAATTGGAGAACTTGGTGACAACTGGCAAGATCGAGGGGAGGAGAACCAGGGGAAGACAGAGAAGTAAATACCAGGATGACTTTACCATGTGGCATGGTCGAGACAGGAACACTGAGCTGATCCATGACTCTGGTGATCAAGTGAAATGGTGAATCGTGACCGCTCATGCGTACCGGCATGGCACAAGATGGTTGGATGAATTAATGTAAGCAAAAAATAAAAGGAATGCATGATAGTAGTCTCTGTGTAAGTAATCATAAGAAATATGAAATCAATATTATTGCTCTTGGGACATGCACAGACAAGCTCCACCCCTGTCTTCTGTAACCAATGAACAGTTTCCATGCTGAGGCAACATCGGCCATCTGACTGAAAGTCCGCTTGCGTATTCCTCTACACGTCGAGTGCCTTCCAGACCCTCTACTCATAACCCGCACTGAATCAGATCCTTGGTTGTGCTGGACTCCCCCATTGGGTCCCAGAGAACCTTCATCACATCAGATTTGTCATGATTTAGTGAGCCGAGCACAGGATCCGCAGCAGCCAGTCTACCAGCCTGTTCATGTCCTTACCTACTCTCATGCCTTGGGGCAGAAAATCCATGATATCCTCTTGGTTTTCATCTTTTTGACTGATGAAAGTTACTCCACACAGATACAGAATGTAGCAGCTTTTCCTTTTTCTACCATGAGTGTAAGTAAATTCTGAAAGTAATTAATTTAAGTAATTCTTAATGTCAGAATTATTGATCAATGTAAGTAGTCTCTGAATTTAAATATTCCATCGAGCAATGTAACCAACAATCTTATCCTCTGTCAGAAACAGTTCCGGTCATTGTCAGTCACAAGCCGTCACCTGTGGTCAGTAGTCCATCCACAACAGCAGTATCCACAAGCACCCAGGATACTGGACACTATGACTCATCGAGGGACATTGGAAACAATGAAAACAGCGTTACCTGGCCTGTGGTGTAAGAGACTAGTTATGCATTCCCTGCCGTTCTAATTGATCTTCTTCTTCTTCATCTTCTCCTTATTCTTCATCTTCTCTATATTCTTCTTCTTCTCCTCGTTCTCTATCTTCCTCTACTCTGCAACCTCCTCCTTCCTCCTCCTCCTCTTCTTCGCCTCCTCCTCTCTCCTCCTCCTGCTTCTTCTTCACCTTCTTCTGCTGCTTCCTCTTTTTCATCTTCTTCTGCTACTTCTTCTTTTCTCATCCTCCTCTTTTTTCCCCATTCTCTTTGCCTCCTCTTCCTTCTTCCTCTTCTTCTTCTTCTGCTACTTTTTCACTTTCTCTTCCTTCTTCTTCTTCTTCTTCTTCTTCTTCTTCTTCTTCTTCTTCTTCTTCTTCTTCTTCTTCTTCTTCTTCTTCTTCTTCTTCTTCATCTTCTGCTATTTCTTCGCTTCCTCCTCCTGCTTTTTCTTTTTTTCTTCTTCTATCTTTATGTCTGCTATCTTCTACCTCATTGTTTATTCAGTCATTACAAATTGTTGTAATACTTTTTGTATGCAACTAAGAAATATCCCAACATGAAATCTATGGTTGGCTGTTAGCACACTTCTATTCTACAGAAATATCCCAACATGAAATCTATGGTTGGCTGTTAGCACACTTCTATTCTACAGAAATATCCCAACATGAAATCTATGGTTGGCTGTTAGCACACTTCTATTCTACAGAAATATCCCAACATGAAATCTATGGTTGGCTGTTAGCACACTTCTATTCTTCTTCTTCTTCTTCTTCTTCAGCGTTCCGAGCCATTGAGGTTCTTTGCTGCAAATACAATCCGTCTCCATTCGTCTCTCTGGTGGACCTTCTCTTGCCAGTCGTTGATTCCAAGTGCTTGTAGGTCTGTACATGTATTATCTCTCCACCGCCTTCTTGGTCTACCTCGGGGTCTACGGTCATTTATTTCCTGAGTGTAAGCGAGTTTTGTTTCCCTATTATCTTCCATTCTTTCTATATGCCCCAGCCATTGTAGTCTATTAGCCTTCATGATACCAGTGATTAGCGGGGACTTAAACAGATCATAAATGTCTTTGTTACTTCTTCTTTTCCACTCTCCACTTTGTGTATCCCTAATGGGTCCAAAGATGCGTCTTTGACGAGGTAGAGGGGCTTGCGCGTTCCAATGACCCCAAGAGCTATGCCGACGGTAGCACAGCTACTGGTAGGGTCACCCATGTCGGACAGGTCAAGGGAGAGGGACCAGACGAAGCGACGCACAAACCTGCTGCCTTGTAGGTAGACTGGGGACAGTCAAAGGCTAGGGAAAGCATCCCGAAAAATGCTTGTCGAAATCGGATGTACTGAGCCACAGGCTTGACAAAGAAGTGCAACGTAACTTTATCATTTCATGATGCCACAGATGAAAATTAATCGTTATGGTGCTAATCCCGTGAAGTCCCATCAGGCGGTGATAGTGCCGGGCCCCCTGCCTCGAGGGGGTCCACCCATGACTACTGGTGGTCACCTTCCCCTGTGCTGTGGAGTCAAGGCACAGAGGAGTAGGTTAAGAGCTATTGACCAAACACCCCAGACACTCAACATACTACAATGGAATGCAGAAGGAGTCTATAACAAGAAAGCCTCCCTAACACAGCGTCTTCATAAAGATAGAATAGATGTGGCATGCATTCAAGAGACACACCTCAACGCCAATCGCACATTTTCAGTCGAGGGATATCAGGCCACACGTTTCGACCGCGAAGGACACAAAGGAGGAGTTGTAATACTTACACGAAATACAATACCCTGCAGCGAAGTATCTGTGATCTCTGACAACCAAACGGAAATTATAGGTGTTGATATAATGATAAAGGACGTGAAAATAAGAATTTACAATCTGTATAGCCCAGCAGATAAGGATCTTAGACTCTCAAACATGGAAATAACTGACACAAATTGCATTGTTGTCGGAGACTTTAATAGCCGTTCAGAAAGATGGGGATACCCAGATACTGACAAAAGAGGAGATGAAGTGGAGGACTGGGAAATAGACTCAAATCTCCATCTACTCAACAAAGCGGATGACACACCGAGCTTCTACTCCAGAAGATGGATTACCACTTCTACTCCAGACTTAGCTTTCTGCACAGGAGACATCCTCCACAAAATCGATCGCCATGTGCTTGACCAATTAGCAGGTAGTGACCACAGACCAATCAAGCTTGTAATAAATATGGAGTATGTTCCACAGGAGCAAAAGCCTTTGCCCCGTTGGAATTACAAACGAGCAGATTGGGACAGATTTGCCATACTAACAGACAAATATTGTGAAAACATAAATACACGATATGGAAACATGAAGCAAATGGTGGAAAGTCTAAACAGAGCAATAATTCAGGCAGCCACTGAGTCTATTCCAAGAGGAGCGAGGAAAAATTACAAACCATACTGGACTGAAAAACTACAAATTTTGGAGGACAAAGTTGAAGATGCTAGGAAGACCGCAGAGAGAGAACAAACAACTGAAGCGAACATCTCTCTCAAAGCCATCTCAGCAAAATATAAAAGAACAGTAAATCAAACAACAAGAGATTGTTGGAGGAAAA
Organism: Cepaea hortensis; assembly: GCA_963921405.1. Lineage (NCBI taxonomy): Eukaryota > Metazoa > Mollusca > Gastropoda > Stylommatophora > Helicidae > Cepaea > Cepaea hortensis. The sequence goes on from OY992896.1 coordinate 85,490,027, forward strand.
AAACAGAAAACCTGAATTTTGACAGGGATGGAAACAAACTATGGAAACTAGTGAAAGCCATGAACAATGAAGGACCTAGAAACAAACAAATAACAATTAAACAAGGAAATGCCTTGCTTACAGGAAAAAAGGCTGCAAATGCACTAATGGAACACTATGCCAGTGCAAACCACATTGATATTACAGGCGAACAGAAGAAAGCAATCAAAGATAATCAGATACATCATAGATATACAGAGACAGCAGCAGAATATATGATGGCAAATCTAACAATGGAAGAAATGGAACAGGCAATGAATACCCTAAAAAAGAAGACATCACCAGGAAAGGATGGAATCACAAATGAAATGCTAATAGGACTAGGCACTAAGGCAAAAAAGAAACTGCTAGCAGTCCTAAATTACAGCTGGAAGAGGGGAATAGTCCCACAGGCATGGAAGGAAGCTATACTAATACCAGTCCCAAAGAAAGGAAAAGACCTGGAAGAACCAAATGGCTATCGACCTATCAGTCTTCTTAGCTGTGTAGGAAAATTAATGGAACGCATTATCAATGGCAGGCTAACGTGGCATCTGGAAGAAAACCAACTCTTAACACCTCACCAAGCAGGATTCAGAAAGTACAGATCCACTGAAGATCAAATAACCTATATAGCTCAGGAAATAGAGGATGCCTTCCAAGAGAAAAAGCACCCACTAGCGGTCTGGATGGATTTAGAAAAAGCATTTGATAAAGTATGGAAGGAAGGACTGAAAGTAAAACTGCAAAAAATGCATGTTTGTGGGAAAATGTACACATGGATCAGCCACTACCTTGAGAACAGAACTGCCAGGACAAAAGTACAAGGACAAACCAGCAAAATGATGCTATTGGAGCAAGGTGTCCCCCAAGGAGGAGTTCTTTCACCAACATTATTCCTAGCATATATAAACGACATCACGGAAAATTTTCCAGCCAGAGTACACACATCATCCTTTGCAGATGACCTAGCCATATGGACATCTGAAGAATATATTAGTACAGCTAACAGCAGAATACAGCAAGCCCTATTAGCGCTAGAGGACTGGTCAAAATCATGGCTAGTGAAGATAAGTGGGAGAAAACAACATGCACAGTGTTCTCCCTCTCAACTAAAACTCAGCAACCTAAGCTGGTATTGAATGGAAAAATATTGCGCCATGAAGAAAATCCAAACTATCTAGGAGTCACCTTTGATCGTCGCCTGACATGGAAGACACAGGTTGAGAAAAATCGAACAAGAGCAAGGCAAAGAATGGCAATGATGAAAAAGCTTGCTGGTACAACGTGGGGAGCAGATGAGAAAGTTCTCAAGAAGTTATATACTGGACGGGTGAGGCCAGTACTGGAATATGGCATTGCAGCTTGGGCAACAGCAGCTAAGTCAAACTTTAACAAAATAAGTAGGGTCCAAAATCAAGGAATGCGAATCATAACTGGAAGCCTGAAGACAACGCCTATTAATGAATTAGAAAAGATCACTTGTTTACAACCAATGCAGGATAGAAGAGATAGCAGAGCCCAGCAACAAGCTGAAAAATTTAGAAGATTGACAGACCACCCTATGTATAAAAGGTTTAGTGGTTTTGGAAAGGGAAGACTGAAGCGTAGCAACTTTGTAGAAACTGCAAAACGAAAGATTAGGGCAGATCCCATACTTAACATATCAACAGTCAAACCCATTTACAATGCAGACAAGTTCCCAGCTTGGAGACAGCAGCAACTGCCTGAGATGATAGAAAACATTCCTGGTATTGAGAAAAAGAACACTCAGCATGAAACCGAAAGAAGAGAAATAACCCTACACTACATAAAAGAACATTACCCAAGCAGCAATTGGACCCATGCATATACAGATGGATCAGCCAAAAATTCAGTAGAGAATGGAGGAGGAGGAATTCTCCTAAATTTAAAAAATGGAGTGAAAAAAACACATTCAGTGGCAACTGGAAAGTTCTCAAGTAACTTCAAAGCGGAGGTAGAGGCTCTGAAAACTGCAGCAGAAATGCTCTTGATGGAGGAAAATAAAGAGACGCAAATAGCTATCTTTACAGATGCAAAGTCAGCTGTCTCAATACTGAAGAGCAAAAACAGCACAGAACTAGCTGACCTAAGAGCAGCAATCCATGGTCTATGCCAGAAATCCAAAAAAGTTGTAATACAGTGGATCCCATCACATTGCAGTATACCTGGAAATGAAGAGGCTGACAGACTGGCAAAAGAGGGCGGACGACTACCACAGCCTGACATAGACACAACCTATAATGAGGCAAAGAGGTTGATAAAAAGCACTTATAGAACCAAATGGGAATCAGAGCATCCAGGCCACCAGAAGGATGATGCATATTACAAACTCGATCGAAGAGAACAAGTAGCAATCTTCAGACTCCGCACAGGACATAACAGGCTGAAATACCACTTGTTCAACAAACTAAAGATAGGAGACACAGATGAATGTAATTGTGGAACTGGTAAAATGACAGCTAAACATTTGCTGCAAGAGTGCCCAATATATGCAGAACAGAGAAAGATATTTTGGCCCACACCTGCTTCATTCGAGGACAAGCTCTATGGAGATATCAACAAGCTCAAGTCGACTGCAGCTTACTTTAACTGTATTCAGGTTGACATTTAAATGTACATGAAGAAGTATTTAGACTGCCACACTTCATACCACAGGCATGTCGGTTACACAAGCCTCCCAGAGGCATGAAATGGAATATTGCTTGGATAGCAAATCCATTACGTGGAAAGTCCGAATCGAAAGCTCACTGTGTGGGCTTCATAAAAGGTGGAAAAAGTGTCCTAGTGGCACAAAATGGAATATTGCTTGGATAGCAAATCCATTACGTGGAAAGTCCGAATCGAAAGCTCACTGTGTGGATGTCATCTGCAAACTGCATTCTTCTGGCTTCTGGAAGAACAGCCTATGGTGAACGGAAGGCCCAATATACGGAAGTGAGGCTAAGCAGCCATGTGCAGGACGTGACGATTCCTTGGGTGAGCCCAGTACCAGAGTGCTGTGTGATGGCTCTGCAATTATGGAAGCCTCCTTGGATGGCGGGGAATGCCCATGGTCTGCCCCTGCCTTCCCTTGAGGGCCGACCAGGATGCCTTTGGCTGTTCTATATGGGCCAGCTGGGATGGGAGATAACACCACAACAGTGAGAGTCTAACGTCCTAAGAAACCCCCGGGAAGGTTAACCCGGTCAACAAATGCCCGCAGAAGTCGGATGTGTCGGCCTAACGGCGCAAGAACGCAGCTCTGCTGTAAACAGGCACAACGCAATCACGTCCAAAAAAAAAACTCCGGATGAACGAAGAAGAAGAAGAAGTACCCAGGTATTTGTATGTTTCCGTTCTTTTAATGGTCATATTATCTATTTGTATGTGGCCAGAGTTTCTAGCCATTCCGTCTCTTGAAATTACCATATATTCTGTCTTATCTTGGTTGATAACCAGCCCCATCTGTTGGGCTTTTCCCTTTAAGTGAGTCAATATTTCCAATGTCTTTTGTTCACTTTGCCCTATAATATCTATATCATCTGCATAACCAAGCAGCTTGGATGTTCCTCCAATATCACATTCCTCCTTTACCTTCCTTACAACTTTCTCTAGAGCCAGATTGAAGAGTAGCGGCGATAGTGCATCACCCTGTTTCAAGCCAGATGTTATTTGGAAGGGGTCTGATTTCCTGCCTTTATATGTTACTATATTATAAGTATCTTCCATGCATAGTCTGGTCATGTTGATTAACTTCCTTGGTATTCCAAATTCCTGCATAGCATTCCATAGACTATTCCTATGGACACTATCATAAGCCTTTTTAAAATCCACAAAAATGTTATGGAGATCTCTTTTATATTCCCAATGTTTCTCGGCTATTTGTCGTAAGATAAATATCTGATCTATTGTTGATCTGTTTTGTCTAAAACCCGCCTGGTAGTCACCTAATATGTCTTCTGAATATGGTTTTAGTCTATTTAGTAATACTGCGGATAGTATCTTATAGCTTGTGGACAGTAGTGATATTCCTCTATAATTTCCACATTGGAACTTGTCTCCTTTCTTAAAGATAGGTATCAATAATGACTCTTTCCAGTCATGGGGTAATTCTTCTGTCCTCCAGATTTTTATTATTAGTTCGTATAGCTTTAGATGTAATGCATGGCCACCTGCCTTTATAAATTCAGCAGCAATTCCATCAGTCCCAGTTGCCTTATTGTTTTTAAGTCGTGTGATTACATATAGGATTTCTTCAAATGTAGGTTCTTCAATTTGTGGTTCACATGTTAGAACCTCTTCCTGTGGGAAAATGTGACTTGGAGCTTCACAATTTAGTAATTCAATAAAATATTCTTTCCATGTGTTGCACATTTCCTCATTGGTATTTATCATATTCCCATTTTTGTCTTTTAAACCATATGTGTTTTGTTGGTGCCCTCGTTTCATTGACTTCAGTTCTTTAAAAAATTTTCTGGATTCATTTTTCTGGTGATTAGTTTCCATATCTTTGATTATATTACTCATATATTCTCGCTTCTGCTGTCTGACTATTTTTGTAGCCTCTTTACATTCATTTCTATAATGCTCTTCCTTTTGGATGTTATTGATGTCATTTAACCATACATGTCTGGCATTCTTCTTCCTAATGACTGCTTCTTTACATTTTTGATTGAACCATCTGTTCTTTCTATGCGTGGTTAACACACCGAGACATTCTTCTGCGGTAGTCTGAATTGTATTCTTGATGTTCAACCAAGTTTGGTCAACGCTTTCCTCCAAAGGGTTTTACAGCGTTTCAAGTTTACATTTTATTTCATCTGTAAATTTCTCTTTGACTGTAATGTCTTGCAGTTTTTCTCTGTTATATGTTGGGTGTAATCTTTGTAATTTAGTATAGAAAGCTCTCTTAAGTTTTATTTTAAATTTTGCTCCAACGAGGAAGTGGTCACTGTGGCACTCAGCTCCTCTATAACTTCTGACTTGCTGTATGTTTGATGCATTTCTGTTGTTAATTAAAATGTGATCTATTTGATTATAGGTTCTCTTGTCACATGATTTCCAAGTTTGTTTGTGTATATCCTTTCTTTGTAGTCTGGTACTGCTAATCTGCAGTCCTTTGGCTTCTGCCAGGTTGATGACTCTCCATCCATTATCATTTGAAGTTGTATGTAGGCTTTCCATACCGGCCACTTTTTTATTAGTTTGCTCTCTACCTATTTTTGCATTGAAGTCTCCCAGCACAATCAGGATGTCCTGTTTGGGGGTTTCTTCTATGACATCTTCCAGATCATTATAAAAGTCTTCTTTAATATCATCTTCTTTCTCTTCAGTAGGTGCATGTACATTAATCATCGTTATATTTTTCCATTTACCTTTTATTCGTAATTTACTAATCCTGTCATTAAAAGCTTTAAAGTTTAATACGTTCCCCCATAATTCTTTTTTGATGACAAATCCTGTTCCTAATTCATGTTTATTTTGGGTGTTTCCTCCATATATTATAATCATTCCATTTTGCAGCACACTTCTATTCTACAGAAATATCCCAACATGAAATCTATGGTTGGCTGTTAGCACACTTCTATTCTACAGAAATATCCCAACATGAAATCTATGGTTGGCTGTTAGCACACTTCTATTCTACAGAAATATCCCAACATGAAATCTATGGTTGGCTGTTAGCACACTTCTATTCTACAGAAATATCCCAACATGAAATCTATGGTTGGCTGTTAGCACACTTCTATTCTACAGAAATATATCCCAACCAGGATTGTAGAGTAGATTGTTACTGCACTCTCATACATTTTTGGAAGGCCATTATTTGATTGCTGTGAGATATATTTTTGGAAGGTCATTATTTGATTGCTGTGAGATATATTTTTGGTGATATTTGTGTTTCAGGGGAGTTGTTGTGTTCCTGGTCATTTTGGTGCTGTTCATTGGATTCATTATGTTCTGGCGGAAGCGTAAAGGAAAGTCTGTGTGGGTGTGTGGTAAGTAACATTTCATGTACTAACAGTTACACTTTAATCTCTGGCTTTGCTGGTATTTCATCTCCATCTTTCTGTACATCTTGTCAGGTCTCATTTGGTATGACTGAGCTACTGTATGACAGTCAGGATTTAGTCAGATATGACTGAGCTACCGTTTGACAGTTATTCAAGTATTAGATATGACTGAGCTACCGTATGAAAGAAGACGGCATTACCGTCTTTCTGTTGGCGCCGAATGTTGGGTCATGGTCAGATATGATTGAGCTACGATATGACAGTAAATGGTACTACCTGCTTTCTGTTAGCGCCAAATGTTGGGTCTTAGATATGATTGAGCTACGATATGACAGTAAATGGTACTACCTACTTTCTGTTAGCGCCAAATGTTGGGTCTTAGATATGATTCAGCTACCGTATGACAGTAAATGGTACTACCTGCTTTCTGTTAGCGCCAAATGTTGGGTCTTAGATATGATTGAGCTACCATATGACAGTAAATGGTACTACCTACTTTCTGTTAGCGCCAAATGTTGGGTCTTAGATATGATTGAGCTACCATATGACAGTAAATGGTACTACCTGCTTTCTGTTAGCGCCAAATGTTGGGTCTTAGATATGATTGAGCTACCATATGACAGTAAATGGTACTACCTGCTTTCTGTTAGCGCCAAATGTTGGGTCTTAGATATGATTGAGCTACCATATGACAGTAAATGGTACTACCTGCTTTCTGTTAGTGCCAAATGTTGGGTCTTAGATATGATTGAGCTACCATATGACAGTAAATGGTACTACCTGCTTTCTGTTAGCGCCAAATGTTGGATCTTAGATATGATTGAGCTACCATATGACAGTAAATGGTACTACCTGCTTTCTGTTAGCGCCAAATGTTGGGTCTTAGATATGATTGAACTACCATATGACAGTAAATGGTACTACCTGCTTTCTGTTAGCGCCAAATGTTGGGTCTTAGATATGATTGAGCTACCATATGACAGTAGATGGTACTACCTGCTTTCTGTTAGCGCCGAATGTTGGGTCTTAGATATGATTGAGCTACCATATGACAGTAAATGGTACTACCTGCTTTCTGTTAGCGCCAAATGTTGGGTCTTAGATATGATTGAGCTACCATATGACAGTAGACGGTACTACCTGCTTTCTGTTAGCGCCAAATGTTGGGTCTTAGATATGATTGAGCTACCATATGACAGTAGATGGTACTACCTGCTTTCTGTTAGCGCCGAATGTTGGGTCTTAGATATGATTGAGCTACCATATGACAGTAAATGGTACTACCTGCTTTCTGTTAGCGCCAAATGTTGGGTCTTAGATATGATTGAGCTACCATATGACAGTAAATGGTACTACCTGCTTTCTGTTAGCGCCAAATGTTGGGTCTTAGATATGATTGAGCTACCATATGACAGTAAATGGTACTACCTGCTTTCTGTTAGCGCCAAATGTTGGGTCTTAGATATGATTGAGCTACCATATGACAGTAAATGGTACTACCTGCTTTCTGTTAGCGCCGAATGTTGGGTCTTAGATATGATTGAGCTACCATATGACAGTAAATGGTACTACCTGCTTTCTGTTAGCCCCGAATGCTGGGCAGCACTCGCCACACCCGACACCCCACATTGTGCCAACGGCTTCGGGTGGAGGAGCGCATGTGGGAGGATATATCCTTATCCTAGTGCGAGGAAACTCAATCTAAAGATTAAATGTCATGACAGAGTAGACCAGACCCTAATTCTTGGTCGACAACTGGTCTAGGATCAAAGCTTCGACAGGTAGACAGAACATTGCTTTGCTGATCTGGCAGCTTCTTGTTCCAGACGTATTGCTGTTACCTTTCCTCTGGAGTAAACTAGGCAGGCCGAGACAGGGATCATGCTGCATGGGCTCTAAATTGAGCCCAGGCTTTGTGCTATGGAGAGGTATAACAAATGCTACTGCCATGGGTTATAGTTATTATGCTTTGTTAGAAGCACAATGTAACAAACTATCATATGTCTAGATGACCAGGTGCCAATGAGTGATCTATTTCCAAGCCAAAGGAGGTGTTCTACAGGAAACATTGGAAACTGGGTACAATAGGTACCAGGAGAAGTCCTGGAAGGTAGATGTAGCTGGCGTGGTGTTGATCACATGACCTGCTGAGTATTGATTGGTCTGTAATAACATGTTGATCACATGACCTACTGAGTATTGATTGGTCTGTAATAACATGTTGATCACATGACCTACTGAGTATTGATTGGTCTGTAATAACATGTTGATCACATGACCTACTGAGTACTGATTGGTCTGTAATAACATGTTGATCACATGACCTACTGAGTATTGATTGGTCGGTAATAACATGTTGATCACATGACCTACTGAGTACTGATTGGTCTCTAATAACATAGAACTATCACCATGTACCTAAATGGTATGGAAAATGGTTCTGTGTTCACTTACAATGTGAATATGGGACATCTCAGTGTTTCGTCCTTATCTGGGAAGTCAGGAGTTCCACTCAATTACCCCAGGATCAAGGCAGAATATGACACCCTCACATGCTTCTCTTAGTTTGTACATTCACTTAAAACTGATGGTAATTGTCAAGTTAAAGGCAGATGTTGTACCTCTAACCTGGTTGCACAGAGGGATGTATGAGCAGTCTTTGCCTCCCGCAGCTCATCGAACCCTCGTCCAACCAGGCTCATGACATTGGCAGTCTAGCTTCCTATCCACTACCCTAGTGAACCTGCTACTTACTATACCTCTACACCAGTGAACCTGCTACTTACTATACCTCTACACCAGTGAACCAGCTACTTACTATACCTCTACACCAGTGAACCTGCTACTTACTATACCTTTACACCAGTGAACCTGCTACTTAATTACTATACCTTTACACCAGTGAACCTGCTACTTACTATACCTCTACACCAGTGAACCTGCTACTTACTATACCTTTACACCAGTGAACCTGCTACTTACTTTACCTTTACACCAGTGAACCTGCTACTAACTTACTATACCTCTACACCAGTGAACCTGCTACTTACTATACCTCTACACCAGTGAACATGCTACTTACTATACCTTTACATCAGTGAACCTGCTACTTACTATACCTTTACATCAGTGAACATGCTACTTACTATACCTCTACACCAGTGAACATGCTACTTACTATACCTTTACATCAGTGAACCTGCTACTTACTATACCTCTACACCAGTGAACCTGCTACTTACTATACCTCTACACCAGTGAACCTGCGATTTACTTACTATACCTCTACACCATTGCACTCCTACTTTAATATTTTAAGTTTGAATTTGCTGTCTTCAATTTGAAAATTTACGCTGTTGTCATTTCTCCATTTCTATACTATTGCTAGTGACATCTGCCTCTCCATATCTTATGTAATAAATATGTTCAAATATATGTCTGTGTGATATGGCATATTGCCATACGACTTGAGTAGCTGAAATAACACTTGTTCATCTGTCCACAGTGACAGCCAAGAATTGTACTGATCCAGAGAAGAACTACTCACATGGATCAAACCATTTGCAGGGAGATCTCAGGAGTAAGCACAACTTGGGCAGTGGCTGTGTCATCCCACAGCATCTGACAGAGGGAGATAAGGTGACCAATAACAACATCAATGGGGGACTACCTTGTCATATGGGCTATCTTCCTAATGGCCACCCTAACGGAAATATTCGTCACGCTCATTTTAGCTCAACAGAGCACGGAAATGGTGATGCGCGGTCTTATTGTGTGAGCCCTCTACAACCTCTTCAGTATCATCTTATCCCGGCATCCCGACCAGGCATCCTTAGAGGCAGCAATCACAATGTGGTCTTTGGGCAGAGCCAAGGAAATATGCGAGATAGATCCATTGACAGTATCGGCCAAGAAAAGCTACAGGTCCATGTGGATGAGTTAGAAGCTAACCAGGATGTGGGTGAGAATGATCCACTTCTAGTACCAGACCACCTTCATGGAGCGACACCTTGCCACATTCAAAATCTCGGTGCCACGTTAGGTAACTCGCCTCCAGTTGTGCAGGCAGGGGTGAATCCTTTACATCTGTTAGCATACGCGGGTCCTGCTAGGGCCACGTTTGGACCAACGTTTGTACATAGCGGTGCTTCATCGCCGCTGGTTCAGGCACACGGACCTGTAGTAACCTGTGCCCCTGCCACAGGAGCTGTCACATTCACCAGGAGCACCTCGGTGATTGCCAGCCCCGAAGGAGAGGTCGATGAGGATGAAATAGAAGCTCGGCTCCCAAGGTTGGACCAGCTGCTCACAGAGGGAGACAATTCTACGGTTGCTCAGCCTCATCAAAATGCTGGAGACTTCTTTCGGGCAGACTCACCTGGCAGAGAAACAACTCAGCAACTCCGGGCGCCCTCCCAGAGGTTGAGAGATCAATTCCATCCTCCCAAAAATGGAAACCCAGCACACCAACAGCCGCACCTCCATGGTGTTTATTCAGCACATCAGAGGCCGGGTTTCCCACCCGCTGTAGTGGGACCTGTGTTTCAGAGAGGGGGGCAGCTGCACCAGCCTGATCACCGCATCATGAACTTAAAAGAACAGCAGCTGGCAGAGTCGTTTAATTCGACTTCCAATAACCCAGTGACAAATGGGCAACAGGTGGGTGTGCATGATCTATCAGCGACTGATACACCTAAGACTGTTGTCTCCAGCCCTGAGGAGTCCCATCAGACCCAAGTGAAAACCCAGTTACCGGCCGCTGTAAACAGTGATTTCTTCACTGGAACTGGTATGCATTTAAAGACCCCCAAAGCGGGATCAGATTCAACACTAGCTACTGAACCTAAACAGGTAGATACAGGGAGGATTAGTGAGAACTTTGTGGATAGAAAAAGGCATGTGAGTGGAGGGGCTCATGTTCAGAACTCTTCAGACAGAAAACGTGTGCCTAGTAGTGGTAGTAATAGTAGTAGTCAGAGCACGCTGGAGCGCCAAGCTGTTCCCAGCGCTGACCAGCAAAGACCTTGCATAAAGAACTCTTCACCGGAAGAAGGTGATAACACAACTAAAAGGCACCACCGCTATAATCGAACAGTATCCTTTGAGGAAGAGGAATGTCCTCAACCTGGCAATAGACAGCGTGGCCCTTCGACAGAATCTAGGTCATCTGCAAAGTCCAGTGCTTCTCCAGAAAAGGCCACTAACGAGTGTAGACACAGGGGCCCCCTGAGGTCAGTGTCGGACCCCGAACAGAAAAATACTGCGGACACAGACAGTGATTGTGAAGAAACTGAACGAAAATGTGTTTCCTTGGAGTATGATGCCTCAAATGGCTCCAGTAAGTGTTCAGTCAACAGCGACTTCAGTGGGACGGACAGTAGTGGTGGCAGTCCTTGTCGGGTGAGTACAATGTCAGTATTCTCTGGTAATTTAGCACTTTCAAGAGAAGTGGGTCACACCTAGTTATGTATCCCATAGCTCAGTGTATCTGACTTCTGCGTGCATTTGTGTAGGGGATACTTTCTCTAGACAGATTCAATTCTAGGTATTTTTGTGCCTATGCTTCTTATGTCTTCCATTCAACTTTTCCCCAAATATCCCTTTCCAATCAATTTTCTCTTCCTACCCTTTTCCAGTCCACAGTAGTTCAGCAAACAACCACATAATGTTAGGGTAAATCATCCCGTGTTTTGATGAGCCCCCCCCCCCCCCCCACAGGTGGCATAGTGGCTGGACATTCACCTCCCCACCTGGTTGTCATTGGTTTGAACCCGCATCAGGATAGATTTTAAAAATTGAATTGGACTGCCAGGTCAACCCTGTGTACAATGGATACCAGGAAATGTCTTGGGAAGTAAAGGTGACAACCATGTTACTGACCACATCAGCCATCAAGTGCTGGTTGGTCTAAACATATGAGACTAATACCACAAGCCAAATGTATCTTCAGGCTTATACAAGGGTCCTGTATATTTTTTCAGCCACCCCATAATGTTTCAGCATCATCTTCAAGTATTTCACCTCTTGAGGTAGTCATGAAGCTTCTGGATCAACCAATTCCATAGGTGCGTTACTGTGTGTAATTCCACATCTTTCTGCATTGATAGATCTGTGCATGCATATTTTATATCTCTGTGTCTCTGCCCGCTGGGGTCTCCATGGCAAAGTGGTCAAGCCGTTTGACTCGGGCTCCGAAGGTTGTGGGTTCGATTCCGGGCCGCATCCTTCGGTTCACGAGTGAATTTTTTCGGAGACTCCTGTGGGTCGTCGCTGAAGCTACGAAGTTCGTGCTTTGTACGACGCTTTCTGTTCTGAAAAAAGAGGCTGAGCCATATGGGATAAAGCCCCATGCAATGAAGTCGACCCTGTCGACTTTTAAGCAACTTTTTGTGTCTCTGCCCTTTTCCTGTGTTCTTCTCGGTGGTTTTACTGTCTAGAACTCTCTGGTGTTTCTGCATGGCTTACGATGTCACCAAATAGTAACTGCCTTTTCTTGTCCATTACTGTTAAGACTTGGACAGAATGGTGCTGTAGAGAATGACGAGAGGATCTGGCTGATACTCAAAACTCTGAGGAAAGGCTAGACAGAACATAATCACAGTGCTGCTGGTACCATTAATATTTGTACTCTTCGCTGGCTGTTGCAGATGAGGATGAAACATTATGGGAATTTCCCGAATGCTGCGGTGTCAGTTCTTGACTCACTCAACTATTATCAACTCAAATATTTTTAAGAAGCCCACTTGTTCTGTTACGGTTTGAGAACGTTCTCATTTGTCAGTTTTTTAATCCAGCAGACTTTTGTAATTTGTTGGTAACACATCAAACATATTTTCAGTAAATCACCCCATCATATTTGTGTAAGGCACCCCACAAGATTTGAGTCAGCTGCTGATATTGGTTTTGGAAGTGATTCGATTACATAGGGTGTATTTTAATGACTGGGGCTTTTGAAAATATTGCCGTTTCAAGTTTTGTATTTACCTTGTTTGTTCCATGAGTTCACAGAGGGTGAATACAAAACTTGGAACTGCAATATCCCCGGGAAGGTTAACCCGGTCAACAAATGCCCGCAGAAGTCGGATGTGTCGGCCTAACGGCGCAAGAACGCAGCTCTGCTGTAAACAGGCACAACGCAATCACATCCGGAAAAAAAGTCCGGATGAACGCAGAAGAAGAAGAAATCCAAGTTAATGCAGGGGTTGGACTGCTTTCCTCGCCATCAGCATGCCTGGAGTTTAAGAGAAAAATCTCTTATCCTTTTGACCAAGTAGACATCTAATTATGACATCATAATGTTTAAATAACCAACCCCCGTCCTTTTTTAGAAAGTTATGCCAGGATATTTCACACACACACATAATTGTTAATCCAGATTCCTCAAGAGTAAGATATCCTAGAATGTTTCACACACATAATTAATCCAGATTTCACAAGTGTAAGTTATCCTAGGATATTTCACACACATAATTGTTAATTCAGATTTTTCAAGAGTAAGTTATCCTAGGATATTTCACATGCATAATTGTTAATTCAGATGTTTCAAGAGTAAGAGATCTGAGGATATTTCACACACATAATTAATTCAGATGTTTCAAGAGTAAGAGATTCTGGGATATTTCACACACATAATTAATTCAGATGTTTCAAGAGTAAGAGATCTGAGGATATTTCACACACATAATTAATTCAGATGTTTCAAGAGTAAGAGATCCCAGGATATTTCACACACATAATTGTTAATTCAGATGTTTCAAGAGTAAGAGATTCTGGGATATTTCACACACATAATTGTTAATTCAGATGTTTCAAGAGTAAGTGATCCGAGGATATTTCACACACATAATTGTTAATCCAGATTCCTCAAGATTAAGAGATCCGAGGATATTTCACACACATTATTAATCCAGATTTCACAAGTGTAATCCTAGGATATTTCACACACATAATTGTTAATTCACATCTTTCAAGAGTAAGTTATCCTAGGATATTTCACACACATAATTGTTAATTCACATCTTTCAAGAGTAAGTTATCCTAGGATATTTCACACACATAATTGTTAATATATGTTAAAATATTATATAAATATGTTAAAATATTATATAAATATATTATATAAATATGTTAAAATATTAAATTGTAAAAAGACTCAGGTTATGGTCGTCACTAGGAAGGAAGAAGTGCCACAATGTAATATACAAGTAAATGGAAATATTCTTCAACAAGTGAATCGGTACAATTATCTTGGAACAGTCATAACATCTGATGGGAGATGCCTTGAAGAGATTAGAACAAGAATCGCCATGGCGAAAGTAGCCTTTAGCAAGATGAAAAACATTCTAACCAATAAAAAGATGTCAATTGAAACGAGAAAAAGAGTGTTGAGGGGATACATAGAGCCTGTTCTTTTGTATGGATGTGAAACTTGGACAATGAGCAGTCAAGCTGAAAAACATCTGATGGCTGCAGAAATGTGATTTCTGAGGAAAATGCAAAGAATACCATGGACAGACAGAAAAACCAATGACCAAGTACTACAGGAGACAAATGAACATCGTAGACTTTGATTAGAGAAATTAGACGTAGACAGTCAAAAATTTTTGGACATGTTATGAGAAGAAATGGATTGGAGAACTTGGTGACAACTGGCAAGATTGAAGGGGACAGACCAAGAAGAAGACCGAGAGGAAAATACCTGGATGGCTTGGCCACATGGCATGGACGAGACAGGAACACTAAGCTGATCCACGACACTGGTGATCGAGTAAAATGGCGAGTCATGACCGCCCACGCTTTCCAGCATGGCACATGATTGATTGATTGATTGAATTGTTAATTCACATCTTTCAAGAGTAAGTTATCCTAGGATATTTCACACACATAATTGTTAATTCACATCTTTCAAGAGTAAGTTATCCTAGGATATTTCACACACATAATTGTTAATTAACATCTTTCAAGAGTAAGTTATCCTAGGATATTTCACACACATAATTGTTAATTAACATCTTTCAAGAGTAAGTTATCCTAGGATAATTTTTTTGGGGTGCTTGCTCGCTTTGAACCCAAGCGTAGTCCATACACACTACTTCCAGTAGTGCTGGACTGAATATTACATGTGGATTAGCTTTCCCTATTAACAGTGTCCCTCACCATCAGGCTAACCCACTCTGACTTCAGAGGTACGTATAATTTACATCCCCAAGTCAAGGGCGATAGGTCAACATTTTAGTTCAACTGTCCGGTGTATGGGGTTGAACCCCTTATCTCAGAATCAGCACACTGGATGTTTAAGAACGCACGTTCTTATCCATTCAGCCATGCTGACCTACATCCTAGGATATTTCATACACACAATAATTAATCGAGATTTCACATGTGTATGTTATCCTAGGATATTTCACAGACATAATTGTTAATCCAGATTTCACATGTGTAAGTT
Organism: Cepaea hortensis; assembly: GCA_963921405.1. NCBI lineage: Eukaryota > Metazoa > Mollusca > Gastropoda > Stylommatophora > Helicidae > Cepaea > Cepaea hortensis. Next base: position 85,505,507 of record OY992896.1, read on the forward strand.
ATCCTAGGATGACCAGGAGATCAGTGTGTTGAAAACATATTTTCCCTGCTGTTTTTATTCAATCACTTGCTGTCCTATTCTGTGTAAAGCATGAAGCGAGACTCGAGAGTTCAGACTGCCAACACATATCGCAACTTTGTTCTGTATTTGCAAGAATGAAACTTAAATGTGGTCTTTCAATAGCCAGATCAACAATACCTATCCCAGTAAATAATAAATGTTGACAGTTGTCGGTTGAGCAGTCAAGTTTCCAGTTTGTTTCATCTTAATAGGGCTGTTATGTTCCTACGTGTTTAGTATTTATGGCTCTTTTTCTAATGAAAGTTGGCATCTACAAGAGTTGATGAACCATTTAGGAAAGGTTATCTGTTCATTACCCCTATGGATGATAATTCTTTTCAGATTGAATCTTAGATGTGACTGATTCAGTCACAAGTTTATTCATCTAAGGCCGGGATGGGCCCTAATTATAATTTCTCTTCCGAGGTTGAACGGGGTTGGATTAATGGGAAAATTGATGGATGGATAGGAAAGGTCACATTAGGACAAGAAAGATGAACCATGGAAATATTGCAAGATTTTCTTCTTCTTTCTCTTCTTCTTTGTTCCTCTTTCACGCCTAGTTATGTACCTCATAGATCAGTTTAACCAACTCCGGCATGCATTTGTGTAGGGGATACTTTCTCTAGACAGATTCAGTTCTAGGTATTTTCGTGCTCATGCTTCTTATGTCTTCCATTTGACTTCTATTCTGATTATCCCTTTCCTGCCAATTTTCTCCCTTTTCCAATCCTCTACCTCTGTCCTGTCTTCTTCCTGTTCCTAATCATGACTATTCTGCCAGTCTTTTCCGATATTCTCCCACCTGCCAACTTCTCTTTCCTTTTCGACCACCCCACCACAATCACCACCATTTTTTTCCAGTCTGATCTCATCTGCAAATTTTCTCCTTCTTTCTTATCTTCTCCCTCTTTTGAGCATTCTCCCACTTTCAAATCTTCTCTCCTTTCCCGATCTTCTGCCTCTTTTCAATCTGCTCTCCCTTGTCAGTCTTCTCCTACTTTTCAACCTTCTCCTCACTTGTGAATCTTTTCCTTCTTTTTAACTTTCTCTCACTTGTCAAGCTTCTCCCATGTTCCAATCTTCACTTTTCAAGCTTCTCCCATGTTCCAATCTTCTCCCAACTGTCAGTCTCCTCCCTCCCTGCCAACCAGATCTCCCCAACTGAGAATTCTCCCTCGGAGTCTGACAGACTTTAATCTTGAGACCTTGGCCTTAGCATATTGCCAGGTTGTATAGCTGATCCTTCTCTGTCATCATCACAAATTCTCCTTCATCATGTCACTAGTGCATCTGTTGTTTTCCAGTAGCCTATATCCACACATGGTGCCAGGTCTTAGTCAGATATGACTGAGCTACCTTATGACAGTAGATGGTACTACCCACTTTCTCTTAGCGCCGAATGTTAGGCAGCACTCACCAAAGCTGACGTCCCACATTATGCCAACCGCTTCAGGCAGAGTAGTGCAATTGGGAGGGTACAAGCCTTACCCTAGTGCCAGGAAATGCAACCTAAAGACTAAATGTCATGGCAGGGCAGACCAGGCCCTAAGCCTTGGTTGGCAACTGGTTTACGATGGAAGCCCCGACAGGCAGACAGAGTATTGCTTTGCTTATCTGACAGCTTCTGCAGCTTGTTTTGTTCTAGACATATTTGTGTTAACTTTCCTCTGGAGTAAACTAGACAGGCAGAGAGAGGGATCATGCTGCATGGGCAACACATGGTGTCTAAATTCAGCCCAGGCTTTGTGTTATGGAGAGGTATAACTCCATTTTACAAACCATCGTCTGTCAAGATGCAAGATGTCAGTCATATCCACACAGAGAATGTCCGAGGTCACTGGTTCACAAACTGACTGCTTGCATCTGTTGTTTCAGAGAATTTAAATACAAACATTATGTAGCGAAATATGTCAGGCAATAAATGGTGGAATCTATTGTCTGTGCCTTTGTTGTTGAAATTCGTTATGGGAAAACATTGTTTTGAGTTTCAGAGAATGTCCTAAGTCACTGGTTCAGAAACTAACCAATTGCCACTGTTGTTTCAGACTGCCCTGTACAGACGGAGTCACAGTGAGAATGCTCCGAGCAGTACGGACTCTGCCCACAAACCCCCACCCAGGTCCATGTCTGAAGAGAAGCCACAAAAGTTGGATCGACCTATTGCAAAAGTTAAACGTAAGTTTCATGCAGCGTACGAGCATTGGAAAACTGAAGTGTGTGAAACATTCTTGTTTATATAATTCTTTGGATGATGTCTGTTATTTTGTTCCCACCTCACCTTTTTGTGGGCAGTGAATGCTTATCACGTCATACAATATAAAGGGTTTGAAATCAGCTGCAGCCGATGTGGAAGCAGATCATTGGTTTCAGTATTATGAGGCTTAGGTTATTCAGAAAGCAATGGCAAACTACTGCTGAGCAAATTTCAAACAACTTCTCTGCAATGAGAAATTCTTTCACAGTTTGCTGCTTGCTCCATTGCTAACATGCTCCATTTCAACGGTTTAGGGCAGCCATATTATTTTTGCTGGTTGGATTGCAATTTCAATTGCTAACATGCTCCATTTCAACGGTTTAGGGCAGCCATATTATTTTTGCTGGTTGGATTGCAATTTCAATTGCTAACATGCTCCATTTCAACGGTTTAGGGCAGCCATATTATTTTTGCTGGTTGGATTGCAATTTCAATTGCTAACATGCTCCATTTCAACGGTTTAGGGCAGCCATATTATTTTTGCTGGTTGGATTGCAATTTCAATTGCTAACATGCTCCATTTCAACGGTTTAGGGCAGCCATATTATTTTTGCTGGTTGGATTGCAATTTCAATTGCTAACATGCTCCATTTCAACGGTTTAGGGCAGCCATATTATTTTTGCTGGTTGGATTGCAATTTCAATTGCTAACATGCTCCATTTCAACGGTTTAGGGCAGCCATATTATTTTTGCTGGTTGGATTGCAATTTCAATTGCTAACATGCTCCATTTCAACGGTTTAGGGCAGCCATATTATTTTTGCTGGTTGGATTGCAATTTCAATTGCTAACATGCTCCATTTCAACGGTTTAGGGCAGCCATATTATTTTTGCTGGTTGGATTGCAATTTGGTGCACACAATCGACACATGCCGTATTTAAAGTGTGTGCAGCATTTCATGCTTCTATCCTCATTATTAGCTGAGAAAAACAACATGGTGCATTACTTTCTGAACTGCACTCGTACAAGCTAAGAGACACAGAAGAAGTTAGAGAAAGATATATTTGAAAGCATAAACAACCGGTCAACAATTAGTATAAACAACGCCAACTTCGTTAAAATACCTGATGTAGAGAGGATCGAACAGCCATGATCACCGATGTCTGTTTCAAATCAAACATCTGAACAGCAAGTAGTTCTGCATGCGGCGCTTGAGAAAGCAACTAGTATGTTTCAGCATTTAGCAAAACCTTCCCAACAGACACCTGCAGTGGTAGGGTACTGTAATTATTGTTTATCATCTTCTTCTTCTTTTGTTTTTTATTCCTTGCCAGGGCATAGGCCCTCATCCTACTCCTGCCCAGCTGTCCTGACTCTTGTCCCGTCCCCTGTAGCTCCCTCCATGTTCTCTGCATGTTATTTTATTCCTCTCGGTCTGTAATTCTCTTGGCCATGTGTTGTTAGGTCTTCCACTATTTCTTTCACCCTATGGGTTCCTAACAAGGTTAGGCATCTAGTTGCTATCCTAGTCCTAGGCAAAAGTCCTAGGTTGTTGTTGTTTTTGTTGTTGTTTTTGTTTTTTTCATTTGCTCACATTGAACTCAAGCATAGTAAACACACGCTAGCTACTTCTAGTATTGCTGGAGTGAATTTTGTGTGTGGATTAGCTTTCCCTATTACCAGTGTCCCTCGCCATCAGGCGAACCCACTCCAACCTCGGTACTTGTAATTTATGTCCCCAAGTCAAGGACGAGAAGTCAACATTTGAGTCAAACTGACCGGTGTAGGGGTTGAACCCGCTACCTCAACATCAGCACACCAGATGTTTAAGAATGAGCGCACTTAACCATTCGGCCATGCTGACCGCTATCCTCGGGTTTTACCAGGTGTATCCTATCCAGAGCCAGCATCTTTTCCTCACTTCTTGATTCACTGAAGTTTGTGTACTTCTCTCCATTAGTTCTACATTGTTGATTCTATCATACTATTTTAATCCCACTACTCTGCACAGGCAACAATTAAAGAACGTTTGTAGTTTATCAGTAAAACTTGTACTCGTTTCCCCAAATTTCTGATCCATCCAGTAATACTGATTTAGCATTGGGATAAATATTCTGTTTGGTATTAAAGTTTATTTCTTGTGACTTCCTTACATTTTATAGTGCTGTGGCATCTCCTCTTTCCTGTTGTATTCTGTTATTGTCTGTTGTAGTCACGACTTATTTGTGTGTTGTCTGCAGTTGTTATTTTTGACTGACTTCTTGTGTTCCCTCAGCCATGCCTGCTAGTGACAACGCAGTCAACCAGCTGCCCTGTGAAGCTTCAGATGATGCCAGGATCACATCCCCGCTGCCAGTTGCTACTGTAGCTCCAACTACCAACGCAGCCGCCTTCCACGACCACACAAGCGATGAAAGTGATCATGAGGTTAGAACTTGTGTCTGTCTCTTTCGGTTTCTACTTCTTCCTCTACTCCATCATAGAGTGGTTGTACATTGACTTCCTGTTGCAGAAATTGGGAGTTAAGTCCCCTTTGTAACTCCAACCTTCCTTGATTAGACATATCATGATTAAGTATGTCAGTTAGATCACTTACAATCTTGACAGTAAGCTCAGCTTAAGTAGCTCTCCTGTCCTCTCTATCTGTTGCCATGAAGTACAGTCTAGCATCCTCATTCTGGTCCATCTTTTGATGTGATCCTGCCATTTAAGGGGTTCAGGTGAGAGAATTTGCTGTGTTGAACTGGACACACACATTGTACCTGTCAGAGTCCTAACTATCTTCTCCTTCTAGCTCACTGGACTTGGACAGGCAAATTACAACGTCCACGACACATATACTAATAACACATAACTGCAATCGGAAACTCGCAGGAGCTGTCTCCTGAACAACCTTTTTATTACAGTATATTACAGTATAACATTATGTGCTCACTCCACCGTCACCTCGCGTACGATCAAGCAGTCATTCTACACAGGCAGCCAAACGCTCGCTCACGTCCACATGGGCGGTATTTACACTGTCGCCCGTATGACCATTCGCAATCACAGTCTCACATCATCTCGCACATATCACAGTTAGTACATTCCTCGAATATCAATACACAACATTCATCTCATCTATCCGTCACAACACTATCGTTCGATCGTTCTATCTCTCGCTATTCTTCACACGTCCGTCTCTATCCGCTGTCTCACACCCACTGACTCCGTCCTCCTTGACCTTCCCACATCACGTGGGTCTGTCCACGGGCTTCTTGCCTGACCGTCCGTTAGCCAAGCCATGATGTCTCCTACTGCCCTTGACCTCAGCTATTGCTTACACTGACTCTTGCTTACATACAGGCAATTACACTATTGCTTACATACAAGACCCTGACACTCTCCCCCCGCACAAACAATGTGGCACTTTCTCTTGGAAATGTGACACATTCTGTTATTGTTACTCTTGGTACATCTTTTTAACCTTGTCAGGGGATTGTATGATCATCAGTATACGCGTGCGTACCTTTTTACTCTGGTCTTTTCCGAGATCAACTATCACTATTGTTCTCTCTTTTTCAGTACTGAGGTTTCTCTCAATGTTTTGTCGTGGTCTGGCAAATGTTCTAGTTGGGTCTACTTGCCATACCTCGTTATATTCTTCAATCCTCACTCCGTGACATTACATTCTGTTCCTGTTTCCCAATCGATTCGCTGTGTACTATCATCCCATAGTTATTGTGGCTATGCTGGTTTAAGGATTCTCCATTGATTCACGCCTAGAATAAGGCTACAACTTCCTCTTACAGCATTCTTAGTTTTTCACTGTATTTAGACGTGGTCCCCCTCGTCTCTACTTAGTGTACTCTAATCGATTCTCTTTATGAGCACGCTATGTCACTGTTGTGGTCAAGGTTCGAATATACTTCATGTATGTAATAGTCCCCCTTACCTCATCTTATGTCAGACCGTGAGTTGCCCCGGGAAGGTTAACCCGGTCAACAAATGCCCGCAGAAGTCGGATGTGTCGGCCTAACGGCGCAAGAACGCAGCTCTGCTGTAAACAGGCACAACGCAATCACATCCGGAAAAAAACTCCGGATGAACGAAGAAGAAGAAGACCGTGAGTTGTTTCCGTTTTCGGGCACACCTCGTTTACTGTTTTGGAGAGTTATTATCAATCTCTTTTGTTGGTATCTCCCTGTTGGTATGTTCCTTCTTGTTACAATATTGTGGTCTTAGTTTTGTAACACTATTGCTAAGCGTCATTCGTCGGGCTATCCACCATACGCGAAGGCAAGTTTGGTAAAACTCGCGTACTGGGATTGCCAGGCGTTGATTCTCAGCATTACAACTTATATCTTTCACAGCTGTACTTACGCTTATCTGTAACTATCACATTCTAACAATACAAACTACTATAATAATAAAATTAAACATTGGATGTCATACGATTAATAAATTTACAATAAAATGTTCATCGTCACTGCCTTTATGCCCTTATAGGATAATTTTCTTGTCCTGTGAAAATTATGCACACGTAATTAAAATACTGGTGTTCAATGTTCATTGCGGTGCTGGAATGTTTGGCATTTCTTCTTTCTCAACCGATTCTTGACGTATTCTGTATATACTGATATTGTCCTTCACTCTGTATAGTGTTACGAATTTGCACCACGTTTGGACAATTTGTAAGTCCGTTCTGTAAAATCATTGGAGTTCACACATGTAAAATATGTATTAATGTTTTAAGTTCGCTGGCCTTACTTATGTGTGTGGCCATGGTGCGTCTGTATGTGACTGTTTTTGCCGTAGTTAGTATGTTGGCATCTGGTTCATTAAACTGGTCCCTAGGAATGGATGTCTGTACTTGTGAAGTTCTTGTCGTTGTTGGTCGATTTCTAAATGTGGCCTCTGTAGATACTCGTTTGAAACAAAGTCAATATGGGTATAGCTTACTGTTAGATACTTGAAATCACATGTTGAGTCTTACTGTTCTGCTGATGACACTTTTCACGTTGAAGGAACTTTTATGTTGGTATATACAATGGAGTGTGCTAGTATCATAGCGCTGGAGTCGTACAGCAGACAAGGCAATTCTGGAGTTACTCGATCTAAGGATATAAAGTGGGTTGCGGTTAAAATTAATGTTCCGACGGGTGGGGATTTACAAATTTAATGTTGAGATCATTTTGAGTGCTATCTCCAAACCTGCACTCGTACATGTGTGTATACATCCAATAGTTCAAATAATAATAATAATAATAATACACCATGTATAGTTTTGAAATGTAATCGTACATGTTTGTACACTGCTCTGCAATTTGTGTATATATTCCAAAATGTGTAGGATACTTTGTTGCTGATTTTTGTCAGTAATTCCACCGACTGATGTTTTCCTTTGTTCAGCATAAGTATGTGTATGAGTTGATTTGACATAGTGCTTATCAGTGGTAACAACAAACTTTGGTTCACCAGTAATGATGTAAGTATTGAGGTTAGATGGTTTGTCATGAATACTGTCATCTGTGTTACTATGAGTAGTGAGAGTAGAATTATCCATTGTGTGCATTTGGGCATGTGTGTAGTTAACAGGAGGTATAGCTTGTACCATGATGACCTGTGATCTTTTCCCCCACTTGTGAAATGCTTGTTTTCTGTACCTTCTTTTCTTTGTGGATAAACACCAGTTTCTGTTTTTTCTTGTTGTGAGATGGTAGTCAAGTTGGTCTGGTGTGGTACTTTGGTCTGTTCATCATGTTGTTGTATGATGAGTGGTGTGGTTGAGGCAGTGTTTGTTGTGATGTTAACTTCCTGCCATGTCTGGGTTTTGGACTCTGTGTGGTCTATTACATTTAATACATTTCCAATTAATTAATCGCAGCATGAATTGTCTAATAATGCGCAAGTTACTCTGCCTGATAGGAAAGGTGATTTTATATTGGCCCATGCCATAGGATATTTCTCTACTGTCCCTGAAACAGTTCTGCAATAGATGTACTTATCTAGGTAGTCTTTAGGATCAGCTAGGGTCTTCCGAAGACCGATAAGACAGGACCCTGTGTCGCGTACACATGTGCATACTGTGTCATTAATGTATGCCTCATGGAATGTTAGTTTTCCTAACGACAGTTTGGATGTTTTGTTCATTTCATTTCTTGCTTGTGGAGTATTATCCTCTTTTACTAAGGAGTGAGGCTGACTGATGTTGACAACGTTATTGAAATATGGTACGAAGTCTGTTGGGTAAAACTCAGTCTGTTCTGTATTTGCAGTGTTTGTTCTACTTGTTTTCGTATCTGTGATGTTTACTTTTTCTAGGTTCTTTGCTGAACTGTCTGTTGTAGTGTCTGTGGCTGCATTTGCTTTTGCTTTTTGTATTCTTTTTACTCCTTCACATTCGAAACGTCTGTGGCCATACGCTAAACAAAAATGACATTTGGTTCTATATTTCCTCTGATTTACCTTCCCCAGTTTTTGTGCTATAATAGTGTTCAGGTATTCTTGATACGTGGGATTCTTATCGCATATTCCATTTTCTGTATGTGGAGTGCTACAATGTTTGCACAATACTGGTTTTGTTTTATGTGGTTTGTTTTGGCAATCTGTAGCTGAAGATGCCGTTGCCCTTATAGTAATCTTCTGTTGAGTGTTCTTAACAAGGTTCATACTTTGGTTGTAATATTCGCGGCATTTTTCTAGTAGATCTTTGATAGGCTCTGTGTTGTGTTCTTCTAAATATTTTCCGCATTCGGATGGGAGTGTTGCTTTTAGTTTTTCCACTACTAAGAAATTTATTGCTTCTTGATTGTTGTCTGTATGTTTAATTTCAAATGTTAGCTTTCTGAAAAAGTCTTCTATTTCCCTTATATACTGGGTGAATGACTTGTCTGGGGCTGGTTTCAGATTTTGTACCTCTAATTTTAGAGTCTCGAAATAGTTTACATAGTGTTTTAATATGTTTGTTTTATAATATTCATAGTCTGCCCTTGACATATCTGGTATGAGCTCATGTAGTTTTTTACTTTTTATTGGTACGTATCCACTATACCATGAATACCAATAATCTTTTGGGATTTTGTAGTCTTGCATTTTCTTTTCAAATTCCTGTGTCCAATCACGTATTAGGTCATGTTTTCTATTACAATTTGCTTTGTCTTGTGCCCGTGTACCCTCGAAAAAGTCTTGCAACTTTCTGTAATGTTTTGTGCCCCAGAAATGTGATTGATCTGGGCTGTGTTCATCATCTGACATTTTCTGTTAATTAATATTTACCTCCACCAATGATGATATTTACACAAGAAAATCAAAGAATGCAGATTTGGGTAATTAGCAATCAAAATTAATCAACTTATCTTTATCTGCTGTTTACTCGAACGCTTGATGTACAGGAACGTGATTCTCGTGCTGGTTACGGTTGACCTCTTTTGGTTACGTTGGTCGCTTTGTAGAATTGACACCTGCTGTGGAAAGAAATGACGTTATTTTCGTTCTGCTTTTATTAACAAATATCTTATTTACAATTTCTTATTCTTTTCTTATAGATCTTATGCAATAGATCTTCTTCTTTAAATAAGTAGCGTTCTTTTATGCATTTTACTTGGGCATGTGGTTCGTGTGTACTTCTGACACCATTGTACCTGTCAGAGTCCTAACTATCTTCTCCTTCTAGCTCACTGGACTTGGACAGGCAAATTACAACGTCCACGACACATATACTAATAACACATAACTGCAATCGGAAACTCGCAGGAGCTGTCTCCTGAACAACCTTTTTATTACAGTATATTACAGTATAACATTATGTGCTCACTCCACCGTCACCTCGCGTACGATCAAGCAGTCATTCTACACAGGCAGCCAAACGCTCGCTCACGTCCACATGGGCGGTATTTACACTGTCGCCCGTATGACCATTCGCAATCACAGTCTCACATCATCTCGCACATATCACAGTTAGTACATTCCTCGAATATCAATACACAACGTTCATCTCATCTATCCGTCACAACACTATCGTTCGATCGTTCTATCTCTCGCTATTCTTCACACGTCCGTCTCTATCCGCTGTCTCACACCCACTGACTCCGTCCTCCTTGACCTTCCCACATCACGTGGGTCTGTCCACGGGCTTCTTGCCTGACCGTCCGTTAGCCAAGCCATGATGTCTCCTACTGCCCTTGACCTCAGCTATTGCTTACACTGACTCTTGCTTACATACAGGCAATTACACTATTGCTTACATACAAGACCCTGACAATGATGATGATGTATGATAACTGTTTTTATTAGCATATTATGTTTAGTTATCACTTGTTTATTTCATTTCATTGTGTTACTTGTTAGTTCTGATTGTAATCCTCTCTTTTAGAGAAAATTGTTTATTCTCTAACATTCTTCATACATTATGATTTTTAACTTTATTACATGTCTGCCTCCACAGGACAGCCCAGAGTCTAACAACTCGACCAGAGAAGAGCATGACGCAATTAGAGAATCGGAGGAAGAGTCTGGGCTTTAGCAGGATCACCGTATGGAGAAACCAGATGGATTGTTGGAACTTAATATCACCATATGCCAGTTATACATATTGAAAATAAACGCTGCCATATGCATATCACATTATATTAGCGTCGCTTCAGATTATAACTTTCCATAATCATAAGATTACGTACTATGACATATCTCCCTAAAGAAGGACAATGCTTTATGTGTGGACACATGTTCAAGCTGCATTCTACAGGTGCTGCCTTTAGTGCCATGATTAGAAACTTGTATTCCGCATGTGCCCATCCTCATCCGTGCTGGTAGGATTTGATACTGTTTGTGGATTGTTTTAACTTACAACTGTAGACCAAAATAGGGCAGGAGACTGAGATGGCTTTCCCTTTCATTCTTGTGGCTCAATGCATTATTCTATGCTTGTACTAATATGTATTATTACAGCGGTTTATTTGGTATGGGGGAATTGTTCATTGTAATATAGATGTTTTTTTGCTAGTGTAATGTATGTATACATATATATGCAATGGCTAATGAAAGCAGAATATTAAATACAGCTATAAGAATGAGACAAACAGTATTTTAGTCATGTGATGAGGAGAGAGGCATTTGAAAATAATGTGACGACTGGAAGGAATCAGTGAGAAAAGAAGCAGAGGCACTTTGTGTGTGTGTTTTTTATTAACAGATAGGAGACCTTGTTTCTTTTAGACAGCATTATATAATAACTAGCGGACGTGTTGGTGTCATGGTTAGGACATTGCGCTGACAATGACTTGAATACAGTCAGATGGGGGTTCAATATTAGCTCTCGACGTTTGCTTCGGGAGGAAAGACTGACCACCTATCCTTGTGTGCACTTCGGCCTACAACATTGTGAGGGTCCTAGCACTTGATATAACCACAGCGGGGAGGACTACAACATTGTGAGGGTCTTAGCACTTGATATAGCCACAGCGGGGAGGACTACAACATTGTGAGGGTCCTAGCACTTGACATAGCCACAGTGTGGAGGACTACAACATTGTGAGGGTCCTAGCACTTGATATAGCCACAGCGGGGAGGACTACAACATTGTGAGGGTCCTAGCACTTGACATAGCCACAGCGGGTGTCTGTTGCGGGACTTGTTTGTTTTAATATCAGTCATAGCTATATCATGCTGGGTTAAATAATAAGTCAGCTTTACTTGTATATAGTGTGCAGTCAGGAATCTTAGTAGTCGGTTGTTTGTGAACTAGTCAATTACTGGAACCACAGCTAATGTTTTTTTGTCAGGTCTGAACATGTGACCTGCGTATTCTGTTGCCTTGAGCCATCAACATCCTAAAGTTAGATTTGTTACCTCTACTGCATCCATCGATGACATGTAGAATTTGTTAAATCTGCTACATCCATCGATGACATGTAGATTTGTTACATCTGCTGCATCCATCTGTGACATGTAATACATTTGTTTTGTCTGCCGCATCCGTTGGTGACATGTACATTTGTTACGTCTGCTGCATCCATCAGTGATATGTACATTTGTCACATCTGCTGCACCCATCGGTGACATGCAGATTTGTTACGTCTGCTGCATCCGTCAGTGACATTAAATTTGTTACCTCTGCGCATCCATTGGTGACATGCAGATTTGATATGTCTGCTGCATCCATCGGTGACATGTCAGGACCAGTCAAGGTATTCTGTGGCTGACGTCATTAAAGTCATGAAGTTAGTCGTGACATTTTGTGGTGTGTATTTAAGACAGAGAGAAAAATCATCCTTTCTCATGACCCTTCCTTCCCAGAGAAACCTCTGCAAAGCAATGAGGAGAAATCGATGGTAGATCAACTCTTAAAACTAGGAATTGATCCTAGATCTTAGTGTGAAGGACCAGTGCTATGTCAGCTGTACCTTTACTATATCACAGCTACTGTTCTATATGTACTCCTTTCTTCAAGTGATATTTTCTGTTGAGAACAACTGTTTCCAGTTTTCTGATTTGTATAGTTTAGTTTGTGAAGATGGGAGTCGGTGCATGGAATCTGCACAAGATTCGATAAGTCTGATAGAAGAGTTTTGTGAAGATGGAAGTCGAAACATGGAGTCTGAATGAGATTGGATGAGTCTGATAAAACGGTTTTTGTTTTGCATTTCCAAGTTTGTGTACAGCTGGATGTACCGCGATAGTGCCTCAGTAATGTGTCTCTGAATTATTATTATTATTATTGAAATATAATTGTGCCCTATCTTGCTCGTAATTTTGATGGTAATGTAGAAGCTCATCCCGCACAAACGTTTTGTTCTAAAGCTTCTTCCTCACTTCATGCTGAACAGTTAAAACAGGTACAAAACAAAGAAAGATGTAGATTTGTGGATTGTTCTTTGTGTTTCCCATGGCTGTTTTATTGAACTTGTGATGATACTCTTTTGCTGGATTGTATTTTATCACTGTTGTAGTCATTTGTTATTCTTTTACCGAAGTGTTTTGTATAAATCATTTGTTTGCATGTTTTGTTTCTTTAGCTAGGTGACAGCATGTTTCACACATAATATACACAAGCAGGCCATATGGACTATGCCCTGGCAACGTTTGGAAACCTACTTATGACAGAATACAGACAGCATTTGTAATTCTAGTACATGTACAGATTAGAACCCTTGCCAGTGCTGCAGATTTTGTGCACTGAGTTGACATTCTCATGGTGTTGCCTAGAAAGCTAGAGGATCAAAGCACTGGTGGGCAATTCAAGAGCCAAGAAAATGATTCTCCACCTGGTGTGGCCCAGAAACCTAGAATGTTCAATCAGGCAGTCATTCAGTCAGATTTGTTAGTAGTGGTTGACTGATAATCAAAGGGTTGATCCCTATGTTACCAATGTCAAACTTGGACATTATCCAGATCTCTCTCTCTCTCTCTCTCTCTCTCTCTCTCTCTCTCTCTCTCTCTCTCTCTCTCTCTCTCTCTCTCTCTCTCTCTCTCTCTCTCTCTCTCTCTCTCTCTCTCACTCACTCTCTCTCTCTCTCTCTCTCTCTCACACACACACACCCACCCACCCACAAAATCATCATCTGCAAGATAAGAGCTTCCAAGTCAACCATCCGAAACCGAATAAGAAATGATGTTACCAGACAGACAGTGGGATCAACACATTGTGCCACATTTATTGAAAGGCGGAAGATCTTGTTGCAGCACCATCAACTACCAGCACTGGTACTACAGCATAGAAGATTTGATACGAGAGCCAGAAGAAAATGAATTTGACGACATCAAAAACATTGTACAATCACCTGGTGTGACACAATCCAGTGCCACCCATTGGGCACTGCAAGGTCAGCTATTCCTCCCAGCGACACTTGACAACAAAAGTGGAAGATGATGATGATGGATTGACAGATGACACTTCTGTTATCTGCTGTTGATGGATGAATGCTTCTTTTTTTTTTTATGAAAAGTACATTTTAAATATGGCACACCGATTCAACCGTGTGTTTGTTACACCGATTCAACCGTGTGTTTGTTACACCAATTCAACTGTGTGTTTGTTACACCGTTTCAACCGTGTGTTTGTTACACCGTTTCAAGCATATGTGTTGGTTTGTTATGCTGTTTCAATCATATTTTTTTTTTTACGCTTGCAGCCATATTTTTGTAACGTTATTTTAAGCATACATACATTTTTGTTACGCAGTTTTACACTAGAATCCTGTTATATTTCTAAAAGAGAACTATATCATTGTTAGTTAGTAGTAATCTGCAATTGTTATGTTAATGCTGCATTGTTACAATTTGTTAATTATTATGCTGTCTAATTACTATGTTGATGTAAGTAATAATTATTCATCATAAATTGATTGTGTGCTTACGTGCATGCAGTGTAATATTGAACATCTGTTCTTTGATTTCTTCCTGGCCCTAACATTTGTTTATGTAAAACACTGTTTTCCCAAAGTGAATTTGAACAACGAAGACATGTACAACAGACTGCAGGGTTGATTGCTTGGTATATTTCACTGCATCTCGTCAGATGCACACTGTAGAATTTGCACAACATAAACTAAAGCAATAAGATAAATCCTTCAAGCGGAAATATACAACACACATTTTCATACAGCTAATTTGACTTGCTGCCATAGTCATTTATACTGACTATCGTATCTTTTTGTTTGCACAAAGTTGACCTTTTTAACAGAGGCAATCGCCATTCATTTACAAAAGCCAACTTTGTGCAAACAAAAAGACATGATAGTCAGTTTAAAATGACCATGATAGACAATTCAAATTATGAATTCTACATTATACACCTACGAGATGCAGCGAAATATGCCAGGCATTAAATGGTGCAATCTAATTTTTGCGTCTTCATTGTTCAAATTTGTGCCCTCAATATTTCCTCCACCATCGCAGCATTTATGTATTGTAGACAGTGCCCAGTCCCAAGGCCTTCCTGGTTTCATGATATTTTTATTACACTTTGAACAAATACAGTACTTATAATAAACGTTTGTTTTGTTTCTAAACTGAACTCCTAAGTGGGGAAATGTTTCTTCCTGTATCCCCTGACCTCTCTGGCACAAAATTTTCAAGTGTTAATTTCTCCGCTGCTGATATTTTACAATCAATTTTTTTTTGGGCTGCTGAAAACAGTTATTTGAATTTATGTTCCATTGGAACATAATTTTTTATTAAGTTCCATTATTTTATTTATTTGTGAGGATGACTTCAGCTAGAGCAGCAGTGGTCATCTGTCTGGTGTCCCTGGTTCCTGTTGTCATCTTAGTGACCAGGCAGGTCAGTCGTAACTGTTCAGACCCAGTTAATGTTTTTTTATCACCGTAATGATTGGACAAGTTTATGATGGTCAGTCAGTCAGTCCCAGTAATGTTTGTTATCAATGAAGTGATTGGACAAGTTTCTGGTGGTCAGTCGGTCAAGTCTCAGTAATGATTTTCACTATTAGTAGCCTCAGTAAGTAAAATAATTTCTTACCACATGTAATAATGGAGGTAAGGCCAGGGGAAGCTTCCACATCAGTTCCCCAAGAATACCTTTACAGGCAGTCACAAAGCTAAATGTATAGGGAAGTTAGTATTGAAGGGAGTTGCTAGCACAGTGGCTAAGACACCTTTCTGTCTGGCCCAGTGGTCAGGTGTTGACATTCACAGCAAGCCAGATGTTTAAATAGCCTGGGTACCAGGTTGACCCAGTTTAGAACTGGCACCAGGCAGGTGTTTTGTAAAGTCCAGGTCACTGGCGGGATATTCACCACATCATTGTTCACATGCTGATTGGTCAGTACAAGTATGGGGCTGGAACTCTGTACCCAATTGGCTTCGAGGCGTGTAAACAGGGTCCTTGACTTTCCTTGTTTATGTCATGAAGACACATCGGCCGGAAGCTACGGAGACCTGAGACAGGGAGATGAAACCTTCAGAGTATGACAGTATGGTAGTGGATGTAGTTAACCAGTGAATGGGTGTTGAATTTATTGATATAATGCAAAGGAAGATGACATAAAAGGTCAATAGAGTGACGAGGATGCCACGTGACAGTTCTCTTGCATTGGTGAGTATACCAATCAACATTTCCTGTGTATGATATCAATCACTAGCCTGTTGATTTGATACTCCTGGGGTTACCCCTCATCTTCGTTTCCATAGATATAAAATTGTTTACTTTCATTGTGTATTGAAGGCAGGTGCCAACAATTTTACCTTGGAAAAAGTTGTTTGGGAACAGTGCCATTGGCTGCAGTATCTGATTGGCTGTTTAGGAACAATATCATTGGCTGCTGTATCTGATTGGCTGTTTAGGAACAATATCATTGGCTGCAGTATCTGATTGGCTGTTTAGGAACAATATCATTGGCTGCAGTATCTGATTGGCTGTTTAGGAACAATATCATTGGCTGCTGTATCTGATTGGCTGTTTAGGAACAATATCATTGGCTGTAGTTGCTAATTGATTGTTTGGGAACAATCTTGTGTGGTATCTGATTTGTTGTTTGGAAAAAGTGCCCCTGGCTGCAGTATCTGATTAGTTGTTTCTGAACATTACTATTGGCTGCAGTATTTGATTGGTTGTTTGGGAACAGTTTCATTGGCTGCTGTATCTGATTGGTTGTTTGAGAATATTGCCATTGGCCAGGGTTATCTGCTTGGTTGGAACTGTTGCATTGATGTGTTCATAGATCTTGTCCCTGTTTGATTCAGACTCAAAAGTCCCTTGTTTAAGACAAGAAACACTGAGACAGTCATGACTGCGTCCATGATATTTTATGCTCAAACACTTGCTGGCTGAAGTAATAATCATGTAATGCTACAGGAGTCTTGATTGTGTCCACAGACTTTTTATGCTCAAATGTTGTTGTCGCAGATCCTGTTGCTAGGTTTCTGTTTACCGGCCTTGAACTAGCAACTTCAGTTTGTGGCTGTGTGTATATATGCCATTTGTACAAGACTGACAGATTGCTCGCCTCGACACCCAAGGTTAAAAGTGGAGAGGAAGAGAACAAAAGACTAGATTTTGTTATGCCCGTACTGTGTGCTTCAAAGAGATTATTTTTCTTCATACAGATGGATGGTGTGTACGTATCAATTATTGTTGTTCATACAGATGGATGGTGTGTATGTTTCAATTATTTTTTTTTCATATAGATGGTGTGTATGTTTCAATTATTTTTGTTCATACAGATGAATGATGTGAACTTATCAATTATTTTTGTTGATACAGATTAATGGTGTGTGCTGTTCAATTATTTTTGTTCATACAGATGTATGTGTGTACGTATCAATTATTTTTGTTCAAACAGATAAAATGTGCATATGTTTGAGGGATGATACACTGTATTTGCTTGTTACTGACATACTGTTTTACCATCAATGTAAATATACAAATTTACTCATGTACTCATGTCCGCACACATATACACAATATATATGGCCGTACAAATCTACTACACGAAGTGGCAGGGTTCTGCCATCTAACAGGTTCCGATTGACTGTTCTCAAGGGCAACTTGGAGTTGTATTTTGATTATGCACAAACAATAATTCCCACTTGAATTTTTCAAATGATTTTGCATTTCAGCTAATTAGCAATGTCAGTTTTTACAACCAACTTTAGCATGACATCTCTGAAGTCAGGCATGTTTCATGAGTCGAAGTTTGACGACACTTAGACAATGTCTTGTTTAAAGACAGTGTCTAATGCTAGTTTGTACTGGTGGAGATGACTGTTTGTGCTTATGGAATCGACAAACGGTGTGATACTTAACAAATTAAAGATGTTAGAAGTTTTAAAACTCCCAGTGTTATACAAATGTTGTACAAAATTTTGAGACTTTAGTCAAGTCTTAGCAGTTGTTACTTTAACAATCAAGGCTGTCTCGTTCAGATGGAGTTAGAGTTACGGCGCTGAAAGAAGCTGGAATATATAGCCTAAATTATATGAAATAGAAATGTACAGCAGTACCCATCCTTATGAAGATGGTTGGGGTAACAATATGAATATTATCATCACTCAACAGATGGAAATACAGACAACAAATATATTCAATATCTGAAATAATAACAGACATTGCATATTTCAATTATAGTCAAGCAGGGTTAGGTTAGATGCGGCTGTTTCAAGGAAACAATTTACTTTAATTCTGGATCTGCAATTGAAGGTTCATGTGACATTTGACTGGGGCAGAGTGGGTTAGTGTGAAATAACTAGAACTGAGGAAGCTCACGTGACTGGGACAGAGTGGATTAATTTGGCGTTTGATTGGAACAAAGTGGTGGGTTTTCATAACAATTGACTGGGACAGTGGGTTCCTGATATGTTTGACTAGGACAGAGTGGGGTCATGGGACAAGGTGGGTTCCTGTGATATTTTACTGGGACAGTAGGTTCATTCCCTCACATCACATGAAACTGTTTGGCTAATTCTTTCAACAAAATGTGAAATATGCTTGTTGTCCATAATGTGCACTCGTTAGGTCATGTGTTCTTATAACTGACATCAGAATGATTCATGGCCTGGTGTCATGAGAAATTAATTTTAGAACCTATTATGTTTTGGCTATTGAAATGTGTTTATTAACTCCCGTCTGTCCCCTAAACCAGAATGCTTTCTAGAAATGTCCGTTTTCAGTCTTTCATGTGGGTGTCAACCTGGGATGTTTGTAAGTGCAGTGTCTGCTCTGTGTGTATGTTATCAGGAGGGGCCCACAGCTGTGAGTTTGTTTACCTTTGATGTGTGTATCTCTGAATGTAGTCACCCTGGGGTGATTTGTGGATATACTGGTAGTGAGATATACCTGTGGATATACTGGTAGTGAGATATACCTATGGATATACTGGTAGTGAGATATACCTGTGGATATACTGGTAGTGAGATATACATGTGGATATATTAGAGTGAGATATACCTGTGGATATACTGGTAGTGAGGTATACCTGTGGATATACTAGAGTGAGATATACCTGTGGATATACTGGTAATGAGGTATACCTGTGGATATACTGGTAGTGAGACATGACCAAGGTGATGTGATGACCATCTGTTTCAGGGTTGAATGGTGAGACTTGAACAGAGTTAATGTCCTCGACACTCCAGGGTAGAATTACAAGACCTCAAAGACTTAGTTGACTTCACATCGTAGAGTAGAATAATGATTGACAAGAAAGACAGGAAATAGATGAATGACAAGAAAGACAGGAAATAGATGAATGATAAGAAAGACAGGAAATAGATGAATGATAAGAAAGACAGGAAATAGATGAATGACAAGAAAGACAGGAACTAGATGAATGACAAGAAAGGAAAGGAAATAGATGAATGACAAGAAAGGAAAGGAAATAGATGAATAACAAGACAAGAAAGAAATGAAATAGGTAAATAACAAGACAGAAATGAAATAGATAAAAACAAGAAAGAAAGAAAATAGAACAGATTAATGGCAAGAAAGACAGTAAATAGAAGAATAACAAGACAGAAAAGAAAGGAAATAGGGACCAGCTGTTGATGGTTGAGAAGTTAGTGTTGTGAGTGTTATGTTTTAGTGGTTCCCCAAACTGGCAAACTGAACCTACTTGTACATACGTACCCTGTGACATGCCTCTTGTACAGCTCATTATATCCAAGAAATCTGGCACGTTTTTGTTTCCTTGTTCTTGTTATCATGTGGACTTCTGTCCGGCTTTGATCATGCCAGTGATTAGTGTCGCTGATTGCAGCGTGTGTGTGCAACTTTACACCAAAATATAATTGTCAGATTTGTAGATGCTGATTGCGTCTGTGCAACATTACATCACAATCTAATTGTCAAATTTGTAGACAGTTTCATGCTGTGTAGTCACTAATTATCACATAGTACACATGCTAGAATTGTCACATACACCGCACATTCGACATGTCATAAACCAGAAACTTGACTTGCCACATATAATGCATACTCAACATGTCACAAACCAGGCACACTTGACATATCACATACCATACACACTTGACATATCAATACCACATAATTTTACATGTCACAAACCAGACACACTTGAGATACCACATACCACATAATTTGACATGTCACAAACCAGACACGCTTGAGACACCACATAATTTGACATGTCACAAACCAGATAATTTGACATGTCACAAACTAGACACGCTTGAGATACCACATACCACAATGAACGATGGCTACAGTGGCATAGTAGTTAGCACACTAACCTACCAACACAAAGGTCAGAGTTTGAACCCAGCATTGGTGGGTCAATGTAATCATGTGCTCCTCCCAGCACTGACCAGGTCAGCCTGTATGCTGACGTGACACCAACACGTTCAGTCTGGTACCAGATACCAGACATGCCAGACTAGCCTAGACTCATGGGATTTGCTTTTCTTGCACAGGACTGAGGTCGGTTAGTAGACACAGGACTGAGGTCGGTCAGTAGACACAGGACTGAGGTCAGTCAGTAGACACAGGATTGAGGTCGGTCAGTAGACACAGGATTGAGGTCGGTCAGTAGACACAGGACTGAGGTCGGTCAGTAGACACAGAACTGAGGTCGGTCAGTAGACACAGGATTGAGGTTGGTCACTAGACACGGAATTGAGGTCGGTCAGTAGACACAGGACTGAGGTTGGTCAGTAGACACGGGATTGAGATCGGTCAGTAGACAGAGAATTGAGGTCGATCAGTGGACACAGGACTGAGGTTGGTCAGTAGACACAGGATTGAGGTTGGTCAGTAGACACGAAATTACCAAGAAGAAGAAATGGTCAGATGTTGCCTGTATATTGCAGTATTCCATCTACATTTGTTGTTCATATTCAACAACACGCATCTCACCTGACTGACTGCCGCTCATCCTGTCTATTCATCACAATGTGTGATGGCTGAATGGATAAGAATACTTGCTCTTAAACTTCCGGCGTGCTGATGCTGGAGTAGCGGTTTCAACCCCTACACCAGACAGTTGGACTAAAATGTTGACTTCTCTTCCTTGACTTTGGGGACTAAATTACAAATACCTCAGAAGTCAGAGTGGGTTCGCCTACTGGTGAGAAACACTGGTATTAGGGAAAGCTAATCCACATGTAAAAATCAGTCCAGTGAACTAGAAGTAGTAGCACATTTGTGGACTACGCTGAATTTCAAGGTGAGCTGCCGTTCCCAAAAATCATTTCATAGTGAGTTCCAGTGCCTCTTTTTGGTTATGTAGCGAGAAGCGAGGCTTTGGAAAACATCGTGCCAACTGGTAAGGTCAGCGGGGGGAAAGGCAGGGATAGACTGAGAGATGATGCTGGTGGTGGCCTGGAGGAATATCAGCAGCAGAGTTGATTCACAACACCAGGGGTGGAGATCTGTGGAAAGACATGAACACCTACACCAGCTGGCATGTCACATGATGATGATGCCATACAGCAGACAGAGATTGTCCTGGATGGAGGGGGAGGGCCTACAGTGTCAGCTGGTACTTTCTGGCCTCCACCCAGGGTATAAGGTCAATGCTGCCTGAAGAATGGAGGCAGAATCGGGTGCTAATAGAACCAGAATTAGTTGACTGAAAGAGGTCAGGATTGGTCGCTGAAGGATTTGGTAGAAGCTACATAACGATATGTATACGAAGTGTCATCAACTGTGTGTTGTTTGTGAAATGTTCTTGCTGTATGTGAAATGTTCTTGCTGTATGTGAAATGTTCTTGCTGTATGTGAAATGTTCTTGCTGTATGTGAAATGTTCTTGCTGTATGTGAAATGCCACATAGTTCCAGCTTCAGCTTTCTGGAGCCAGTTAGTTGGTATGTAGTAGAGTATACATATTTAACGCTGATTTATGACGTACTTGACTGATACATGTGGGCTGGTTGACTGCGGCCCAGACATCAGCTTTGTTGTCATTGGGTGGGCTGTCTGTGTCTAGACTATATGTCTGCACTTCCATTGGGGGTCACTTGTGTGGAAAATATCAGACATTTGATTATATTAAAAGTGTATCTCTCTTTGTTCCAAATGGTAGGCGTTATCTTAGTCTAGCTTTCTTGGGGAAGAAGAGGCTTGGGTGATTGGTCTAGGGGTGGAAAGGGCTTGGGTGGTTGTGAATTCTATAGAATACTTGAGTGAATTCTTGAAGCCAGTTTAGTCCAGGTCTGTCGTCAGAGCCCTGGAGGAAGCTTGCATTTATTGGAGGAAACATGCATCTTTCGGTGTCATGCTGCGGTAGAGACTTCCTTCCTGACATGCTACTGAAATACCATCCCCATAAGGACTGCATTACAGCGCTGTCCTTCCCCTCTCCAAAAACCAGTGGGGGGGGGGGGGGGGGGGGGGGGGAGTGGAACTGAACTCTGAAGTCACAGAGGGAGGGCGTGGTGTAATGACCTTCACAGTGACCAGATATACACCCCAGGTACCAAATACATTGTCAGATTTCTGTAGTATGTGCTGGCTAAACTTCAGATGTACAGCCAAAATGGCACGTTGGTTGGTACACATGACAAACTGGCACGTAGTGCGTTGGGATAGTTAACAACCAATTGACTGGGAACTCTGTGTGAGTTAGTGAGTATTTCCTCTGGTTCACAGTTGTCAGCATTATAAGTATGGGTTATTGCACTTGAAGAGACCCACATGGTCCCCCCTATCATCACATGTGTGATAAGTAAATTGTTTGATTTAATTCAATTGGTAATTATTTCCTGAATGCAATTTAAACAGTACATTTGTGTGACAAGTACACTATGTATTAACCTGTCAATTGTTTTGTTTTTTTTACATTTTAGATTTAGCACTGCCTTATGTAAGTGTGTTGTTTATAATGTAAATATGATTTCTGTACAACTTATGTATCTAAAACAAACAGTTTTTGTTATCACATTCATTCAAAAATCATTAAAATATTCATATGCTGAATTTACATGCTGCTTTGTGGAGTTTTTTCCAATTGTGACCAAATCGGTGTTTTATTTAAACATTCTGATTTAAAATGTGTGGCTTGAAGGCACTGAAGTAAATGTAAATACTTAGGGGCAGTTACAACATCAGATGTGAGTTACATGACAGAGATTAAGTACAGAATAGGTCATCAAATGCTGTATTTCAGAAAATGAAGTCTTGTATGGTAGAAGTCACTAAGTCAATGTTAGAGAGAGCTGAAATGTTATATGTAGAACCTGTTTTGCCATATGGAAGTGAATCCTGGAATGTCAATAAACAAATTAGGAAATGAGTCTTGTAATGTGAATAAATACATTAGGAAGAGGTTGGAAGCAACGGAGGAGATGCGGTGTCTTGAGGCTAATGTTGTGAATATCTTGTACTGCCAGACTCAGTAACAATGATGGAAAGGGGTAATGAAACAAACAAAATATGCAACTATAATAAAGAGACAAACAGACACCCTCTGGTCATGTGATGAGAAGAGAGACATTGGAAATCATCGTGACAACAGCTCAGTGGGGAAAAGAGACCGAGGCATCCCGAGAGAAATGATGCTGGACGGACAGAGACATCACTCAAGTTGATCCAATTTACCAAGATCTGTGAGAGACATGGCAGTGGACATGGCACAGGATGATGATGAAAGACCTAGATGTAGACAGACTGATATGGATCTTGACCATTGCCAAGAGCCGGAGCTCACTCATCATGCCCGACCTCTTGGGTTTGTGTCCAGGGTTTATAATATTTAGCAGAAATATCTCAGTAGGCTCGTAGAATCACTGTACAAGTCTTTCGTGCACACAACACACGTTCAAAGCGTCAGTACAAAGTAACTTTATTACATCACAGTTCTCACAGTGGTTGCCATCGAACACCGCTAGCTATTGCCTTTCAGTGTTCTGTGTCCGACCATCCCACTCACTGTCCGTCCATAAAGACTAACTAGCACCACTAATCGTTATTTGTTCGTGCGGTTACACACGGTCGACTATCACTACACTTTACGGCTACACAAGAATATCAGTGCTATCTACTTACGCACTTCACACTGGTGACGAACGTGTCACGGCATATCTCTAGCTCCGCCATTCTTGTCGGCTTGTTCACAACACGGGGTCAGTTCTCTCACCACAGCTGGTCGATATCAACTGGGCCATAGTTGGTCATTCACTTCAGTGCCCAGTTTTGTCATTCACCACTCTCCTTCACAAGGACACTCTTTCCCAATTGACTGTATCTCGAATCCCTGTGCCCATCGTGAAACAACTTCGGACTCAGATCTTTCTCACAATCTCAACCTTTGTCTCGCACGTCCCAGCCCGGTCTGAAAACCAAGCACAGTTTTCCGGCTTTCGCCTGGGCACCGTCACGTGGCGCATTAGCTCCGCCCACTAATGTTAGCGTTTCTGAACTGTGTGTCAACACATCTCTCCAGTTTCCACAACCGACACACCTACCGTGTTTCGCGCAATCCATCTCATGGCAACCATTAGCTTGGGTATAAATCAGATTGCTGCCTGTGTTCAAAGAGTTTGCCTTCAAGGACAGAAACAAAAGAAAGATGCATACCAGCTGCACCTCTAACGTGGAGATGACACTGGATCATTAGATGATATGGAATAGAGAGGAGAAGCAGCGGCTGCAGCAGGATATAACAATATGAAATGGAAACAAATAGGTATTTTAAACTCCTGCGAGAAAAAACGTACTGGACATCACAACATCACAACAAATATGGATCATTAGAAAGCCTCAATAAGTTTCTGTGTTCAGAAATGTTTAACCTGCCATCCACAAGCTACCTCCAAGACTCACAAATGGATGGTCCCCTTGAGCAAGGATAGACAAATAACTATATAACACATATATAATGTACCAACATTCCACCTCACCATATGATATATCTACATACCACCCCATTATATGATATACCACCCCACTATATGATATACCAACATACCACCCCACTATATGATAAACCAATATACCACCCCACCAAATGATATACCACCCCACTATATGATATACCAACATACCACCCCACTATATGATATAACACCCCACTATATGATATACCAACATACCACCCACTATATGATATACCTACATACCACCCCACTATATGATATACCTACATACCACCCCACTATATGATATACCACCCCACTATATGATATACCAACATACCACCCCACTATGATATACCACTCCACTGTATGATATACCAACATACCACCTCACTATCTGATATACCAATATACCACCCCACTATATGGTATACCAATATATCACCCCACTATATGATATACCAACATTCCACCTAACCATATGATATACCACCTAACCATATGATATACCACCCCACTATATGATATGCCAACATACCACCCCACTATATGATGATATACCAACATACCACCCCACTATATGATATACCACCCCACTATATGATATACCAACATACCACTACATTATATGATATACCAACATACCACTCCACTATATGATATACCAACATATCACTCCACTATGATATACCAACACACCACTACACTATGATATACCAACACACCACTCCACTATATGATATACCAACATACCACCCCACTATATGATATACCAACATACCACCCCACTATATGATATACCACCCCACTATATGATATACCACTCCACTATATGATATACCACCATACCACCCCACTATATATTCCAACACACGCCCCACTATATGATATTCCAACACACCACACCACCCACCATATGATATTCCAACATACCACTCCACTATATGATATACCACCCCACTATATGATACACCAACATACCACCCCACTATATGATATACTAACATACCACTCCACTATATGATATACCAACATACCACCCCACTATATGATATACCAACATACCACCCCACTATATGATATACCAACATACCACCCCACTATATGATGTACCAACATACCACCCCACTATATGATGTACCACCATACCACCCCACTATATGATATACCACCCCACTATATGATATACCAACATGCCACCCCACTATATGATATACCAACATACCACCCCACTATATGATATACCAACATACCACCCCACTATATACCAACACCCCACCCCACTATATGATATACCAACATTCCACCCCACTATATGATATACCAACATACCACTCCACTATATGATATACCAACATACCAATCCACTATATGATATACCAACATTCCACCTAACCATATGATATACCACCCCACTATATGATATACCAACATACCACCCCACTATATGATATACCAACATTCCACTCCACTATATGATATACCAACATTCCACCCCACTATATGATATACCAACATACCACTACACTATATGATATACCAACATACCACTCCACTATATGATATACCAACATTCCACCTAACCATATGATATACCACCTCACTATATGATATACCAACACACCACCCCACTATATGATATACCAACATACCACCCCACTATATGATATACCAACATACCACCCCACTATATGATATACCACCCCACTATATGATATACCAACATACCACCCCACTATATGATATACCACCCCACTATATGATATACCAATATACCACCCAACTATATGATATACCAATATACCACCCCATTATATGATATACCAACACACCACCCCCACTATATGATATACCAACATACCACCCCACTATATGATATACCAACATTCCACCTAACCATATGATATACCACCCCACTATATGATATACCAACACACCACCCCACTATATGATATACCAACATACCACCCCACTATATGATATACCAACATACCACCCCACTATATGATATACCATCCCACTATATGATATACCAATATACCACCCCACTATATGATATACCATTCTACCACCCAACTATATGATATACCAATATACCACCCAACTATATGATATACCAACACACCACCCCCACTATATGATATACCAACATACCACCCCACTATATGATATACCATCCCACTATATGATATACCAACATACCACCCCACTATATGATTTACCACCCCACTATATGATGTACCAATATACCACCCAACTATATGATATACCAATATACCACCCCATTATATGATATACCAACAAACCACCCCACTATATATACCAACACACCACCCCCACTATATGATATACCAACATACCACCCCACTATATGATATACCAACATTCCACCTAACCATATGATATACCACCCCACTATATGATATACCAACACACCACCCCACTATATGATATACCAACATACCACCCCACTATATGATATACCAACATACCACCCCACCATATGATATACCACCCCACTATATGATATACCATCCCACTATATGATATACCAATATACCACCCCACTATATGATATACCAATCTACCACCCAACTATATGATATACCAATATACCACCCAACTATATGATATACCAACATACCACCCCACTATATGATATTCCAACAAACCACCCCACTATATATACCAACACACCACCCCCACTATATGATATACCAACATAGCACCCCACTATATGATATACCAGCATACCACCCCACTATATGATATACCAAGATTCCACCCCACTATAGGATAAACCAACAAGAGTGGGTTCAACTTCTTCCATGTGTGAAGTAAAAGTTATTTTCACTTAGTGAAAACCCTGCAACCTTCCCTGAAACTGGTGTGGCATGTGCATCAGAAGGTAGGCCTGTAACCTTTGCTGTGTCATGGACATGAGGAGATCAGGTCAGGAGAGATGAGGTCAGGAAAGAGAGGAAGGAGATGAGATGAGGAAGGAGAGATGAGATGAGGAAGGAGAGATGAGGTGAGGAAAGAGAGGAAAGAGGTGAGGTAAGGAAAGAGAGGAAGGAGATGAGATCAGGAAAGAGAGGAAAGAGATTAGGTCAGGAAAGAGAGGAAGGAGAGATGAAGTGAGGAAAGAGATGAAGTGAGGAGAAGAGGAAGGAGATGAGATGAGGAAAGAGAGGAAGGAGGTGAGGTCAAGAAAGAGAGGAAGAAGATGAGGTCAGGAAAGAGCGGAAGGAGAGATGAGGTGAGGAAAGAGATGAGGTGAGGAAAAAGGGGAAGGAGAGATTAGGTCAGGCAAGAGAGGAGCGAGATGAGGTCAGGAAAGAGGGGACGGAGATGAGGTCAGGAAAGAGAGGAAGGAGATGAGGTCAGGAAGGAGATGAGGTCAGGAAAGAGAGGAAGGAGATGAGGTCAGGTAAGAGAGGCGGGAGATGAGGTCAGGAAAGAGAGGAAGGAGATGAGGTCAGGAAGGAGTTGAGGTCAGGAAAGAGAGGAAGGAGATGAGGTCAGGAAAGAGAGGAAGGAGATGAGGTCAGGAAAGAGAGGAAGGAGATGAGGTCAGGAAAGAGAGGAAGGAGATGAAGTCAAGAAAGAGAGGAAGGAGATGAGGTCAGGAAAGAGAGGAAGGTGATGAGGTCAGGAAAGAGAGGAAGGTGATGAGGTCAGGAAGGAGATGAGGTCAGGAAAGAGAGGAAGGAGATGAGGTCAGGAAAGAGAGGAAGGAGATGAGCTCAGGAAAGAGAGGAGGGAGATGAGGTCAGGAAAGAGAGGAAGGAGATGAGGTCAGGAAGGAGATGAGGTCATGAAAGAGAGGAAGGAGATGAGGTCAAGAAAGAGAGGAAGGTGATGAGGTTAGGAAAGAGAGGAAGGTGATGAGGTCAGGAAAGAGAGGAAGGTGATGAGGTCAGGAAAGAGAGGAAGGAGATGAAGTCAGGAAAGAGAGGAAGGAGATGAAGTGAGGAAAAAGAGGAAGGAGAGATTAGGTCAGGTAAGAGAGGAGGGAGATGAGGTCAGGAAAGAGAGGAAGGCGAGGAGGTCAGGAAAGAGAGGAAGGAGAGATTAGGTCAGGAAAGAGAGGAAGGAGATGAGGTGAGGAAAGAGAGGAAGGAGATGAGGTGAGGAAAAAGAGGAAGGAGAGATGAGGTCAGGAAAGAGAGGAAGGAGATGAGGTCAGGAAAGAGATGAAGGAGATGAGATGAGGAAGGAGAGATGAGGTGAGGAACGAGAGGAAGGAGGTGAGGTCAGGAAAGAGAGATGAAGTGAGGAAAGAGAGGAAGGAGAGATGAAGTGAGGAGAAGAGGAAGGAGAGATGATGAGAGGAAGGAGATGAGGTGAGTTAGGAGAGATGAGGTGAGGAAAGAGAGGAAGGAGGTGAGGTCAAGAAAGAGAGGAAGAAGATGTGGTCAGGAAAGAGAGGAAGGAGAGATGAGGTGAGGAAAGAGATGAAGTGAGGAAAAGAGGAAGGAGAGATGGTGAGAGGAAGGAAATGAGGTGAGGAAGGAGAGATGAGGTGAGGAAAGAGAGGAAGGAGGTGAGGTCAAGAAAGAGAGGAAGAAGATGAGGTGAGGAAAGAGAGGAAGGAGATGAGGTGAGGAAAGAGAGGAAGGAGATGAGGTCAGGAAAGAAAGGAAAGAGATGAGGAAAGAGAGGAAGGAGATGAGGAAAGAGAGGAAGGAGATGAGGAAAGAGAGGAAGGAGATGAGGAAAGAGAGGAAGGAGATGAGGAAAGAGAGGAAGGAGATGAGGTGAGGAAAGAGATGAAGGAAATGAGGTCAGGAAAGAAAGGAAAGAGATGAGGAAAGAGAGGAAGGAGATGAGGAAAGAGAGGAAGGAGATGAGGAAAGAGAGGAAGGAGATGAGGAAAGAGAGGAAGGAGGTGAGGTCAAGAAAGAGAGGAAGGAGATGAAGTGAGGAAAGAGATGAAGGAAATGAGGTCAGGAAAGAAAGGAAAGAGATGAGGAAAGAGAGGAAGGAGATGAGGAAAGAGAGGAAGGAGATGAGGAAAGAGAGGAAGGAGATGAGGAAAGAGAGGAAGGAGATGAGGTGAGGAAAGAGATAAAGGAGATGAGGTGAGGAAAGAGAGGAAGGAGATGAGGAAAGAAAGGAAGGAGATGACGTCAGGAAAAAGAGGAAGAAGATGGCAACAAAGATGATGAAACAAGACAAAGAGAAAATTGATGCCAGAAAAGTAGAAACACTTAACATGAAAAAAATGATCAAACAACTTCAAACAAACACATACATTTATTTATAATCATGTCTGTCAAAGCAAGTGGCCAGCTTTCCCTGTGCTAAATGCAATAAATACAGCATGGCACACAATCATGTTGCAAACAATAAAGAAAACAGCTCAATTACACAATATTCTGCACCAAACAAAAACTCCACAAATGCCAGGAGCGGCGGCTAACACTGTGGTTAGTGTGTTCACCGGCCAGCCTCGTGCTTCTTGTTCAAACCTTCTTCAAGGCTTAGATTTCTGTTTAACTGATCTGTGTGTGCTGACAGCAGGGTAGTAGGTTAATTTCACAGTCCGGTCAGTTAAGACTGAAATGTTGACTTCTCATTCCGATAGAAAACTACGGGCCATAAACTTGTCTAGAAAAATCAACCTTGGGTTCATCCCTATGCCCTGCTAAGGACATGCAAACTTTTGGGGGAGGGGGGTTGTCTGACTCCTAGCTTGCCCCAGTCTTAGTTAGTTAGTTAGTCGCAGTTCCAACTTCACAGCAACGGGTCGTCCCCATTATGCTCCGTTCCTGTGCCAGTGAATATCACACAAAATGCTCCCCACTGCCCAATGTGAAAAGTGGAAAAGACAGTGACATTGGTTATTGTGTAGCCCCACCCCAGCCTGTCATTGGTTATTGTGTAGCCCCGCCCCCAGCCTGAAATTGATTATTGTGTAGCCCGGCCCCTGACATTGGTTATTGTGTAGCCCCGCCCCCAGCCTGACATTGGTTATTGTGTAGCCCCACCCCCAGCCTGACATTGGTTATTGTGTAGCCCCGCCCCCAGCCTTACATTGGTTATTGTGTAGCCCCGCCCCCAGCCTTACACTGGTTATTGTGTAGCTGGCCCCAGCCTGACATTGGTTATTGTGTAGCCCCGCCCCCAGCCTTACACTGGTTATTGTGTAGCCCCACCCCCAGCCTGACATTGGTTATTGTGTAGCCCCGCCCCGAGCCTGACATTGGTTATTGTGTAGCCCCGCCCCCAGCCTGACATTGGTTATTGTGTAGCTTGCGCCAGCCTGACATTGGTTATTGTGTAGGCCCCCCCCCCCCCCAGCCTTACATTGGTTATTGTGTAGCCCCGCCCCCCCCAGCCTTACATTGGTTGTGTAGTCCCCCCCCCCCCCGCCTTACATTGGTTATTGTGTAGCCCTGCCCCCCCCCCCCCCCCCCAGCCTTATATTGGTTATTGTGTAGCCCCGCCCCCAGCCTGACATTGGTTATTGTGTAGCTGTCATGGTCTTATATGTATGTAAGCGAGAGTCAGTGTAAGCATAGCTGAGGTAAAGGGCAGTAAGAGACACCCCGGCTTGGCTAGTGGACGGTCAGGCAAGAAGCCCGTGAATAGAGCCACGTGATGTGGGAAGGTCAACGAGGAGAGAGGCAGTGTGTGTGAGGCAGCGAATAGGGACGGACGTGTGGAGATCTATAGAACGATAGAACGATAGAAGGATAGTGTTTGTGACGGATAGATGGAGATGAACGTTGTGTATTGATATTCGAGGAATGTACTAACTGTGATATGTGCGGGATGATGTGAAGTTTGATTGTGAATGATCATGCGGGCGACAGTGTAAAGATCGCCATTGTGAGCTAGCGCGTGGCTGTTGGTGGTGAACGATTGTTTGAGCGCGAACTGCGATCATGATGTCAGCTTGTAATATATTGTAATAAATGATTGTTCAGGAGATAGCTCCTGCCAGTTTCTGATGGTATTCATGTGTTATTAGTAGATGTATCGTAGATGTTATAATATGCCTGTCCAAGTCCAGTGGGCTAGACGGAGCCAGTAGTCAGGACGCTGACAGTAGCCCCCCCCCCCCCTCCCAGTCTTACATTAGTTATTGTGTAGCCCCGCCCCCCCCCCCCCCCCACAGTCCCAGTCTTATATTGGTTATTGTGTAGCCCCGCCCCCAGCCTGACATTGGTTATTGTGTAGCCCCTCCCCCCCCCCTTACATTGGTTATTGTGTAGCTGGCCCCAGCCTTATATTGGTTGTGTAGCCCCGCCCCCCCCCCCCAGCCTTACATTGGTTATTGTGTAGCTGGCCCCAGCCTTATATTGGTTGTGTAGCCCCCCCCCCCCCCCCCCAGCCTTACATTGGTTATTGTGTAGCCCCGCCCCCAGCCTTACATTGGTTATTGTGTAGCCCCCCCCCCCCCCCCCAGCCTTATATTGGTTATTGTGTAGCCCCGCCCCCAGCCTTACATTGGTTATTGTGTAGCTGGCCCCAGCCTTACATTGGTTGTGTAGCGCCCCCCCCCCCCCAGCCTTACATTGGTTATTGTGTAGCCCCACCCCCAGCCTTATATTGGTTATTGTGTAGCACCGCCCCCAGTCTGACATTGGTTATTGTGTAGCTGGCCCCAGCCTTACATTGGTTATTGTGTAGCCCCGCCCCCAGCCTTACATTGGTTATTGTGTAGCCCCCCCCCCCCCCAGCCTTATATTGGTTATTGTGTAGCCCCGCCCCCAGCCTTACATTGGTTATTGTGTAGCTGGCCCCAGCCTTACATTGGTTGTGTAGCGCCCCCCCCCCAGCCTTACATTGGTTATTGTGTAGCCCCACCCCCAGCCTTATATTGGTTATTGTGTAGCACCGCCCCCAGTCTGACATTGGTTATTGTGTAGCTGGCCCCAGCCTTACATTGGTTATTGTGTAGCCCCGCCCCCAGCCTGGCATTGGTTATTGTGTAGCCCCGCCCCCAGCCTGACATTGGTTATACAGAAATGTCCTGGGAAGTAAAGGAGGCCGGCGTTACACTGCCCACATCACCCATCGAGTGCTGATTGGTCTGTACAAATATGGGGCGTGCACCATATACCCAGTCCACCTCAGGGTGTGGAAGAGAGCCCTCAAGTCGACCACAAATGCCAGGGGGACACTACTTGAGATCCCATCTGTCATGTCTCCATGCTACAGTGCAGTAGAGGGGCTTGCGCGATCCAGTGACCCCAAGAGCTCTGCCGACGGTGGCACAGCTACAGGTAGGTCTCTCCAGTCAGACAGGTCAAGGGCTAGGAACCAGGTGAAGACAAGACACACACCGGCTATCTTGTAGGTAGACTGGGAACAATCAAATGCTAAGAAAAGCAAACACCCAAAAAACTGCTTATCAAAGTTGGATGTCCTGAGCCACAGGCCTGATGGAACAGTGTAAAGCAATTCTCTTTATGATGTCATAAATGCAAAAGTATAAATTTCACAAGGTTGAATTCAGTTTGTGATATACATCCGAATGAGGATATGAGTGAAAGATGAGTATACATATTGTAAAACAAATCCAAATACATACTGCAGTTCCAATCAGTAAACAAATCCTTTCATATCAGAATGAGGATGAGTATACATATTGTTAAACAAACTCAAATACTGCAGTTCCAATCAGTATTCAAATATATTCACATCTGAATGAGGATGTGAGTGATGGATGAGTATATATATTGTCAAATAAATCCAAATACTGCAGATCCAATCAGTATACAAATACTTTCACATCAGAATGTGACTGAGACCCCATGGGTTTGTCTCAAGTGAAGTTACATTGGCTCTTAGATAAAGAAATACAACATGTGTAAACAATGCAATCAGAACAAATGAAGACTGTAACAGCACCGTATATACATAAGCATAAATTAGTTGGAATGTTGGAAGAAAAAACAAATGCAAAAATCAATTTACACACAGAAGCCTCAAACAAAAGGTTGTACAATGTATTGCCAGGCATATTTCACTGCATGTCATCAGGCGCATACTGCAGCATTCTGTATCATATGAAGTGAATAGATGATCATTGCAGTCAAAATATGTTATCTGCCCTTTTTGATTTGCCTAACTATGACAAAGGAACAAGCAGTGATGAAATATGTAGAAACAAAGACCAGGCCGTGTGCATGGGTTAAGCCATGCTATAATAATTGACACCTTCTTCTTCATGCCAGCTCTGAGGTGAAGGGGTTACAAATGCAATTCGTAATCCCATGAATCGCGTTCTAAACACAGCTGCGGCCGATTTCTTCATCTTCTGCATTCATCCTGAGTTTTTTTTTTTCAGATGTGATTGCGTTGTGCCTGTTTACAGCAGAGCTGCGTTCTTGCGCTGTTAGGCCGACACATCCGACTTCTGCGGGCATGTTTTGACCGGGTTAACCTTCCCGGGGCTGCGGCCGATTTGAAAGCAGACCAATTTGCGTTCGTTTTCTAGTTTGCCTGTCATTCAGAAAGCAATGGCAAACTACTGAATGTCAACTTGCCAAGAAATCACAAACAGCAAAAAAAACATGCTGTGACAACCTGTGAAGAATATGCAACTAACTTTTTTACCTGTGACCCATAAAAAAGAGACCAGTGAGGAGACAGAGAAAACATGGAGAGGGGAGAATTGAAAGCCAATCTGAGCACATGAAGAGAGTTAACGAACGCAACTCTTGGTTCCATGTGGAATATACATGGCTGGATGATGAAGACTGTCGCAGTCTAGATTGTATATTATTAATTATAGATAGAATTGATGAGTGATGTTCAGTAGAAATATGTGATAACTATTTACACAAGAGGTCAGTTATTAGGCCCGGAAGAAAATTGTGAATTCTTGTTATAGCCAGGAATTTTAGTGTGCCAGGGGGCAAAAGTGAAGATGTGTCCGCCTCACAGCATGTTTAGTCAGGTGTGAGTATGTGGGAAATTAGGAAGAATATTCTGAATACTTGGCTCTTGCTTTGTGTGTGGACATTCATGTGTTCATTTATAAGGAGTGAATGATGTGTCGAAGAAGCAGTCTATGAAAAACAGAAGCAGTGACTGGATCTCGCCCTTGCAGTGATTGTCAGTAAAGGATTGTGTCTTAGAGTGTCTAAATGTGACTGTATCTAAGAAAGGATCTATGAGACACACTTGAGATAGATCATTGTTAGATGACATTTTTTTTTAATGTTGCATATCCCTTGCAGGACGTTGCAGTCAATACCAGCATTTTTCAGCTGCTGTTGATGTACTAGGCAAGTTTTTGCGTTCAGTAGTTTGCCATTGCTTTCTGAACGACCGGCTCCCATACCAACACGTTATAACACAACGTGACATGGTCTGCTGCACAAATCGGTCGCAGCTGTGTTTCAAACGCCTGGTAAGCGGCTCACGAACTGCGTTCGCAAGCCTTTGATGACATACTGCTTCTGAATACCACAGAATGATATTTAACAGATGACAAATTGGTATAATTAATGCTCTATACACCTGATTTCGTCACATTGAAGCCCATAAGCAGGCACTCTCCCACTGTGTATACTTCACCTCGACACTGCAAGGTACAAGAGGAACAAGATGAGATGATTATGAGATTGTTGAACGACTGTACCAGGACAGTTTGTACAACGACTGTACCAGGATAGTTTGTACGTAGTGTCTGCGTGAACTGTCAGACCATGTTCATACACGACGGGGCTTCAAATGAAAACCTGAAATGTTTTTTTTGGGGTGAATATATTCTGAAAAAGTAAACAACAAATGTATCATGTTTCGATGTAGTCACCACTGTTCAATGCAAGACCTCCAGCATCAATAAAGTGCTTGGATTTCTGCAGAAAAAAATTCTCTGGGGTCCACTACTCGGTGTGCCTGACCCAGTCGTGATCAGTCTGTCACAGAAGTCACGCCATTTTGAAACTTCCTACTCCATACTTGCTGGACTGACAGGCATGCGTCACCATACTGGATCTTCATTCACCGATAAATTTCTATAGGTTTCAAAAGACGGGTAACAGAACACTGCTCGTCTTTGGTACAAGTCAAAGGTGGGGCAGTGATCTATAAATTGTCCTTACGACATCACCGTGTTTGTCTGCAATGTGATGTCATGTGCTTAACACTCTTGACATCCTTAATAACAATACTGACAAATTACAAGACAATGGCATGGTTATTGTAATGTCTATCACACTTTTAAGGTTTTCATTTAAGATCCCTCATATTTGTAGTTTGTACCAGACCGTCAATTAAATGTATAGTCACAGCCAGCAGTCCACGTTATTCAGATATATAAATGCTTCCTGACAATTCTTCTCCTAATCATAAAGAGCTAGTAAATGTAATACAATCAAACTCAGAAAACACAAGTACAATTATGATGAACCCTACACTAAGCATAGATTTAAAGTTATTCTAAAATACTTTAAAAAAATCAAATGCTTTCTTTTCACTCGACAGGGATAAAACTTCTGGCTGTCATTCCTCCCAGTTAAAAATGTTGAATCGACTGTTATATTTGTACACAATGTTCAAAGGCAAACTGGCAACACAAGTAAACAACAGACCGCTTTGACATCTCATTGATGAATGAGGCAAAGCTGATATTGTTCAACACAGAACAGTAATGTTCTGTTCAACACAGAATAGAACATTACTGCTGAAGTGTCAAATGGGAAGACTTGATGGTCATTTCTTTTTACCAAACTCAGAACAAATTTTGATATTTATTTTACAACCTGGCAAGTTGGAATAATTCTGCCTGGGTGCTTTTAAATTCCTTTACCTCGGTTAAATAGCTTCAACCAATTAGCTGTGGTTATGAACAAATCCACTTGTATTGATCGATGCTCCAGAAATAGAAGTAGAGGTTAGAGAGAGGTTATTTGATAACATACAAATAGAAAGCTGCAGTTAACACACAGAAATAGACGGGAAAATCCTTAACCAAGAGAATAATTTTAGATACCTAGGGGCATTTATAACATCAGATGGAAGATGTACAACAGAGATTAGGAGCAGAATAGGGCAGGCAAAAGCCGCATTTCAGAAAATGAAGAGTATCTTATGCAATAGGTCACTATCACTGAATGTAAGAAAGAGAGTGCTGAAATGCTATGTAGAACCAGTTTTGCTGTATGGCAGTGAATCTTGGAATGTAAATGAACAAATTAAGAAGAAATTAGAAGCAACAGAGATGTGGTTGGTTCCTGAGACGAATGTTGCGAATTCCTTGGACTGCCAGAGTAACTAACAACGACTGCCTGAAACAGGCTAATGAAACTAGAACATTATATACAACAATAAGAAACATCTTTCTTCGGTCATGTGATGAGAAGAGAGGCATTGGAGAACATCGTAACAACTGGAAAGATCGAGGGGAAGAGAGGCTGAGGCAGACCAAGACAAATGATGCTGGATGGATTGAGACGGTGGCATGGAGGAATACCATCAACAGAGTTGATCCAGAACACCAATGACCGAGATCTGTGGAGAGCCATGAACGCCGATGCCAGCTGGCAGGGCACTTGATGATGAGTTAACACACCAAGAATCGAACCCGTCACCTACAAATGGTGACAGCAGCTCGCTGCAAGAACAAGAGTACCTTTACCCTTGACCAACTAGACACCCCTAAAACTGTATGGGCAGTCCTAGTGGCCTCAAAGGATTCCCAAACTGATATTTCTATGTATTTATTCAGCTTAGCAAACATGACATATTTACGTATTTCCTAGGTTACAAAAATATTTGAGATTCAAACACAGGCATGTTTTTTCAGTCTATCATATGACTTGCCAGATAAGATATCACAGATTTTTGTTGTAAAACATATTTGTAAAATCTGATTTGCATGTTAATTTTTGTTCTTCACATTTGCAAAAAATTGCAGAATATATACTGGCCTATAATGGATTTCCAGCTCAACAAAGAAATCTTCACATGTATGTCCTTGTTACATACAAATTAGGGCTGCGACCGATTAATTTAAATTTAATAGGTTTTTTTTTTTCCTGCGTTTCCATCCTGTTTCAGGATATTGCGGTCAACACCAGCATCTTTCAACTGTATGTTGATTCCTAGGTTAGATTACGCTCATCAGCACGCCACGACTTTATGAGCGACCGGCTGCATACTCTCATAAGTCACTAGCGTGACTCGAACCACTTCTAATTCTCGTCCGCTCACGTTGACTACGAGAGTATTCGGGATTAACGGAGAAAGCTGCTAACCCCTCGGCCAGGCAGCCGGCAAATTTAATAGTTAACTTTTGAAAAATTAATAATTAATTAATAGTTAATTTCGATTAAAGCAAAACATTTATAGTTACATAACTCACATTATAGTCGTATTTGTAAAAAAAAAATCGAAATAACACTAGATTGTCTTATTCATATGTCATCTAATAACCAACTATGCAAACAAGACGAGTATGTTGACAGTATTTGGTTTAAGTGACGAGCGCGTCTTATTAACAATATAACCAGCAGAGCTGAACAATCGTTCACATGGAACTGAGGTAGCCGGTATGCACAGAATGGTCTTTGCAAGGAATACCAATGTTGGATATCGATGTTCA
This sequence comes from Cepaea hortensis, assembly GCA_963921405.1. Taxonomy (NCBI): domain Eukaryota; kingdom Metazoa; phylum Mollusca; class Gastropoda; order Stylommatophora; family Helicidae; genus Cepaea; species Cepaea hortensis. The sequence goes on from OY992896.1 coordinate 85,544,082, forward strand.
TTAAGTTTCCACCATTGTAGAGGGTCAACCGGTCCAGCAACTTTCTTCTTTTTTATAATGTAGCAATTCATCAGAAGGACTGTCGACATGATCTTTCGTGTCTGAGTCAGACTCCAATAGCTTAATACACTTTTCATTTGGTTCACATATAGTTTCATTGTCATTGTCAGTATCATTCGCTGCAGCAATCTCCATCTGCTCATCATGAAAATTAGCTATTTGTTGTTCAATACATGACCAAGTTCGTTCTTTTGCATCTTTTGACAAACACGTCAGGTATTTGTAGCGTGGATCAAGTGCTGTTGCAATCTGTATTTCAATACTTGTCATATTAGCTACACGTTCACTGAAGTCATTAATACATGCTGCCTTAAATTTAGCTATGTAGCCCGGATCATCATCGTGTACAGTCATATGCTTTATCAACGATGATAGCAGTGGCAATACACAGCTACATGAAACATAATCATGACCGCCAAGAAGGACCGTGGTCTGACAGAATAAGTCAAAAACTCTGACATATTTCGAAATCTTCTCCCAATCCGAATCTGACAGTTTTGGATCTTTGTGTTGCATCTTTTCATCTGACATGTAGACAGCTAATGCTTCTCTGGCTTGTAGAAGACTGTAGCATAATAAACATACTGTTTCATCTTGTTGGTACATCTTGCTGCAGCTTACACAATGGTGGCTCAGCACAATTTTGCAACTCGGTTGTGTTTGCAGCACTTTGTTTAAAATGTCCGATAACCAATTTTTTTTCAATTAATCGTTTAAAAAAAATTAATCATTAAAAAAATTAATGATTAATCGATTAATTAATTGTTAACTTCCACAGCCCTAATATAAAAATATTTGGCAATGTTACTGATAAACACACATACATTTCATAATCACTGATAACTATGTAAAATACAACAAAAACAAACAAACAAGTCCCATAACATGGGTATGTCAAGTGTTCGAACCCTCACCTTTTTGTGGGCCTGAGTGCATGCAGGGACAGGTGGTCAGTCTCTCCCTCTGTGACATGACCAATTGTTCCCTCCCGTAGCAAAGGATAAGAGCTGGCACCATATCCTTGTCCGACCATGCCCAGGTCATTATCAGTATGGCATCCTAACCATTACACCAACCCGCCCGCATATGTAAAATGCAACAATTAAGACAAGTACAGTGATAACACGTGCAAGTGTGCATGCAATACGCACTCTCTCTCTCTGTTTGTGGGTGGGGGAGTGCCCACACATATATATACATGTGTGTGAGAGATAGTGTGCAAAAGAGAATGAGACAGACAGGAAAACAAAACAGAAACATAGATAAAGAGAACACAGAAACATACAGAGTAATATCACAATATTTGTAAAGAAATAACGTGTACTGTAATATACAAAAGAATATAATCAAAACAATACATAATTAATGTACAATTCAACATATTTTAAACAAACAACTCTCATCCGATATGTTACCGCTGTTAGAAACTCAACAAGGAAATTCATTTACATTTGTTTGTGTCAAAACCAAGAAATGAAACGTGTTATTGAATTCACACCTTTGACCATGTGATAAACATCAATCATCATGAGGTGCCACTTCTTACAAATCACCAGCCTGCCACTTTTTTAATTAGAGACCAACAACCTGCCACCTTTTGGTTAGAGGAACCCAATCTTGTACGTTCTTACTCAGAAACCCCCTAGCATGGCACGTTTTTAGTTACATCCCCCCTCCAACCTGGCATTTTGAAAATTAGAGTTCCCCCAAACCTGGCACTAAAATGGTATCACAGAATCAGCAATGTGGAGCTCATAGGGTGAACTAAACACATCCCAGTAAATCAGGAGGTGAGGAAATTATACTGCCGCTGGATGGGAGAGACAGAGAAAACCTGTTCATAGTATCACTAGAAAGTCCTCTCTCTGGGACCACAGAACAAAAGAAATATAGGGAGACCTCAAAACACATGGATAAGAGAATTAGAGACAGCATGGACTAATAAAGGATATTGAAAGAAGACAGGAGGGCTCGGCATAAGCTGTTGAAGCTCTATGCTCCAATGGGAGATAGAAGACAGAGGAAGAAGAATCTAACACTGGTTTAGTTAACAGCAGACAATAAACCTCTAACCACTTCACCCCTTCCCAACTGAGAATGACAAACCCTAGTGTCATCCAGTTATCTTATAACAGAGCCTAATAAAGTATTGTTATTCCCAGGAAGGTTAACCCGGTCAACAAATGCCCGCAGAAGTCGGATGTGTCGGCCTAACGGCGCAAGAACGCAGCTCTGCTGTAAACATGCACAACGCAATCACATCCGAAAAAAAACTCCGGATGAACGCAGAAGAAGAAGAAGAAGAAGTATTGTTATTCAACTTCTGTATAACAAGATGACTAACTCCAGCGAAGAAAACAAGTAACAACCTTCAGAATCCGCATAGGACACAACAGATTGAAACACCACATTTGATAAACTAAGAATGGGAGATACTGGTGAATGTAACTGTGGAACTGGGAAAATGACAGTTAATCATTTGTTGCAGAAGTGTTCAACATATGCAGAACATAGAAAACAATGTGATTATAGCTAAGCATCTGTTGCAGGAGAATTTAACATATGCAGAATAGAGAACGAGGCTGGTTTACACTCGCTATATTTGAGGACGTACTCTACGGGGATGACAACAAGCTTAAGCTGACCGCTGCATTCTATGGAGTTATATTAACGTCTGAAGGTGTACAACCCAGGAGATGTATTTAGCGGGTTCAACCCCTACACCAGTCAGTTGGACTAAAATGTTGACTTGGGGAAGTAAATTACAAGTACCTCTAAGCCAGAGTGGGTTCGCCTGATGGTGAGAGACACTTGTAAAAGGGAAAGCCAATCCATATGCAAAAATCAGTTCAGAGCACTAGAAGTGGTAGCATGCGTATGGACTAGCTTGAGTTCAAACCGAGGACACAAGAAAAGAAATTGTTGTTGTAACATCAATGTAGGTCAACAAAGGCTTCCAGACATTTTGGTATCAGCGTCTGATAAGAAATTTTGTTTTTCTTAATGCAGCGCGACGCTAAACACTTCAATGAGACGTTACCGTACTGGATAAGAGTGTTCAATGTGCAGCCAGACGCCAAATGAAATGGCGTCTGGAATTTGCTGTTGGACACATCACAATGTGCTCCGTACCTTAGAAGCATCTTGATGACCTCCTGCCTAATGTTTTCTTGGGATTCACTGAGTTTGGCATTGGTAATGATGTGCAGCGGAGTGTTTCTGGAGGAGTCCAGAGCATCAACTTCTGCTCCGCAGTCCAAGAACATGGTAGCAAGAAGTTTACATGGAAAAACAACAATATTATTGACATGGAAATCATCAACGCAGATTCCTGGATCCAGAATAATGTGCAGGGGAGAATACCCATTCTTCAAACTCGGTCTCAGTTTGAGAAATCTGTACACCAGTTTGTGCAATGTCCTAATGTCTGTGTCGTCGGCTGCGACCTTCCTGGCAATGGTGATGAGGTACATGACCGAGAGTATATTCGACTGATACAGCTCCGTGGCTGTACACTTGGATTCACAAACAGACTCAGTGTTGGAAGCATTCAAGAATAACTCCAGCTCCACAATACCAAACTGCAATACCTGCTCCACGTCAATGTAGACCAGTTCTGCCTTCAGAGCCACCATCTGGGAAAACACCTGCGAAAATCGCAGCAGATCCTTGTTAATGGATCTATTATTTGTTTGTCTTAAGATCATGGCGTGCATCCATAATGCAATGCATCGATCAAACCTCCCGTTGTCGGCAAACACAGCACCTCGGAATATTACTGGATGAGGAATCTCAGGGTTGTTGGATCCTAAAATTCTTTCCCTTATTGTAAGAGCCTCCATATGAAATGCGTCTCTATTGTGTCGTAAAATCTCTAACTCTTGCATATTCTGGCACTCAATGTGGTTTCCGTAAGCTGGAACTGGTCTGAAGAATGGCTTTGGAATAAATTCACATCTGGAAGGCCGTCGACCATGGTCGTCATGCATTCGAAGAGTCATTGCAGATTTGAGGTAATGGTAAGCTTTATTTAGATCGTAGTTTTCTTTGTCATTGGCGAAAGAAGAACCAAGCAGCTCCAGAGCTTCAATTTTGTTTAATCTTGTAGACTCGGGCTGTTTCATGAAGTAGTGGACAATCTCTTCCTTCCCCGACTCAGCGGCAACCATCAACGGGGTCATGCCCAAGTCATTCTTCAGCATAGAAGCTCCAAAATGCACCAGCTCCTTGGCCACATCCAGATGGCCACATTCGGCAGCAAAGTGGATGGAGGTGGCTCCGCAGTGGGCCTTGAGGTCAGGATTAGCTCCCTTCTCCAACAAATGTCTCACCACCTTGGTGTGGCCCTTATAACAAGAAATCATCAAACAGGTATTATCGTACTTATTTGGGATGGTCAGATCAGCCCCGTGTTCAATGAGGAACTTTACAATGTCCAAACGTCCATCAAAACATGCGGCCCTCAAAGGTGTGGAATTGGTAGCTGTGGCGTTGTTGACATTTGCTCCATTCTTGATCAGCATTTCCACGATGGGCATATGCCCTGCACCAGAAGCACACCATAAGGCAGTGGCGTCCTGAATCACGTATCCATCAAATCGAACAGTTGACCTCTGCTCCACGTCCACATCAAAATTACTCAACAAAACCTGGACAACTTTTGTGTGACCCAACATGGCAGCAATCACAAGGGGGGTGGTCTTCTGTCCCTCACATTCTGTCAAATGGTCGAGAATTTCTTTAACTAAAGGCTTGTCCATATTCCACAGCAAGGCAAATATACTTATAGCCATACCCCCTTTGGCTGCAGAATGAACTCTCTCTTTCAGCTGCCGCACTTCTTGAACAGTCAGTCCAGCCATCGTGGAAACAGTGAACTTCAATAAAATATGCCCACTTCAAAGATCTGTTTCACCAACAGCCGAAGTTCAGTGAAGGTGGATTTATGTCAAAACAAAAGGCATTAACCAGTCAGGTCAACTGTGCACATATCCGGAGTGTATTGTTCTTAGGCCATTCTTCATCACACCTGGAATATGGATAAGAAAACAAATTAAAGCACTTGTAATTAGTCAGTCGTCAGATTATCCTCACTGCACATCGGCCCATTCAGTCCATATGTGCTGCGGTCCCACCTCAGTATCTCTCTCAGTATATAGCGGTCAACGATACCAGTTCTGTGTTGGCTGACTATTTTGAAGAACCACAATTATTCCATTCATACATCTCTCTAATGGACGAAGAATAGTTCAAGATATTTATATGTTAGAACTTTTAATTTCCTATTTACTATTAATGAAACCTAAAGCACATTTCTGAAGTGAGTAAAGTCACTTAATGAGTAAATTGAGACAGCCAATCCAGATTGTGGAGCAGTATAGAATATCTTTCCTGTGTTTTGATCAAGGAAATTTTTAAGTTTAGCAAATTTGTAAAAATTACAGCAACGGAAATAATATTCCTGAGAAGAATACTCAATGTTGATTTATTTTGTTGTTTTGGGATTTGAGGTTTAAAAATTGAGCACAACCCACCACTGGCAACACTGATTGTATTCCGGCACGAACCTTAAGCCTTGTCCATGTCAGATTGAAAGCACTAGACTCAAGTTTCGCTTTTGTTTGAGCTCGTCAGTGGTGCATATCCCTGACTGGACCCGGGATCGAATTTCAGATCACTGGCATGTGAGGCGGGCGTGCAACCACTGACCATGCGACTCACGCTAGGCGCGACCAATTAACATATTAGAATATCATGTCACCCATTGCAGGCTGTAGTTCAAAATTTGATCAGATCGAGAAGATCTAATGATTCGGGGCCACATTGATTGATGGATGTCAGTCGCGGCGATCAACAAATTTTGAGCTACAGCCTACAATGGGTGACGTGATATTCTAGTATGATAATTGGTTGTGTCCAGTATGAGTCGCGTGGTCAGTGGTTGCACACCCACCTCACACGCGAGTGATCTAGAATTCAATCCCGGGTCCAGTCAGGGATATGCACTACTGACGAGCTCAAACAAAAGCGAAACTCGAGTCTAGTGCTTCCAATCTGACGTGGACAAGGCTTAAGGTTGGTGCCGGAATACGATCAGCGTTGCCAGTGGCGGGTTGTGCTCAATCTTTAAATACTCAATGTATCAAGAAGAGAGAAAATCAGAAATGATGAAATCAAGACTAAAGTGGGAGTAATTGCAGCACTAGATTTCATTAGAAAACAGCAAGTGAAATGGTTCAGCCATATAACTAGGTTACCAACTATACTTGAAGAGTTTCAACATTAACCTCCTTTAATTGTGTTCGGGAGAAAATATTCAGCACAGCCATGAAATAGAGATAGCACAATCATAACTCAAAATGGTGGCACCCTGACTACACTAATTACTATAGTGGACCTGTATTTATTTATAATTAAAACTGGCAATTTAACTACTAATTTTGAAAGCTAGTTTTCAGACACATCTGTAAACCTGTAAGTAGTGTAAGGAGTACTTTTTTTCTTAGCAGCGCAGTATTTAAATAAAATACTGTAAAATAAGTTACGTTTTTTTTAAAGTTAGAATGTAATTATTAATTGCTCACTTTTAGATAAAGAACAGTGTAATTATAGAGCAGAAGTAGAAATCAATTATTAGCGAAAATGACTGCTTAATTTATGCAGCAGTTACAAACTTATTTACTTACATTAATGCATGATGTTCTCGCCGCGTTGGTTACTTATGGGATATGTGAGCCCGCCGCTCAAAAAGCAATGGCAAACTACTGAGCGTAATCTTGCCAAGGCATCAACAGCAGCTGAAAATGCTAGTGTTGACTGCAATGTCCTGTAAAGGATATGCGGGGGGAAAAAATGCATGATATTTAATCAACAAAAGAAAGCTGTCGAAATGCAGTGGATACATTAAGACAATGTGAGTACATTTTTATGAATTGTTCTTTCACTAACGACGGACATTTCGCATGACATTTAATTAATTTAATTAATATAAATGGGCAGCTAATTTTAACTGTTAATTAGGTCACAGCACATCCTATCGAAAAGTCTTAAAAGTCGAGTACATTTTTCTCGGAGACTCGTGCTTTATGCGATGCTTTCAGCAGGTCACCCTGCGGAAAGAGACTGAGCCATCTGGGGTAAAACCCAGTGCACTGAAGTCAAACCTCTCGACATTCTATTGAAAGAGGAATGTGACCTTTACTTTCCTGTTACCAAAACACACAATAAAATATACATCTTACCAGGTTTGTTAGCAATGTGACAGACTTTTAATGAATAATAAACAATTGGCGGCCATTTTTAATTTTTAATTAGGTCACGGCACATCCTATTGAAATATAGATAATACGTGAAGTTAGGCCTCGCCACCCTGGATGCAATGATATATGGTACTATGTTGTCCGTTTAAAAATAAACAAGCCACACTGTTGTGGCTTTACTGTAGCCCACAGTAATAGAAGGCATAATTTCTCAGCTAACTTTCTCAACTAACACATTGGTGCAGATTCCTTTGCACTTCCTAGTTGTAGATAAGACACAAAAATATTAACTCTTTCGCTACCAGCGGCCGATACATCGCCACAATTGACCGACACTGGTGGCAATTGGTTATTCTATCGCCACAGAATGATCAGTGGTGTATTTGATACATTTCTGCTCCATTCCGGAATTTTAAGTTACAGTAAACTGAAAATTCACACAGCCGGAACATATCTATATCATCATTGTGCGGTCAAACATTTGCTAGCATCGAATCTTGTGAATTTTTAAGTTTTAAAGTAGCGTTAATTTGTTTGTTTTGGTTTTTCCACAAATGGAAACGCCCACGAGTATGCGGCCTCGTAGAATGACTTCAGATCAAGCTAGGTTATTGTTCGAAACAGTTTTAAACAATAGTGATTCCAATTTGAGTGAAGATTCAGAAAGAAGTTTTATTTGTGAGTCTAAAGTTTTAGCACGTGGTGATAAATAAACCAGTGATAGTTCGTCATCAGCTGAGGTGTCTGACAATGAATGCCTGTCTGACAATGAATGTCAGGATGTCACAATTATTTCTCAGCGCAAAGGAAAGCAAACAGTACAAAATAAGAATACAACTGGAGGAGAAAACTTGAATTTACAAGCTTCTGTAGAGCGTGATGCACCTCTCCCATCATCATCGATATGGCAAGATGTGTCAGAAGGGAAAACGAAACCGAAGTTTGAGTTTCATCCTCGAAGGTCTCATGTCAACTCTAAACTTTATCAACTTCAAACACCTATGGATTTTCTCAAAGTGTTTTTTGATGATGACATACAAATTAAAAATGTAAACGAATATGCAGAAAAGATGTTGATGCAGAACACTCCTAAAAGAAAACATTCTAGTCTGTTATCCTGGATCCCACTCACGAAGCACGAATGGCTGAAGTTTACGTCTGTCATTATTGCTATAGGACTTGATCCAAGACCATGTATCAAACACTATTGGAGTACAAGTGCACATTTATATACTCCTTGGTATGCCACTATGTTTCCCAGGAATCGATTTGAATCTATTTATCACACCATGTTTCACGTATGTGAACCAGAGGCAGCAGGTGCAAAAAAACATTGATCCTCTTGTTGACATGACTCTAAAGAAATTCCAGGAAGCATTTTACACATTTGAAAATGTGTCCATTGATGAAATGATTATTGGGTGGAAGGGCAGATTTCAGCACAGACAATACAATGCAACAAAGCCTCACAAGTACCACATCAAAACATTTGGCCTTTGTGATTCTGCGACTGGCTATGTGGTGAATTAAAAAATTTACTATGGAAGAAACACCGAATACAGTCCGGATTTAGATCCCACAACTGCTCATGCAGTGAAAGTGTTTGCCACACTACTGAATGTTCTCGGAGCAGGCCATCACATCTTTGCTGACAGATTCTACACTTCGAAAGCTCTGATTATCTGCATTCCAACAATTTCAATTATACAGGGACACTGAATGTCAACCGAGTAGGCTTCCCTCCAGAGTTGAAGCATTTGCGACTTCAGCATCAAGAGATAAAGTGGTTTCTTGAAGGAGATAGAATATTGTGTGTGGCATGGAGAGATAAAAAAGCTAAAATACCATTGTTGTCTCTACCAAGTCTGTAGTTGGAACTGTTGAGTCGGTGTCAATAGAGACTGTGTTTTTTGCAGCACTCGAACTAAACGACACAGATCATCTTTTGTTTGCTCCGGCTGCACTAATAGACCACACTTGTGCCCCAAAGTTTGCTTTGCAGCCTATCACAAATAGACTGCCACATATTGTAAACAAAAATAAACAGACATGTGTAAATATTCATTGTAATTAAATGTAAATCTGCCAAGTGTTTTCCTAATTTTTTTCTGAAAAAGACATCTGCGGCAAAACTTCTTTTCGGATGATTGATTGGGAGCAATTGTATTTATATTTGAGAAAAGTGGTGTTTGTTCAGTAAATTCAACAGGATTAGCAGTGATTTAGCTGTGATCAGGATAACAACGCCCCTTGGTAAGTGCCATGTTTTCATCATTTTTACCTCTTTTTGTCAAATTATATTATTATTTTTATTATATTTACAACCTATAGCAATAATTCCAATACCAACATATTCCTTGTGCAATCCCCTTTATTTTGATATATAATACAACATTTCTGCTACAATTTTAACCATTTTCATAACATTATTGTGACACACCCCTACTTCCAGTTTTCTGCCATTATTTTTTTTTTCATTTTGTGTGAAAAAGACATGGTTCAGAATATGCAGCAAAACTTCCTTTTGGGTAATTTTAATGAGCAATACTGTTTATATTGTTAAAGACAAGTGGTGTTTGTTTGATTATTCAGTAAATTAAACATGATTAGCAGTAGAGCAGTATAGAAAACACCTTATAAGTGCAATTTTTAAAATAATTTTTACCTCTTTAATTTCAGTTGTTATTATTAAACCTCTCATTATTGTCATAATATTTGTAACCTATCAATTAATTGTTAACACTGTCATGTTCCTTGTGCAATCCTCTTTAATTTCATATATAATACAATATATCTGCTACTATTTTAACCATTTTAAAATCATTATTGTAACACACCCCTACTTCCAATTTTCTGCCATGAATTTCTGTTTGGTCAGGACCCAATTTTTGTTTGGTAGCGAAAGAGTTAATAACTCCGCTTAGAACTGACGTACAATTTTCGTTGAGATACCGTTGGATTCACCTTGTCAAGTTGTATCCAACTGTGATTGTTTCATAAGTAAAACCCCAATTTTTAAATATTGACTATATATGCTTATTTATTTATAATAATGCTACAAAGTCCTCGGACAGGGTTGTTGTCGACTGACGGTCTTCCGAAAATCTGTAACCCTTTTCCCATTAAACCGGCAATTGAAGCAATTGTTTAACGCCAACTTTTGCATTACCTAGACAGTGGATATAAAACACAAGTTTGGTTAACATGAAGATGCGAGCCAGTAAATTCCCCTCTAGATCTGAGATCTTCTTGTCCGGTTTCTGGTTCAACAGTCTCGGGCTAATTATGGCCGCTGGTACTGGTCCGTACGTTGAGATTGATACTTCCGGCGGCCATGGGAGGGACTGGTTCTCCTAGCTAATTCAATTGTCAATTGAAGTATTAGAAGCAACGCCAGACATAAGACGAAGTCGAAAAAAGGTGGCAGAATTGTCTGGGAAATAAATAAGACAGCAAGATAACTGACCAGCTTGCCTAATTATGATCATCATTGTGTGCCATGCCGATAAGTGTGACGATCACCAGAGTCGTTGATAAGCTCTGTGCTCTTTTCTCGACCATGCCACGTGGCCAAGCCATCTAGATATTATCTCTTTTTCCCCTTAATCTTCAAACATCAAATCCCGAAACCACCAAATAAATAAATTGGATTATTGATCGCTGGACTTTAGGCGCTTGGTGAGCCTTGCCAGTTGAGAGGACCTGATCATTCGGGGCCACATCGAATGACGGATGTCAGACGCGGCAGTCGGGCATACTTTGAGCTATAGCATAGCCTACAATGGGTGACGTTGTGATATTCTAGTGTGATAATTTGATCATGTATGGCGTGGACTAGTAGTTACACACCCGTGTCACGCGCCAGTGATCCGGGTGTACTCCCGGGTCCAGTTTTGGATATGCACTACAGACGAGCTCAAACGAGAGCGAAACTCGAGTCTAGTTCTTCCAATCTGACGTGGACAAGGCTTAAGGTTCGTGCTGGAATACGATCAGCGTTACCAGTAGTGGGTGGTGCTCAATCTTTAAACCTCATATTCCTAATTTGTTCATTGACCTTGCACGATTCACGGTCATATAGCAGAACGGATTCTATATAACATTTCAATACTCTCGTTCTTGGATTCAATTATTATGATTGATTGCATGGGATATTATTAATTTCTGAAATGCAGCTTTAGCTTGACTTTTCTGCTCTTAAATTTCTATCTTTTATCTATCTGAGTCTGGAGAAACTCAGCTCAATGCACGAACTCCGTTGCATCGGCGAGGATCCTGAAATACTTTGGGTAGATTTGTAACTCGAAATTTTGCCCGGACAGCGCCGTTAGGCTACTCTTTTTCGATTTCCAACTGCCAAGGGATTTTTTACGTGCGCAACAATACACACGGGCATCCGATCTCACTACCCAGAGACCAGGGGAAATTTTATTACTGGAAGTCCAGGTGGATTTTTTAAATAAATTCCGGGGCCTGAACCCGGGACCTCCAGCACTCGAGGCGGACACCATACTTCGAGACCACTCAGCCGCCTGGTTAGAACTGAATAGTAAGAAGACACAGATTAAGGTCGTCACTGGGAAGAAGGAAATACCACTCTGTGATATACGAGTAAATGGGCATATTCTTAAGCAAGTTAATAGATACAGTTATCTCAGAACAATCATAACATCTGATTGGAGATGCCTTGAAGAGATAAGAACAAAAATTGCCATGGCGAATGTAGCCTTTTGCAACATGAAAAACATACTGACCAATAAAGAGATATCAATTGAAACGAGAAAAAGAATGTTGAAGTGCTATATAGAACCTGTACTTTTGTATGGACTGGATGCGAAGCGTGAACAATGAACAGTCAAGCTGAAAAACATCTGGTGGCTGTGGAAATGTGGTTTCTGGGGGAAATGCAAAGAATACCATGGACAGACAGAAAAACCAATGAACAAGTCCTTCAAGAAACAAATGAAGATCGTAAACAGATTAGAGACATTAGACGTAGACAGTAAAAATATTTTGGGCATGTTATGAGAAGAAGAAATGACTTGGAAAACTTGGTGACGACTGGCAAGATCGAGGGGAAGAGACCAAGGGGAAGACCGAGAAGTAAGTACCTGGATGGCTTGGCTACGTGGCACGGTCGATGGATGGATAAATTCCCCAAGGCATATAAATTTATCAGCTTGATTATGCTCTTTCCCTTCTATTTTTGTATCACATTTCGGTAGGCGGACACATTTCAGAATTGTCTAGGAAGGAAAGACAGTGAAGTGGACTGATTAACTTGTCAAATTATGAAACTCCTTAGAATGTTTGAAGGCCTAATACTTCACATGCTATCAACAGTTTCATCATTATCATCATCATCATCACCACCACCATCATCATCATCATCGTCAAGTGTCATGCCGGATAGCGTAGGCGTTCATGACTTTCCACAGATCTCGGTCCTTGTCTTTCTGGATCAACTCTCCTGATGATATTCTCCCATGCCACCGTCTCAATCCATCCATCATCATTTCTCTTGGTCTGCCTCTCCTGCTCTTTCCCTCGATCTTTCCAGTTGTCACAATGTTCTCCGGTGCTTCTCTTTTCATCACATGACCAAAGAAAGCTGTTTGTCTCTTTCTTATTGTTGTATATAATATAATCAACAGTTTACTTAACTTTAAATACGACATGGAGCATGCTTCTATTGTCTAATATATCCTCTAATATTTATTTCATTTATCATCTATCTCTTTAAAGAGAGCCAACCGCTGTCTAACATGTGTTAATATTACCTCCTGGTGTATTTACCAAGAGACCTATGAACTAGACACGGGGCTGGTGGCAATGGCGAGTCTGGTTCCAATCTTAGAAGAGGTGAATGGGCATACACATCTGCGTTATAAAATATATAAATAATATGCGCGAAGGGTGACTTTTAAAGCGTAAGGAACAAGGCGCCACTTTAAAAAAAATTGGAACAAAGCGAGTTCACTAGCCAACTTAGCTACAACGATTGATCTAACAATCACCCCTTAATCTAAATATCTCAATGCCAGAAGTTTCATTACCCACGTATTAGTTTAGTCAACGGATCAACATCACAGCACAAGGGGTAACCCATAAGTGCTATATTCTACTCCTAACTCAAGCCTGAGTCCGGAGAATCTCAGCTCGGTGCACGAACTCCGTAGCACCGACGAGGATCCTTAAATACTTTGGGTAGATTTTTAACTTAAGATTTTGTCCAGGCAGTGCCGTTAGGCTACTCTTTTTCGATTTCCAACTGCCAAAGGATTTTTTACGTGCACAACAATACACACGGGCTTCCGATTTCACTGCCCAGAGACCAAGGGAAATTTTGTTACTAGAAGTCCACGTGAAAAAAATCCCGACCCTCACCGGGGCTTGAACCCGGGACCTCTAGCATTCGAGGCGGACACCATACCTCGAGACCACTCAGCCCCTATAGAAACATTCCCTACGTATATTCCCATATTACTACTGCCCCCCCCCCCACCATCTTAAAACACACTACTTCTTCTTCTTCTTCTTCTTTTCTTTCTTCTTCATTATCACCATCATCCGTTGGAACTCCTAACGCAGTATAGACCAACAACCACATACCAAGACTTTTGTAGGCTAATCATCGTTAGCTGGTGTTTTGTAACGGTTTGAGATAGCCAGCCTCCGCATAAACCCCTTTAACCGTCTTTTACGACATGCTCAGGATGTCCACAGTGTTACTATATTTTTCTTCCCCCTTTGGGGCCCCAACGACACACGGACAAGAACACACATTGATAGAGTACCTTAAAACTGCCTTGGAGGGAAAAAGTAAACCTTCCCCAGTATCTCACCTGGCAGCACGGAGCAGTAGCAAGTAACTCCTGGTTTACGGCTCGTGTTGCAACATATCATTATGAACCCCCATTGCAATGTGGCTTATCTGTTATGTAATATAGGCTTCAGCAGGTTCACTTAAATAACCACCTCCAATTTAAATGTTATACCCTTTATTCACGCTTCTCCACAACATACTCTTGAAAGAAATATCAAACATAAGTTCATTGAGTCATTGAGAAATTTAGAAATTCACAAGCGCACACAATGTGGGCATACATTTATTATTGAGAATACATTTCAAGAAATCATATAAATAACATAAATCTTTATAATAACAGAATAAAACTTAACTATAAACGACAGAAACTAAAGATTTATTGCAAATGTAAACAATTAATAAAGATTGATTCCGTAAAATATCAATATCAGAGAAGCTGGTATTTTGCTGTTTATGAAGATGGCCGAGGAGAGAGAGAAACCTGGCCGTGCTAATCATCATGGCAGACACCGCCTACGAGAGAGTGTTGTGTGTCAAAAACGAAGTTCTTGTCTACAGGATCCCGCCCAGACCATCCAACAGAGGCTACAGGTAGATTTCTCAGGTTTTACACATGAGTTTAGTCATTGCCAATGCATTCACGAAAACTGTGACGATTTTATTTCTTATGTAAAGACTGCGGGCCACGGTGGTACTTTAGTCTAGTCAAATTATCTACATTTTTTCGGGAATTAATTTATAATTCAACACAGTAATTTCAGTTGTCTACCATGGTAATTATAAATTGACTATCATGTCTTCCTGTTTGCACAAAACTGGTTTAGGCAGATTAACCGTGATCGCTTCTGCCACCTTTAACGTGCAAGCTTTTTGAGTTGTTTTTTTCCCCAATCCAATTGCACTCACTCGCTTTGAACTTAAGCATAGTCCATACACACAATAGTATTAGTAGTGTTGGACTGAATTTTGTGTGTGGGTTAGCTTTCCCTATTAACAGTAATAACAGTGTCCCTCGCCATCAGGCGAATCCACTCCGACTTTAGAGGTACTTGTAATTTACGTCCCCAAGTCAAGGACGACAGGTCAGCGTTTTAGTCCAGCTGTCCGGTGTAGGGGTTGAACCACTTACCTCGGCATCAGCACACCGGATGTTTAAAAACACACGTTCTTAACCATTCAACCATGCTGACCTGCTTTTTGAGTTTTACTTTCACAACTGCTTCTAATAACTGATGATCTGTATCACAGTCTGCACTTCGTAGAGATTTTGCCGATGTTATGCTTGATCTCCATTTTCTTTGTATTAAAATATAATCTATCTGTTTTTGGTAGTACTGTCAGGGGACTTCCATGTGAAGAGCCTTCTTGGGTGTTGTTTAAAAAGTGTGTTGGTTATCATTAACTCATTTTCTTTGCAAAATTCAATTAATTTGTCACCTGCATCATTTCTGTTTCCCAATCAAAATTTTCCTCAAACGTCTCTCATTTTCAGCTCTTCCTGTACCTACTTTTGCATTAAAATCTCCCATCCCGGGAAGGTTAACCCAGTCAACAAATGCCAGCAGAAGTTGGATGTGTCGGCCTAACGGCGCAAGAACGCAGCTCTGCTGTAAACAGGCACAACGCAATCATGTCCGGAAAAAAATTCCGGATGAACGCAGAAGAAGAAGAAGAAATCTCCCATTATTATTGTAATGTGTCTTGCAGTGTGTTGTAAAAATCTTAAATTTCGTCCTCCTCTGCTGTTGATGTAGGTGCATATATCTGTATGAGAGTTGTGTTGTGATTTTTGGATCTGCTCTAAGTTTGATAGTGAGGGTTCTATCATTAACCGGAACATAATGTCCTCATAATGAATATGTAGTCCTAGTTTCAGTTGGTATTGTGTTCTTCTAATCTCTATATTATCATAATCAAAGGTTGCATCATTACAAAAGCCTTCACTCTGTATTTTGAAGATTTGACCATACGAAAATGGTTGATTAAAGATGCCGTAGGGGGCTTCAGGTGGAGGAGTGCAATTGCGAGGATACAAGCCTTATCCTATTGCGAGGAGATGCTAAGCCTTGGTCGGCAACTGGTCTAGGATCAAAGCTCTGACAGGTGGACAATTAGAGCATTGCTTTGCTAATCCAGCAGCTTGTCTTATTCCAGGCGCATTGGTGTTATCTTTCCTCTGGAGTAAACTAGGCAGGCTGAGGGACGGATCATGCTGCACGGGCAACACATGGTCTCTACAATTCAGCCCAGGCTTTGTGCTATAGAAAGGTATAACTCCATCCCTGGCCTTACCGCCATGGTGTGTAGTTATTACGCCTTTTTTTTTGGTAGCACAATGTAACAAACTATTGTATGTCAAGACAGCAAGAAGCCAGTGAGTGAAAGCCAATCTGCTCATTCATTATCATGAATATTCAGGCCTGTGTGTCACCAGAACTCATAATGGAAGCAAAGAATAGCAATAATGTAACCTACCATGTTCGTTGTCAGAGGCGACCTAGGAGGGTTGGTGTGGAACTGGATCCCTCATCTCATAGAAAATCCAACCAGCCATGAACAATTCTACAAAGGGCCTAACAAGAGTTGGTTAAGGACCTATACTCTCTTGGTAGATGAAAGGCAGAAAAGGGAGATTATCATGAATATAACTTCCTCTTTCATTGACTATGAATGTAGCTAATATATTGTGCTATATTGTAGTTTTAAAATCCTTCATGTTTATGTTTTCTTAACCCTTTACCGGGCATATCGTCCGTTTACGTCCGGATCCTGGTACGGGCAGACCACCTGAAACTGCCCGTTACTATTATGCATTGTAAAAACGCGATCTCTCGGCTCTCCGATACTTTCGCTTTCGCCGATAGCTTGACAACATGGTCGCCAGTTGCAAGCGCCTGCTATGAATTTGAACAGATTTTTAAAATAGTTTTCGGGGTTTTTACGCTTAGTTTTTCAAAATGGATTTCGGCGATTCTTCAAGTGATAGCCGAGATTTCGCTAGGTTCTTCTTCTGCGTTCATCCGGAGTTTTTTTTCGGACGTGATTGCGTTGTGCCTGTTTACAGCAGAGCTGCGTTCTTGCGCCGTTAGGCCGACACATCCGACTTCTGCGGGCATTTGTTGACCGGGTTAACCTTCCCGGGGATTTCGCTAGGTTCAATTTAAGTGAGATTAAAGGGTACGAAGTTGACTATTAATCGGAGCTAGATATCAGTGAAAAGCGTTATTTTGCATTAGCAGTCGTGAGTCGGACTTTAAAGAAAGTGATTATGATTCTGAAAATGTGTTTGTAAATTGCTGTATAGATGACAGAAAATCACAAACAATAACTGTATTTTGTAAATATTTGTGTTCATATATGGATAACCGGCAAAAATCACATGAGTAACATATTCTGCATGGTTTTCCCATCATTGTGTTGTATATTTAACTAAAATCGGTTGACTAACACCTTATTTGTGATGTTGTTACTAACGCAACCCACAATTTTAAAGAACCTGAAAAAATCTTGCCCGTTCAGGGCTAAAAAACGGACATGCATCTGCCCGGTAAAGGGTTAAATTAAGTATGTTTCGTTTTTTCCAGGGCTGATGAATGGAAACTAGAAAGTCCAGACTGGACAGGAAGGTTGCGTGTTGTGTCCAAAGAAAAAGATTTGATTATCAAATTGGAAGACAAAACCACTGGCAAGTAGATTTATTATTGTTTATTTCCATCCATGTAAATATAATTATAACATTATGGGACAGTGGCAAAATTTCACCCATGCTTTGCGAGGACCCATAAAAGAAGCAATTTCTTCTTCTTTCGTTGGCTTGAAATATGTCTATATCTGCAATGTTATCTCTTGTATGAACTTAACTGTCTTTTTCAGTTCACACAGTGGTCCATAGAGTTTATCTTCCACTGTCGTCACTCTAGGCCAGAAGAAAGAAGCAATGAATAGTCATTCTGTAACCTACTATGAATTTCTTTAGAGTTGACTAAGGAGAGTTGGTCTGAGACTGGACGTCTGATCCCGCTGAAAACTTAGCTGTAGAATCTGACCAATCATGAACAAGTCTACAGAGAGCCTGGCATGGGTTGGACGAGGTCCTTCATCACCTGATACGATGTAGCAAAATATGCCAGGCAATAAAAAAAAATGTTAAAAGTCGAGAGGATCGACTTAATTGCACCGAGTTTTATCTCACATAGCTCGGTCCCTTTCCGCAGGGTGGTCTGCTGAAAGCGTCGCACAAAGCACGGACTCCGTAGCTCCAGCAATGACCCCTAGGAGTCTCCGAGAAAAATGCACTCTTAAACCGAAAGAAGTAGCCAGGAATTGAACCTTCAGGATGCGAGGCAGACGGCTTGAATTGTGCAACCTGTTGTATGTGTCTTCATTTTCAAATTCACTACGAGAAAACATTGTTTTGATTTTCTAGTAGAACGTTTTTTATTTTATTTAACTGAGTTAAATGTTGCATATCCCTTGCAGGACGTTGCAGTCAACACCAGCATTTTTTCAGCTGCTGTTGATGTACTAGGCAAGATTACGCTCAGTAGTTTGCCATTGCTTTCTGAGCGACCGGCTCACATACCCGTAAGTTACCAACGCGGCGAGAACCACTACCAATTCTCGCGCAGGTTACGTTCCTCACGTGAATAAATGGGATTACGGAGAAAGATGTTAACTCCTAGGCCAGGGAGACCTGTAGTGAATTATTTACTTAGGTTTAGTAGTGAGAGTACCTGACAACTAAGCGATTACCTCTACTCCCATTCTCCTCCTGGATGTAGCATGGTATATGCTCACTGTCCTCAACTGTGCTTCACCCTTCAGATCAATATAAAATAGCATGAAGTAATGCAGCTTTACTGAACATGATTACGGAAAACATAGGACGTTGCTGTGAATAGCCTTCATCAGCAAGCAAATACACAAAACACATTACATACACACAGGGAAGACATTACAGTGACAACATTAAGGTATAATGATTGAATAAGAAGAATAGGAAGATGAGAAAATACGAGAACAATGACAAGAAAATTTTAAAATGCGCTAATTATCTTGGAATCCATGGCTGTGATACAGATCCTTCAGATCCACTGAGAATCCTAATCCTGGGAATGAAAATGCAGCAAAAAAGATAAATGTCATTGACTACTTTCGTGCTTGCACTATGGCAAGCTAACTATAGTGATCATGAATCTACTTCACCTGCAAGTGTTGATCCTGGGAGCAGGCTGCATCCCTGAAGTTAGACTGAGACAGTAGGGATCCCAGATGGAAGGCAAATGTTGTCATAATGTGATGTGTCAGTTAAAAGGGGCACATAATGCAGCTTTCATGTAAATGGACATGCACAACTGAAACTACTTTTCAGGACACATGAAGAAGACTAAAAAGAGTTCAATAAAATTTTAATTAATATATTATTGTTTTTTTTTTTTTTTAAATCACTTTTGAACCAAATGTCTTCAGTGTCACCCCGTTTTTATAGCTAAACAAAGTTATTTGCTTGTTCTGTTTCATTGTGTTTGTTCTGTTTCATATCTTTTCTTATTTAGTACTTACCTGCTATTTTAGCCATTTGTTATTTCTGTTCTGTTTTTTGTTTGTTTGTTTTATGTGTTTGCTCGCTTTGAACTCAAGCGTAATGCGTACACGTACTACTACTTCTAGTGCACTGAACTGATTTGTGTGTGTTGATTAGCTTTCCCTATTACCAGTGTCCCTCGCCATCAGGTGAAACGATTCCGACTTCTGAGGTGCTTGTAATTTACGTCCCCATGTCAAGGACAAGTATTCCACATTTTAGTCCAACTGACCGGTGTAGGGGTTGAACATGTTTAAGAACGAGCATTTTTATCCATTCGGTCATGCAACCTCTCTTGTCTATGTAATTTGTTAAACTTATGCCTTTGTTACGTCTTCCACATTTTACACTCAACTTATTCCTGCATCCCACAATATTGATTCCCATTTCAGGAGAACTGTTTGCACAATGTCCAGTAGACGAATACCCAGGTATCGCGGTCGAGTCAGTCATGGACTCCAGCCGTTATTTTGTGTTACGTATAAAGGATGACAGCGGTAAGTATTCATTTCATTTGGTCATCATCGTGTAGTTGGTCCTTTTCAAAATTCGTTGCTATCAAAATGACTTGGTCCGCTGCCTATCTCCCTGTCTCGTGTAATTTCATCCAAAGGTGGCTTTGATGTCCTGTATCCACCATGAGGGAGGCTAAGTCGCAAAGATAACTTACCACAAAACATCAGAAAAAGGCAGTCATCATTTTTCTGCCACATTTTGAGAAGACAAAAAATTGGAGAATATGTTGTGACAACCGGAAAGATTTGTGGAAAGATAGATAGAAAAAGACAGTGAGAGAACATTCTTGAGTTTTGTGACAAGGTTTGGAAAGGAATCAATGCACAAATTGATCCACACCGTTGGAGATTGCAGTTTGTGGAGAAGCATGATCGCTCATGCCAGCTGGTGAGGCACATGATGATGATGATGATCTACTTCATATTGGTCGACCCCAGCCCCCTTCTTCCAGGGACATGCCTTCTATTACTGTTCTGTCTAAATCACTGCGACGTTTACCATTACTGTAGCCACTTTAGTAACTTTTTCTAAATTGCTTTTTAATTATATAACCTGCATAGTTGGATAGCTCTTGAAAAAACAAATCCATTGATACCGCTTTTCAAGTCTGTGGGTCAATTTTAAACCGAGATATTAATGTTTGTGTGTAAGTTTATAATTTACAAGGAAGATATAAAGAAAACGGTTTTGACCTTTCCACTTTTTGTGACCCTACCTACACACTCACACAACTGTTGGTTGCACTGTCGTCAAGGAGATTAACACAGCCTAGCCTAACACAAGGGCTTATAACTCTGCCAGTTTATATATATACACCCAGACACTCAGATGTATACATCACGCCATGCCGTGATGACGTCAGACCGCGCGCAGACTGCACGCGGTGAGACTTGTCAGCCAGCATAGATTGCCGTAGATAGATGATATTTGACAAAAGATGTTCCGTTGGAAATATTATTAAAAATTATCAATGAGCCTGCCCATGCAGAGTGATGAAAATTTGTACACAAATACTAAATTTGACGTTGAATGCAATCATGCATTCATTGGCATGCACATCGCTGTGGATATTCCATAACAATATTAAATAGTCATCACTGACAAGGAAATGGCTATTTCCGGCCAAAGAAATATCACATCAGAGCATGCAATTTTCATCATTTTCGTTTGGGATGAGCGTCCCGACTTTAATAGTCGAAAATGACAAGATTTACATAAAAATGGACGATACATCTAATAACACATACTAGAACAAACAAATACATCTACATAAAACGTGATTTGTGGGTATACTTACGTCTGAAAAGGTCACTCTGTATCTCTGTGTGAGAAACGAATTTCAGAAACACAAGATGTACACACGTAAACCGAGGAGGGAAAAACTATATAAAGTAATTGGTCCCTTTTTTAACGCGAACTTGAAATAATCGGGGAATTTAACATAACGAGTACTCTATATATCCTTTAAATGGAGACACCATAACAAAAAAACGAAAATTAACGGAAAATAATCTCCGGTAAAGTACGGCAAATCGGAAAGAAAGTACCTACATTACTGTTCTGTCTAAATCACTGTGATGTTTAATGTGTCCAAACTGTCTAAGTACTGAGACATGCTGATTATGGACCAGATTTCTTCCATGTTTCTTCTTGACCTACTATATTCTAAGAATTTTTCTGTAGCATTTAAATTCAAAAGTTTCGATGTTCATCTTTAGTGATTGCCAAATGGTCCATAACTTAAACATCCATATGGTACCACAGCAAAAACAGCATAGTTTTCAAAATTGTCACTGGCGCTTGTTGGCTGTTGTATTGTTTCACTTGTACTTGTTGACTGTTGTTGTATTGTTTCACTTGTACTTGTTGGCTGTTGTTGTATTGTTTCACCTCTACTTTGCTCTGGCCAGTCTTCTTCTGATTTCTTGTGAACATCCCTCAATTGATGTTCATTTTCATTTTTTTTTGTCTTCGCATATCCTTTACGTGACATTGCATTCAACAACAGTATTTTTCAGCTGCTGTTGATGTCTTGGCAAGTTTTACGCTCAGTAGTTTGCCATTGCTTTCTAAACGACCAGCTCACATACCCCCATAAGTAACTAGCGCGACACGATCCGCTGCCGTATCTCACACAGCTGTGTTTCGTATGAGAGTATACGAGTTTGCGAACAACATCCTTAACCCCTTCACCAGGGAGACTGGCAGTTGTTCATTATGGAGCCAAATTATTCAAAGTTTGTGACATTTTTAGTTTCTTCATCTTTGCTGGTAATTTTTTTGTTGTCATGTAGTTTTGTGTGTGGACAATAGTTTTGTCTTTAATGTTCAGAAAACAATGTTCATCTTGACTGTGTTTTTTGATGAAAAGATTAACTGTTCTAGACCATTCGCATTATTTGACTCTGTCGCGAAAGAGTTGCGGAAGCAATTTGTAATCCCGTACACCACATTTCTTCTTCTGCGTTCATCCGGAGGTTGTTTTTTTTTTTTTCGGACGTGATTGCGTTGTGCCTGTTTACAGCAGAACTGCGTTCTTGCGCCGTTGGGCCGAAATATCCGACTTCTGTGGGTATTTGTTGACCGGGTTAACCTTCCCGGGCACACTGAATTTGAAACAACACATCTGCGGCCAATTTGGCAGCAGATCGCCTTATGTTTTTTTTTTTTTTTTTGCTATGAGTGCTGGCCTTTCAGAAAGCAGTGGCAAACTATTGAACGTAAACTTGTCAAGAAATCACAAACAGCCGAAAAATGCTGGAGTTTACTGCGACGTCCTTTACAGGATAGGCAACTAACTTTTTTTTTAAGTTCTGGAATTGGATTTCCTTACATTATGAATATGTCACAGGTTGACCCAGCCAAAGATGGATACCAGGAAGCCTTGGGAAATAAAGTAGCCTACGTGATACTGACCGAATGCTCTATAAAAGTGTATGCATATACCCAATACACCTGTAGGCGTATTAAGGGATCCTTTATTTATGAATGGATTAAAAGCTATCCCGGGCCCCGTCATTTTCAATGTTTATCATTACATTGTCTACACAGATGTTGAACCGGTGTCCATAGACAGTTCAACGCTCTTTTACTCCCTTTTGCTTACACCTCAAACCAGTTTGATGTTTCATCAACTATTCTGGCTGCTGCTTGCTTTTCATGATTGAATTTTTCACTTAAATGGGTCGAATTGCTTGAAACCCATATCTCTCGTGATGTTCCATATTTTAACATGTTGAACACAAGTCGAAAACCTTACTTGAAACACATATGAAGGTCTACATTGTACTCTTTGTACGTCTCACAAATGGGTCTCATATTGAAAAGAAAGATCTGTTGTTCCTCACCTGCCAGAAGCCTGTCTGTACTTCTTGTAATTCATATTCTAATTTCTTTTCAGTCTTCTTGCTGGTAATTCACAAGAGAATTTTGCTAGCATAACTTGTTAGTACGATAGCTGGTGCACAGTTTTAAATGTTCTTTCCTTGTGACAGGAATGTTAATTGTTCTTTTCCATGCTTTGATCTTGATACATTGTGCATGCTAGGTACAAGTTTTGGCTTGCCCCTCTGTCTGGATTACTTCTCTTGGTATATTGTCACAACCCGTTGACTTCCAGACTTTTTATATTGCTGATCGTACTTCCTCTAATAAAGATTCTGGTTCTTTCTCTTTGCTTCCATGTGTATTAATATTTGATTTTTCATTTAATGATATTTTTATGTGGTTAATTATCTGAAAATTTATTTCACACCTTTAGGCACTGGAGCCTCAAACTAGCATAGATATGTATGATAATACACTGGTCTTTGCTTTCTGGCTGGCTGTCCTTAGAAAATGGAGGTTTTTGAGTTGAAATCTTCTTCTTCTTTTCGTTCATCCGGAGTGTTTTTTCAGATGTGATTGCGGTGTGTCTGTTATGCGCCCTTGGGCCGAAACCCGTAGGCCAACACATCGACTTTAGCGTGCTTTTTTGACCAGGTAGCATTCCTGGGAGACTCTCACTTTTGTGGTGCCATCTACAACCATGCTGGCCAAGTTGGAACGGTCGAAGACAACGGTCATCCCTCAAAGGAAGGCAGGGACAGTCCACAGCATTTTCCGCCATCCAAGGTTGCTTCCTAGCACGAGAGGCATTCGGACGAGACATTTCACTCGGACGTAATTGCGTAGTGTCAATTTTTAGTTTGCCACCCGTAGGACGACACTTCCGACTTCCGGCGGGCATTTTTTAATGAGGTTAGCCTTCCTCGGGTTTCGAGACTCTTGTTTCGGCTTCCACACAGCAAGCTTTCGCTTCGGGCTGCCACGTAATGGATTCGCAAGACAGGCGTTCCATTTTGTGTCAAGGAGACAATTTTCCACCTTTGACTACACTCACTTTATGAGTGTGGTTACAGACTATCAGACGTCTGCGAGATGTGCGACCGAGGTGTTTTTCCACCTTTTGTACTCGCTCACGAGGTAGGCTACATGTGCTGCCGGCTCAGCACCTTACCTCCGTGCGTCTGTGGGTGAGTAACGGTCAGGCCCTTTCATCCGGTGATACCTCATATCCCCCAGCTAAGAGCCATCGAACGAATCTGCGCCGAGCATGTAGCGTTCTCAGCACATCATCACAATTCTGATGTAGGTTCTCTCACTTCCGAGAGTTTATGGCTTAGAGACGTTCAGCCATACACTTCGGATGGGAGCCTTAGAGGTTATGTCCGGACTGAGATTTTAGGGATCGTTTGCCTGATTTTGACTGCTATCCTCAGTCTTACCTGCAGAGCAGCAGGTTGTGTCTCTCTTAGTCTGGTCCCTATCCCACGAGCCGTCCGATGTGTAGTTTTCACCCATCGGCAAGCACATGGGGTCGATGGGACACGCAAGCTCCCCCACCACGGCAAGGGGAGTGAGTTGAAATGTTCTAGAAAAGCTCTTAGAATATCATGGACCAAGAAGAAGAAATGTACTGACACTCTACGAGATCGGAACATGGAAGAAAACTGGCTCATAAACTCAGCATCATATCTTGGTCACTAAAATACTTTGTTGATAATAAATCAAAGTCACAGTGGCTGGGACAGAAAAGTGCTGGATGGCAAGAAGAGGCAGTGGTCAACCAGCACGAAGATGGACATTTAAGGCACACTGGGCATGAGGTGGGAGAACGGACCAGAGATCTAGAGTCTTGTCGTCGGGCGGTGGCGAGATTGACATTATGCAAAGGACCTGTTGCATGGTGTTGGTGTTGTTTCCTGGATGACTTCTGTGCAGTATGCTCCCTACATGTCACATTGTAGCTGACAGTGGCGTCAGCTGACAGGTTTTGGTTGTGAGTGCAGTTCTGTACCTGATTAACCACTCACCACATAGGCTGCCTAAGGAGCTTGGCACCACATCTGCTGTTGGTTCTTAATTGTGGTGTTACTTAATTGTGGTTTTACTTAATTGTGGTGTTACTTGTGTTTACAGGGAGAAGTGCGTTTATTGGTATTGGATTCCACGACAGAGCTGATTCATTTGATCTCAATGTCTCGATTCAAGACCACTTCAAGTAAGCATGTCATCACACACGAGCAATATTAAATTGAATGTTAGCTTTCATTGGGTTGGGTTGTGTTGAGTCAAGAACTGACAGCGCAGCACCTGGGACATTCCTGTACGTGGCTCCGTCCTCATCTGCAACAGCCAGCGAAGAATCCCAATACTAATGGTACCGGTAGCAGCCTGATTGTGTGTCCTTCTGACCTTTCCTCAGAGTTTTGAGTGTCAGCCAGATCCTCTGGTCACTCCCTGCAGCACTATTCTCTCCTGGCTGTGATGATCC
This sequence comes from Cepaea hortensis, assembly GCA_963921405.1. NCBI lineage: Eukaryota > Metazoa > Mollusca > Gastropoda > Stylommatophora > Helicidae > Cepaea > Cepaea hortensis. Next base: position 85,570,145 of record OY992896.1, read on the forward strand.
AACCGTGCTTCTGCACTATACACATGATTCCCATAGAGCCCCGACCACGTCTGCCTTATCACGCATCAATACCTCACCCAGGGGTGTAAACCCAGCCAATCTGTCCATCTGTTCATTTCCCACCACACCAGCATGTCCTGGGGCAGGGAAAATCCAACAGATGCTCTCTATTTTTGTTTGTTAGCTTTTATCTCATCTTGTTCCTCTTATACCTGGTGTCGAGGTGAAGCATAAACAGCGGGGAAAGTTCATATACATCTGAAATAAGCATCTTGTGCGCAGCCATATTTTCTGTAGTCTTTTTAGGTGGTACAAGCCATGCAACTAAATGCAGACTAATGCATAGACAATGTGTATTTTCTTTGTGAGGTAATTATTTTCAGACATGTTTCTTTAACAAAAATAAGTTCACTGATCTCATAGAGACAAGAAATGGTTGATTGTATCACATACATGGCACAGCTGATATGTTTTTTGCACCCAAAATAAGAGAATCTACATATTATTAAATGTTTATAATAAATGTTGCAAAGGGAAGTTTTACCTAAACAAAATGAATGCTGAAGTCAGATGTCTTGGTGCCTGTCGGCTTTGTTGTAAATGGACACAAGGCAACCAATTTTTTTCGAGATGAATATGGAGTCAGAAGAAAATACAGTTTAAATGTTCAGATTTATTCTGTACATGCCCTGTCAAGTGGCGCAAGCGTTCCTGTCTTTGCAAATATCCCTGTCTTTGGTGTGTTGGGTTCATTCCCCAGATGATATTCCTCCACGCCACCATCTTAGGCTATCCAGCCTCACTTCTGTTGATGGGACGCTGAGGTGTTTCCAAGGCACCAGGGCCAGGTTCTATACTGGCCAAGACCTACTAGCATGTCCTCGCCATGCGACCTGGGCAACAGGTCCCTTCAGGTCCTGGCTAACATAGTAGGATCGCTGATTCTTCCGAAGTCGGAGAGTATCTGCCTGCATGGCGAGGACCCACCAGTCTGCACACCAATAAGTCAGACATGGGACAACTGATACTCACGCAAACCTAAGGTCCAGTATGACGTCACACTGATGTTGGACAACAGGATGTCTTCATCCGACATACTGGAGTTCACAGCCAGCGAACGCAAACAAGCAAGCAACTGCTGTTGGTCTGCCTCTCCTAATGCTGATCTATTCAATCATTATGATCTCAATGCCTCTCTTCTCATGACATGACCACAAAAAACACTCTCTCTCTTATAGTCGTATATCATGTTCTACTTTCGTAAACCTCTTCTAGGCAATCATTGTTAATTAATCTGGCTGTCCGAGGTATTTGTAACATATGTCTCAGAAACCACATCTCGGCTTCCTCCACACTTCAAATTTGTTCCATTTTTAGATTCATAGCCATCCTGAAGACTAGGTTTGAGATAATGTTAGTACTCTCTTTCTGGCATTCAGTGAATTACATGATCTTCTTCTTCTTCTGCGTTCATCCGGAGTTTTTTTGTGTGGAGTGATTGCGTTGTGCCTGTTTACAGCAGAGCTGCGCTCTTGCGCCGTTAGGCCGACACATCCGACTTCTGCGGGCATTTGTTGACCAGGTTAACCTTCCCGGGGGTTTCTTAGGACGTTTGGCTCTCACTGTTGTGGTGTTATCCCCCATCCCAGCTGGCTCATATAGAACAGCCAAAGACATCCTGGTCAGCCCTCAAGGGAAGGCAGGGGCAGACCATGGGCATTCCCCGCCATCCAAGGAGGCTTCCATACGGAGAGCCGACACACAGCACTCTGGTACTGGGCTCACCCAAGGAATCGTCACGTCCTGCACATGGCTGCTTAGCCTCACTTCCGTATATTGGGCCTTCCGTTCACCATAGGCTGTTCTTCCGGAAACCAGAAGAATGCAGTCTGCAGATGACATCCACACAGTGAGCTTTTGATTCGGACTTTCCACGTAATGGATTTGCTATTCAAGCAATATTCCATTTCGTGCCACAAGGACACTTTTTCCACCATTTATGAAGCCCACACAGTGAGCTTTTGATTCGGGGATTTGCTATCCAAGCAATATTTCATTTCGTTCCACTAGGACACTTTTTTCCACCATTTATGAAGCCCACACAGTGAGCTTTTGATTCGGACTTTCCACGTAATGGATTTGCTATCCAAGCAATAATGACATGTTCTTATTACATAAGATACTTTTCATCTTCTGAAATGCATTTCAAATTTGTTATGTTTTTATTTATTTGGCGCTCACACATTTTGAACTCAACCATAGTCCATACACACTTCTTCTAGTAGCACTAGTGGATTAACTTTCCTCATTACCAGTGTCCCCCGTCATTAGGCGAACCCACTCTGACTTCAGAGGTACTTGTAATTTACATCCGCAAGTCAAGGATTTCATTAATATCATTTAAACACAGAAGCCCCAAACAATATATTGCATGATTTATTGCCTGGCATATTTAGCTGCATCTCGTCAGGTGTATACTGCAGAGTTACATATCATGTGAAGTGAATAAATGAATAATAGTTTAGCAGAAACACTTACCACACACAATCATGGGTATTGTTCAAATGTGTAGCATCTGTTATCCCAGCGGTCATTTCAGATTTAACACAAACTCTTTGTGTGCATAACACCGATAATATAATTGTTTTTGTTTAGCTGTTAACACTTATTTGTCTTTTGTGACATTTTCAGGTGGTTGAAACAAGAGGCAGAAGAAGAGAAGCAGTCGCATGCTGTTGAAACGGGACCCAAGCTGGACCTCGGCTTCAAGGCCGGACAGACAATTACTTTGAATTTAGGAGTGAGTGTGTTTGCACTTTGTTGTTGCATTCTTTAACTGGGTTTACAAACCTCAGTAAGTCAAAGATTTGGTATAACATAGTAAGATTTGAGTACTCACCCAGCGCTGACCCTTCGACACGACTGGGTGTGCATTAGGTACATGGTGCTAGTCCCGTGTTTGTGATAGATCAGTCAGCACTCGGTGGATCATGCTGTAAATATCATGTCACGTCATTTTACTTCCCAGAGCAATTTTTATGGTATTCATTGTAAGATGGGTTCATATGGGAGCCAAGGTTAGATTTTAGGCTGGGTTCATATGATAGCCAAGGTTAGATATTAGGCTGGGTTAATATTGGAGCCAAGATTAAATTTTAGGCTGGGTTCATATTGAAGCCAAGGTTAGATTTTAGGCTGGGTTCATATTGAAGCCAAGGTTAGATTTTAGGTTGGGTTAATATGGGAGCTGAGGTTAGATTTTAGTCTGGGCTAATATTGAAACTAAGGTTAGATGTTAGGCTAGGTTAATATGGGAGCTCACATTTTAGGCTGGGCTAATATCGGAACCTAGGCTAGATGTTAGGCTGGGTTAATATGGGAGCCTAGGCTAGATGTTAGGCTGGGTTAATATGGGAGCTCACATTTTAGGCTGGGCTAATATCGGAACCTAGGCTAGATGTTAGGCTGGGTTAATATGGGAGCTCACATTTTAGGCTGGGCTAATATCGGAACCTAGGCTAGATGTTAGGCTGGGTTCATATGGGAGCCTAGGCTAGATGTTAGGCTGGGTTCATATGGGAGCTCACATTTTAGGCTGGGCTAATATCAGAACCTAGGCTAGATGTTAGGCTGGGTTAATATGGGAGCCTAGGCTAGATGTTAGGCTGGGTTAATATGGGAACCTAGGCTAGATGTTAGGCTGGGTTCATATGGGAGCCTAGGCTAGATGTTAGGCTGGGTTAATATGGGAGCCTAGGCTAGATGTTAGGCTGGGTTCATATGGGAGCCTAGGCTAGATGTTAGGCTGGGTTCATATAGGAGCTCACATTTTAGGCTGGGCTAATATCGGAACCTAGGCTAGATGTTAGGCTGGGTTAATATGGGAACCTAGGCTAGATGTTAGGCTGGGTTCATATGGGAGCCTAGGCTAGATGTTAGGCTGGGTTAATATGGGAGCTCACATTTTAGGCTGGGCTAATATCGGAACCTAGGCTAGATGGTTAATATGGGAGCTCACATTTTAGGCTGGGCTAATATCGGAACCTAGGCTAGATGTTAGGCTGGGTTCATATGGGAGCTGAGGCTAGATGTTAGGCCACGTTACCACTGGGTCAAAACGCAAGCATGCCAGTCACTGGGTCAGCACGCAAGCATTCCAGTCACTGGGTCAGCACGCAAGCATTCCAGTCACTGGGTCAAACGCAAGCATGCCAGTCACTGGGTCGACACACAAGCATTCCAGTCACTGGGTCGACACACAAGCATGCCAGTCACTGGGTCAGCACGCAAGCATTCCAGTCACTGGGTCGACACACAAGCATGCCAGTCACTGGGTCGACACACAAGCATGCCAGTCACTGGGTCAGCACGCAGGCATGCTCTATAAGAGCAGGGAGTTTCTGTGGTGAAGTGATTACACCACCTGCCGTATACTTAAGAGGTCTTGGGTTCGATTCTAGTAGCCGATATCATTTGATTCACGAGTGCAATTTTCTCTGAGACTCCCGCAGATCATCACTGGTGCTAGGTCAGCATGGCCGAATGGATAAGAATGTGTGTTCTGAAACATCCAGTGGGCTGTTGCCGAGGTAAGGGGTTCAACCTTTACACCGGACAGTTGGACTAAAATGTTGACCTTTCGTCCTTGACTTGGGAACGTTAATTACAATTACCTCTGAAGTTGTAGTGGGTTCGCCAGATGGCGAGGGACACTGTTAATATGGAAAGCTAATCCACACGCGAAATTCAGTCCAGCACTACTGGAAGTAGGGTTATGGACTACACTTGAGCTCAAAGCGAGTGAGCGCAAAAGAAAAAATAATCACTGATGCTTCAGAGTTCATGCTTTGTGCAACGCTTTCGGCAGGTTGCCCTATGGAAAGAGACCGAGCCATGTGGGTTACACCCGGTGCAATGAAGTAGATGATCTTGCCTTTCAAGCCTTCTTTAAACTCTGTCTGAGTAGGAATGTTAAAGTGTGAACAGTTGCAATTCATACAGCCTGAGTGTGGGGATACACCAAAGAGGACAGAAGACGATGTTTCTGTATTAATTGCTATTTTTCTGTTTAATCAGACCAAGAAGAGTGATGCGTCCAAGTCACGCAGCAAACCAGTCGGCAAGGGGGGAGCTGGGGGATTTGGATTACTGCCCCCTCCACCAGGAGGCGTCAAACTTCCACCACCGTCTTCTGTCTCGTCGTCTTCATCGTCTGAATCAAGCTCCTCGGCATCAGGAATCACATTCCAAAGTGTGAGTATCCCCCCAGGAAGTTTGTAATGTGCTTGAATTTAACTCATTCCATACCATGCAGAGCACTATATGTCTACCATTTACTCCTACAGCCAAAACGTTTTCTGTTTTCTGTATCTCTTCACTCTCTGAGTTATTACTTTTAACCTGGGGTAGACTAAACTAAAAATAATTCAGAAGCCAGCATTTTGTTTCTGTTTGTTGCAAAGTCAAAGAAAACCTTCAGTCAAACTATAGTAATGCTATAAATTTTGAAATGTGCCAGTAAAACATCTGTTTTATTGATTAATACAGAAAACACAGTCAAAAAGACATAAACTGTAATCGTTATATCTTTTTAAAAGTAAAATTTCTTTAAGTGGACTTGAAATATTAAAAAAACAATTTTTTTTTAGAATAAAATATTCAAACTGCAAGTAAACATTATCATGCTTCATGATTACCGAGCTCTTGTTATTCTCTTTTCTGTGCAGGTCATTACTATATCTCCTTTCATTCTGGAATGCACAGAATCATTCCGGGGAAATTAAGAGATACAATGACAAACAATTAGAAGATGAACTGGGAGGCTTTCAAGCACCGACCTGATAGATAGATTATGCATAATAATAGAGCAAAGCTTTGAACCAAACTCGCCACTCTATATTGGATTTGTGGACTATGAACAGATCTTTGACAACATTGTTGGGGAATCCCTTTGGAAATTGATGACACACAATGCGATTCCACAAAACAACATTACCATAAAAAGGGCAACATATAGAAATATGAAATGCAGAATTCTTCTTCATGGGAGACAACTAACAACAGTTCAACAGGGGTGCCTTTTGTCATGTTTATTATTCTGACAAGAGGAACCAGATGAGAGATGAGATTATTCTGACAAGAGGAACCAGATGAGATTATTCTGACAAGAGGAACCAGATGAGAGATGAGATTATTCTGACAAGAGGAACCAGATGAGATTATTCTGACACGAGGAACCAGATGAGATTATTCTGACAAGAGGAACCAGATGACAGATGAGATTATTCTGACAAGAGGAACCAGATGAGATTATTCTGACAAGAGGAACCAGATTAGAGATGAGATTATTCTGACAAGAGGAACCAGATGAGAGATGAGATTATTCTGACAAGAGGAACCAGATGAGATTATTCTGACAAGAGGAACCAAATGAGAGATGAGATTATTCTGACAAGAGGAACCAGATGAGAGATGAGATTATTCTGACAAGAGGAACCAGATGAGAGATGAGATTATTCTGACAAGAGGAACCAGATGAGAGATGAGATTATTCTGACAAGAGGAACCAGATGAGAGATGAGATTATTCTGACAAGAGGAACCAGATGACAGATGAGATTATTCTGACAAGAGGAACCAGATGAGAGATGAGATTATTCTGACAAGAGGAACCAGATGAGAGATGAGATTATTCTGACAAGAGGAACTAGATGAGAGATGAGATTATTCTGACAAGAGGAACCAGATGAGAGATGAGATTATTCTGACAAGAGGAATCAGATAAGAGATGAGATTATTCTGACAAGAGGAACCAGATGAGAGATGAGATTATTCTGACAAGAGGAACCAGAGAGAGATGAGATTATTCTGACAATAGGAACCAGATGAGAGATGAGATTATTCTGACAAGAGGAACCAGATGAGAGATGAGATTATTCTGACAAGAGGAACCAGATGAGAGATGAGATTATTCTGACAAGAGGAACCAGATGAGATTATTCTGACAATAGGAAGCAGATGAGAGATGAGATTATTCTGACAAGAGGAACCAGATGAGAGATGAGATTATTCTGACAATAGGAAGCAGATGAGAGATGAGATTATTCTGACAAGAGGAACTAGATGAGAGATGAGATTATTCTGATAATAGGAAGCAGATGAGAGATTAGATTATTCTGACAAGAGGAACTAGATGAGAGATAAGATTATTCTAACAAGAGGAACTAGATGAGATTATTCTGACAAGAGGGACCAGATGAGAGATGAGATTATTCTGACAAGAGGGACCAGATGAGAGATGAGATTATTCTGACAAGAGGAGCCAGATGAGAGATGAGATTATTCTGACAAGAGGGACCAGATGAGAGATGAGATTATTCTGACAAGAGGGACCAGATGAGAGATGAGATTATTCTGACAAGAGGGACCAGATGAGAGATGAGATTATTCTGACAAGAGGGACCAGATGAGAGATGAGATTATTCTGACAAGAGGGACCAGATGAGAGATGAGATTATTCTGACAAGAGGGACCAGATGAGAGATGAGATTATTCTGACAAGAGGGACCAGATGAGAGATGAGATTATTCTGACAAGAGGGACCAGATGAGAGATGAGATTATTCTGACAAGAGGGACCAGATGAGAGATGAGATTATTCTGACAATAGGAAGCAGATGAGAGATGAGATTATTCTGACAAGAGGGACCAGATGAGAGATGAGATTATTCTGACAAGAGGGACCAGATGAGAGATGAGATTATTCTGACAAGAGAGACCAGATGAGAGATGAGATTATTCTGACAAGAGGGACCAGATGAGAGATGAGATTATTCTGACAAGAGGGACCAGATGAGAGATGAGATTATTCTGACAATAGGAAGCAGATGAGAGATGAGATTACTCTGACAAGAGGAACTAGATGAGATTATTCTGACAAGAGGAGCCAGATGAGAGATGAGATTATTCTGACAAGAGGGACCAGATGAGAGATGAGATTATTCTGACAAGAGGAATCAGATAAGAGATGAGATTATTCTGACAAGAGGAACCAGATGAGAGATGAGATTATTCTGACAAGAGGAACCAGAGAGAGATGAGATTATTCTGACAAGAGGAACTAGATGAGAGATGAGATTATTCTGACAAGAGGAGCCAGATGAGAGATGAGATTATTCTGACAAAAGGAACCAGATGAGAGATGAGATTATTCTGACAAGAGGAACCAGATGAGATTATTCTGACAAGAGGAACTAGATGAGAGATGAGATTATTCTGACAAGAGGAACCAGATGAGAGATGAGATTATTCTGACAAGAGGAACCAGATGAGAGATGAGATTATTCTGACAAGAGGAACCAGATGAGAGATGAGATTATTCTGAGAAGAGGAACCAGATGAGATTATTCTGACAAGAGGAACCAGACGAGATTATTCTGACAAGAGGAACCAGATGAGATTATTCTGACAAGAGGAACCAGATGAGATTATTCTGACAAGATGAAGCAGATGAGAGATGAGATTATTCTGACAAGAGGAAGCAGATGAAAGTTGAGATTATTCTGACAAGAGGAACCAGATGAGAGATGAGATTATTCTGACAAGAGGAACCAGATGAGAGATGAGATTATTCTGACAAGAGGAACAAGATGAGAGATGAGATTATTCTGACAAGAGGAACCAGATGAGAGATGAGATTTTTCTGACAAGAGGAACCAGATGAGAGATGAGATTATTCTGACAAGAGGAACCAGATGAGAGATGAGATTATTCTGACAAGAGGAACCAGATGAGAGATGAGATTATTCTGACAAGAGGAACCAGATGAGAGATGAGATTATTCTGACAAGAGGAACCAGATGAGAGATGAGATTATTCTGACAAGAGGAACCAGATGAGATTATTCTGACAAGAGGAACCAGATGAGAGATGAGATTATTCTGACAAGAGGAACCAGATGAGAGATGAGATTATTCTGACAAGAGGAACCAGATGAGAGATGAGATTATTCTGGCAAGAGGAACCAGGTGAGAGATGAGATTATTCTGACAAGAGGAACCAGATGAGAGATGAGATTATTCTGACAAGAGGAACCAGATGAGAGATGAGATTATTCTGACAAGAGGAACCAGATGAGAGATGAGATTATTCTGACAAGAGGAACCAGATGAGAGATGAGATTATTCTGACTATTGACTAATTTAGAAAGTATGGTCATAGAAGGCATGGTTCCTGGAAGACGAGACGGTGGCCAACGAACATGACAAATTCACTATTTCTGTGGAGTAACTGATGCTCCACTTTCGAACAATATTAAGTATTTCAGCCAATGTATTATCCATTTGTTCACATCATTTGATATGTAACTCTACAGTATAACCTGACGAGATGCAGCGAAATATGCCAGGCAATAAATTGTGCAACATAATGTTTGTGTGTTCTGTGTTTAAATCAGTCTAATACCTCCGTCATGTCCTCCAGCCCTCGCCTCCAGTCCTCCAGTCCTCGCCTCAGCCGCAGGGCGTAGACCTTCTTCTAGACCTGGGCCACCCTGAAACTGTTGCACATCAACCAAAACCTGCAGTCTCCCAGAATCCACCGGACTTGTGGGGTGATTTTGCCAGTGCAAGTGGGTAAGTTCAGTAATGGTGAGATTGTGTTGTTGGGTATGTGACCATGAGATTGAGTTGATGGGTGTGTGACCATGAGATTGTGTTGCTGGGTATGTAACTATGAGATTGTGTTGTTGGGTATGTAACTATGAGATTGTGTTGTTGGGTATGTAACTATGAGATTGTGTTGTTGGGTATGTAACTATGAGATTGTGTTGTTGGATATGTAACTATGAGATTGTGTTGTTGGGTGTGTGACTATGAGATTGTGTTGTTGGGTATATAACTATGAGATTGTGTTGTTGGGTGTGTGACTATGAGATTGTGTTGTTGGGTATGTAACTATGAGATTGTGTTGTTGGTTATGTAACTATGAGATTGTGTTGTTGGGTATGTAACTATGAGATTGTGTTGTTGGGTATGTAACTATGAGATTGTGTTGTTGGATATGTAACTATGAGATTGTGTTGTTGGATATGTAACTATGAGATTGTGTTGTTCGGTACGTAACTATGAGATAGTGTTGTTGGGTACGTAACTATGAGATTGTGTTGTTGGGTATGTAACTATGAGATTGTGTTGTTGGGTATGTAACTATGAGATTGTGTTGTTGGATATGTAACTATAAGATTGTGTTGTTGGGTACGTAACTATGAGATTGTGTTGTTGGGTACGTAACTATGAGATTGTGTTGTTGGGTGTGTGACCGTGAGATTGTGTTGTTGGGTATGTGACCGTGAGATTGTGTTGTTGGGTGTGTGACCATGAGATTGTATTGTTGGGTGTGTAACCATAAAATTTCTTTGTTAAGTAACGATGAGATTAAGTTGTTGGATAAAATAAAAACGATGAGATTAATTGGTCAGGATTTTGAGCATAAAATTACTACATTGGGTATTAATGCGATTAAGTTATGTTAGTGCTTTACTTTTGTTGTTTGAATTCTGCAGTATGTACATTTATGTGATGCAGCGAAATATGTCAGGCAATAAATCCTGCAATCTCTTGTTTTTGTCTTCATTGTTCAAATTCCCTACGGGATAACTTTGCTTTGAACTACTTTAATTGTTGAAACAAAGATGTATTTATATAACCCGAGTTGACGGTCATATGATCAAGTGATTTTACAAAGTTTAATGACCTGTGTATTTCAGATCTCAAGAAGCATCTTCCAACAGCGGAGGCGGAAATTGGGTCCAGTTTTGATATTGGTCAAGTATTATTAGATTCGGCGGTCATCTAACTGAAGTCAAGTCCATATTCTACATTCACTTTAGAGTCATTTATTGTTGCCGTGTATAGGTGGCACCATGTGGGGAGTGCTGATTACAGCCGAACTAGAAAACTTAGGTGAAGGGAGTCTGCGAATAGACCAGGTCACGTAAGATGGAAGTTCTAATTTGTATATATCAGAGTTGTGGGTTCAGGTGTATGATATAGCTGGTTGGCGATAACACCTTCTAGCTCATTCTGTAGCGGGTGTACATCATGGAGCAGGTACACAACATGGAGGAGGTACACATCATAATACTAATACAGCTGTCTGTGACTAACTTTTCTTCTGTGGCCAGTTTCCTACACCCATCAATCAAAGCACAGAGATGAGCTGCCCCAGTGAAAGTGCTCATCAGCAGGGGGGGTTTCGTTGGTGCCTCACAGTTTTTCTTCCATTTTTGGTTCTTCCCTTTCTTTATTTGTCATCTCAAGAATGGGGGTTGTGTTGTATCCATGTGCGTGGGACCTTCGATATCTACACCTTTCAGCTGGGTCCAGCGTGGTCAGCTTTGCCTGTCCTTATCTCTCCCTACTCGCTTGATGGGTTGAGGTGGCTGATGTGCTTGCCAACTCAAACAGTGGTCCGCGTTCAACCCTCAACAAAGGTGGAATTATTTGTCCGATCAGTGCAGCTCTGGGGGCCACCCAGCGTCACAAAAATGGCTAGCAGACAAATTTCAGGGACTTGTCTGGGGAGGAGAGTCGATGAGGAAGAGAACTGACCACCCCACATATGCCAGGGCCTAGAAAGTGTCCAGCCTAACACTTCACACCCCAGGGTAGCACCTGAAGCCTTTCGCTGGGATGACCCCCCCCCCCCCCCCACCCCCACCCCCCACTTGTAGGTAGAGTGGGGTCTGGGGTCTGTTATGGTTTGTTGATCATGAGACGAGCAGTCAAGCTGTGTCTCACTAACTGCAAGTCTCTCTTTCGCTGTTGTCTGCTCCCCGGACCTGGTTTCACAGTTGCTGAGATGTGTAGTGATTGAGTTGTTGGAGATGTGTAGTGATTGAGTTGTTGGAGATGTGTAGTGATTGAGTTGTTGGAGATGTGTAGTGATTGAGTTGTTGGAGATGTGTAGTGATTGAGTTGTTGGAGATGTTTTGATAAAATATTGTCATCCTTGGTTTACAGCTTCTTTTTGTTATGTTTTGTTGCTGATGTTTGAATTAGCTGTGATTTACAAAACTGAATGACCAACAGTTGTATGTTGTAATACACAGGAATATAAATTGTTGCATAACCTTGAAGGTCATTAAGACAGCACATAAACAAATTCACAAGCATTGATTGGCACTTATAGAAGTAGAAGAAGAAGCAGACATTGGAGAACATTCTAGACAACATACAAACTGAAAGCTATGGTTACCATACCAGAATTTGAACCAGAATGTCAGTTTGGCTATATGTCAAAGTACACTTTGTTCCTGCAGTGAGGCGTCGTTGTTTGAAAATGGCAGGTTAAAAACCTGGTATGGTTGCTACTGCTTCTTTTTATTTTTTTCGTCCACTTAAAATTAACTGTCAGTATCTGCAATTTTGTCTCTTGTATAAATTTCGGTCTTTTTTAGTTCACTCAGTAGTCCATCAAGTTTTATCTTCCAATATTATTTCTTTAGGCCAGGTTTGCCTAGACATGGTGTACTCGAGGCAGTCTTGTGAGTTGTGATCTGCTGTCTGAAGCGTTGGTGTACATGCGGTCATTAACATTGACATTGAAAGGATAGGAGCGTTCGCTATTAAACTTCTAGTCCACTGATGGCAGGGTAGGCGGTTTAACCCCAACCCCAGCATTAAGTGGGACTTCAGTGATGACCTCTTGTTTAGACAGCAGTGGCAAGCTACTGACCATACAGTTGCCTAGAAGCTCAACCTGAGGTTATGACAACATCCTGCACATGACAGAACATTTTGAGTGTTTTCGTTATAGCTTTCTGTTATGTTCAGTCTGCTTCGTTCTTCTACATCTGTGAGCGCCAATCAATACTTGTGGATTTGTTTATGTGCTTCCATGTATTGTAGCTTTTGATTCAATATTTTATTTCTTGGTGTATGTGTTCAAAACTGTCTTTTCTACAGATTTACATTTGGGAATATATTTCAGCTTATGATTGGTAACAGTCACTTGAAGCTCATTGCTTCAGATCAGCTTATACATTAAAATTCCACCAATTGTCAATACCATCACTATATGCCATGCCGATAAGCATGGGCGGTCATGTTTCGCCATCATACACGATCACCAGTCGTGAATCAGCTCTGTGTTCTTGTTTCGAACGTATCACATATTTACTTCTCTGCCTCCCCTTGTTCTTTTCCCCTCAATCTTGCCAGTTGTCACCAAGTTCTCTAATTTATTTATTCTCATAACATGTCCAAAAAATGATGACTGTCTACATCTGTTAGACAGTCCAAAGACTGATGTCAAGGTCATGTGATCGTGTCACCCCGTCGCTCCCTCCTATGTTGTGTGAGAAGTCGAGTCAACAGACTCAATAAAGAAGGCAAACCCGTGGCTAACCAACACCTCCTTGGTGAACAGAAGCAGAGGATGGAATACAACAAAACACATCCCTTCCCTGTGGTAATGGTGATGTGATCCATGACCTGCATCCCTATGTTGCCGCCGAGAAGACGGAGTTAACTAGAATTGGTGTATTAGGATATATGTCATTGTACCTTTCACAGCCACCTGTATTTGAAGTCTGGAATAGAAACTAGTCCTCAGTGTAAACAGTTTCATGCACGTAAAGAACGAATTAACTTTATTTTCAAAGGGTCATAAATTGGGCACGCAGACCTGTCTTACATTTGGCCCGTTCAGTCACTCATCTTTCGTTCATCAATAGTGCATGATACATTCACATAGGAAAAAAACATTGTCAAATGAATGTTGTAAACATAAACAATGAGGCAGGCAGACACACGTACACGTGCACATTCATAAACACACACATACAATCCTGCATACACACTTACATCATTTACACAAACTCATTTTCCAGGGATTTTAATAAGTTAAGTAAAGTAAAGTCATTTTTACAAGCCTGAGGCCAGACCCATATTTATGTAGACCAAACGGCACTCGGTGGCTGATGTGGCAGCCACCTTTTCTTCCCCAGACATGCCCTGGTGCCCAGTTTAGACTGGGGGAACAGGTCAGTTTTTAAAATTCAGAACTGCCCTGATGAGAATCTAATCCACGAGCACATGTACAGCAGGTGAGCATCGAGCGGCAATGCTGCCGCTGCTCTCAGTTCAGGCCTTGACTACCTCTGTCAGAGAGAAGCTGTGTAAATATGACAGTTTTCTTAAAACATCAGCTTAGTCCGTATCTGAAACCATAATTAAAATCTGGGGAAATTTAAAGGTGAAGGTGAAGTATTTTTGAGGCGTCATTGCCCTGAAATCAGCTCAGTTCATATTGGAAACTATAATTAAAGTCTGAGAAGAGCAAAAAATGAAATATTTTGTAGATATCAGTGTTCCAGAGTCTGAAAAATATCAAAAGATGAACTATATTTTTAGTTTTCAGCTTCCTAAAGCCAGGTCTGTTGATATATGAAACCAGACTGAAGGCTGAGAAGAAAGAAAAAAAAAACAGATGAAATGTTTCCAAGACTGCTTACGTTTCTGCTTAACCATGATAAACTGCTGGAACGTTTTGTGGTTTAAGAAGTAGTTTTAATGTGTAGCTCATGTCCGTCTTGATTATTTGCTATCAATATTTTCCTTTATGATCAAAATGGCATTTTTTCCCACCACATAATTCACCTGATGATGCCTGCAACTTAATGTATGCTGCAGACATACACATTATTTACTGTACACATTGTGTTTCTTTGTCTAGCTTAATGTATACTTCCAAGCGTACACACTATTTACTGCTCACATTGTGTTTCTTTGTCTAGCTTAATGTATACTTCCAAGCGTACACACTATTTACTGCTCACATTGTGTTTCTTTGTCTAGCTTCATGTATACTTCCAAGCGTACACACTATTTACTGCTCACATTGTGTTTCTTTGTCTAGCTTCATGTATACTTCCAAGCGTACACACTATTTACTGCTCACATTGTGTTTCTTTGTCTAGCTTCATGTATACTTCCAAGCGTACACACTATTTACTGCTCACATTGTGTTTCTTTGTCTAGCTTCATGCATACTTCCAAACGTACACACTATTTACTGCTCACATTGTGTTTCTTTGTCTAGCTTCATGTATACTTCCAAGCGTACACACTATTTACTGCTCACATTGTGTTTCTTTGTCTAGCTTCATGTATACTTCCAAGCGTACACACTATTTACTGCTCACATTGTGTTTCTTTGTCTAGCTTCATGTATACTTCCAAGCGTACACACTATTTACTGCTCACATTGTGTTTCTTTGTCTAGCTTCATGTATACTTCCAAGCATACACACTATTTACAGTTCACATTGTTTCTATGTCTAGCTTCATGTATACTTCCAAGCGTACACACTATTTACTGCTCACATTGTGTTTCTTTGTCTAGCTTCATGTATACTTCCAAGCGTACACACTATTTACTGTTCACATTGTGTTTCTTTGTCTAGCTTCATGTATACTTCCAAACATACACACTATTTACTGCTCACATTGTGTTTCTTTGTCTAGCTTCATGTATACTTCCAAGCGTACACACTATTTACTGTACACATTGTGTTTCTTTGTCTAGCTTCATGTATACTTCCAAGCGTACACACTATTTACAGTTCACATTGTTTCTATGTCTAGCTTCATGTATACTTCCAAGCGTACACACTATTTACTGTACACATTGTGTTTCTTTGTCTAGCTTCATGTATACTTCCAAGCGTACACACTATTTACAGTTCACATTGTTTCTATGTCTAGCTTCATGTATACTTCCAAGCGTACACACTATTTACTGCTCACATTGTGTTTCTTTGTCTAGCTTCATGTATACTTCCAAGCGTACACACTATTTACAGTTCACATTGTGTTTCTATGTCTAGCTTCATGTATACTTCCAAGCGTACACACTATTTACTGTTCACATTGTGTTTCTTTGTCTAGCTTCATGTATGCTTCCAAGCGTACACACTATTTACTGCTCATATTGTGTTTCTTTGTCTAGTTTACGTGGTGTTAAATTTACTGTTTAGATAATTTAGGGAGGTCGGGTGTGCTTGAACTTTAACAAGGTTTCAGTGTGTAGTATGTATTGTAACCATCACTTGTGGCAGAGGGGATCATGAGATGCGTAGTTCCACAATCCCCGGCACAGTGGGTATAAGTTCAAGTCCCTGTCAAGGAGGGCATGTTTTTTTTTTAATTGAGCTCCCAAGTTAACTCGGCTTAAAATGAGTACCAACAATTGTCTTGGACAGTAAAGGCGGAAGACGTGACCTTGACCATATCACCTGTTGATTGGTCTATACAAATATGCAGCCAGCACTCTGTACCTAAGATGCCTCAAGCTGGGAGAGGGACTCGTTACTTATACTTATCGTGTGTTCTACAGTTAAGAGAGTTCTCAACAGATGCCGATGCATTCATTTATGCTATTTTACAGCTGTATGGGATTGAGGGACCAGTTTCTTTCCTTTCTCAAGTCAGCGACCTGTGCTGTGTCTTGATTTCTTGCTACAGACTGGACTAGAACCATGCACAGTAGCTGCTACACGGGTCAGACATATTTGGGTGTGTTGACAAGAAACCCCGCTACCCACATTGGTGACATTCTCTGGTGTTTAGTTCTGAAAGGTTGCTGAGGTCATCCCGTGTTTGGTTCGGGATTTGTGTCTCTTTGGGTTATTATAATGTTACAGGAAAGTTATTTCCAAATTGTCGTTCTTGTAAAAATTATGTGAGTTTACTGTTTGGTTTTTAATTGAATAGATATGGGTGCTGGTTCATGAATCAACATCTTTGCACTCGGAACATTCTTATGCGTCCTCAATTCCCTCGTTCAGCTGACAACAAAGAGTTCCACTACAGATGGTGTCAGCGGCAGCCTGATTAAACATCTGCCTGCAATCTCCCCTGCACATTGTCATCCAGACCCTCTGTTTACTCCCTGCTGAATAAGTCTCTGCAGGTGTTGGTAGGTGTGGGTCCTCAGTTGTGCTTAACTTTCCACTTTGTGCCCAAGAGCCTTCACCATGCCAACCTGGTCATACAGTAGCTTCTCACAATAAGGAGTAGCAACAGCCAGTCTTTCAGCCTGTTCATTTCCTCTCGTGCCTGCTCTTGCTATGTCACCGTTTTTTCCATTCTTTCCAAAAAATATGTCTGGTAGCCATCTGTGGGATAATAAATGAGAATACCATATGAAATGGACTGAAATAGTGTCTAGGGGAAAATGATTCATAGGTCCCTCAGGTTCGCCGTATGAAGGCAGTTGATTCGAGACAGTTTCTTTCCTAAAAGACTCCAGAAATAGAGTAGTTATTGGCTCTTTTGAAAGAAGAATGGGGTGATGGTCAAATAGACTCCACCCACATTACAAGGTAAACTACCTTCCTTTAGTCACAGATGGGGACTCAATCTGAACCATCAAGGTGGTAGGAGAGTCCTCAAGGCAAACTTGCCGGCCACAAGGAAGGCAGAATTATGTGAAGAAATAAAGTTAGATATATTAACCATGTGACTTGTTGGAAGACAGGATAAAAACTTGTCATTTAACTGATGATGGTTTGAGGTGTGTTTCATTTTGGGCGAAGCCCAAATCCAGAAGTATTGTTCATGACATGAGTATGTTTGTATTTGTTGTTTTATCAGGCTCTGGCACTTTGTATTTGTTGTTTTATCAAGCTCTGGCACTTTGTAATTAGCGCACCATCATGAATTTATATTACATTCCATTGAGTTTGTTTTTCCGTGGGTTACATACTTAACACCCAAGTTGTTCAGTATGTTTTAGACTCATTGGTAGAACCAGTGGGCATTGTTAGTTGATTGCAACTGCAGTTGACAAAGATGTAAGCGTGTGCAGTTGTTTGTTGTAACTAGATGTGTATAGTTAGCCTCTTTTCTGTGCTGACTCTAAGCTGTGGAGTGTTGGCAGCATTCAAGGTGTGAGTAAGCCTATGTTGGACTGTTGCATACATTTTGTTGTTGTATCACCTGTTGTGTGAGAGACCAACAATGTGTGTTCTTTTCTTCTTTTGCCTTTCATCGCCCAATGTAGCATTTGTGCTAAGAGGCCAAAGACGTGACTGGGGGTTCATAGCGAAGGTTAATAGAGAGTGCTTAGTGCAGGAGAGCCTGGCATATGATACTACGACATCTAATCTGAGAATGGTAGAGACAGTCACTACGACATGTCACTGGTTAGAGGACAGACAAATCACACATGTTGTGATTGTTACGGACTGACGATGTTGAGATGATTTAACAGACTGACGATGTTGAAATGATTGTAACGGACTGGCAATGTTGAGATGGGTGAAGACTGCCAGGATTCAACTAAAAAATCAATGAAAGGGAGCATTGGTTGGAGTTTTTCCCCTGGACATGCTGGTGTGTTGGGAAACGAGCAGGCGGACTGATTGGCTGAGTCTGCACCTCTAGGTGGGGTATTGGTGTATGATAAGGCCAGTGTGTGGCCAGCTCCTGTGGGATCATGTGACTAGTGTGCTTGGCCTGGAGAAAATGGTTTAGCAAGGAGTGAACAGAGGATCTGGCTGACACTCGGTACTCGGAGGAAAAGCCAGACGGACACATAATCAGACTGCAAGTGGTACCATCAGAATTGGGACTCTTCGCTGCTTTTGAAGATAGGGACGGTGCACATATGGGAATGTTCAGAGTGATGTGATGTGGGTTCTTGTCTCAACTCAACCCATGAAGCTTCTACCATCAAACAATTCACGCCCAGCTCTGGTTCTTGTCTCAACTCCACCCATGAAGCTTCTGTCATCAAACAGCCCATGCCCAGCTCTGGTTCTTGTCTCAACCCATGAAGCTTCTGTCATCAAACAGCCAATGCCCAGCTCTGGTTCTTGTCTCAACCCATGAAGCTTCTGTCATCAAACAGCCCATGCCCAGCTCTGGTTCTTGTCTCAACCCATGAAGCTTCTGTCATCAAACAGCCCATGCCCAGCTCTGGTTCTTGTCTCAACTCCACCCATGAAGCTTCTGTCATCAAACAGCCCATGCCCAGCTCTGGTTCTTGTCTCAACCCATGAAGCTTCTGCCATCAATCAGCCCACGCCCAGCTCTGGTTCTTGTCTCAACCCATGAAGCTTCTGTCATCAAACAGCCCACGCCCAGCTCTGGTTCTTGTCTCAACCCATGAAGCTTCTGTCATCAAACAGCCCACACCCAGCTCTGGTTCTTGTCTCAACTCATGAAGCTTCTGTCATCAAACAGCCCATGCCCAGCTCTGGTTCTTGTCTCAACCCATGAAGCTTCTGTCATCAAACAGCCCATGCCCAGCTCTGGTTCTTGTCTCAACTCCACCCATGAAGCTTCTGTCATCAAACAGCCCATGCCCAGCTCTGGTTCTTGTCTCAACTCCACCCATGAAGCTTCTGTCATCAAACAGCCCATGCCCAGCTCTGGTTCTTGTCTCAACCCATGAAGCTTCTGTCATCAAACAGCCCATGCCCAGCTCTGGTTCTTGTCTCAACTCATGAAGCTTCTGCCATCAATCAGCCCACACCCAGCTCTGGTTCTTGTCTCAACTCATGAAGCTTCTGTCATCAAACAGCCCACACCCAGCTCTGGTTCTTGTCTCAACCCATGAAGCTTCTGTCATCAAACAGCCCATGCCCAGCTCTGGTTCTTGTCTCATCATGAAGCTTCTGTCATCAAACAGCCCACGCCCAGCTCTGGTTCTTGTCTCAACCCATGAAGCTTCTGTCATCAAACAGCCCATGCCCAGCTCTGGTTCTTGTCTCAACCCATGAAGCTTCTGTCATCAAACAGCCCATGCCCAGCTCTGGTTCTTGTCTCAACTCAACCCGTGAAGCTTCTGTCATCAAACAGCCCATGCCCAGCTCTGGTTCTTGTCTCAACTCCACCCATGAAGCTTCTGTCATCAAACAGCCCATGCCCAGCTCTGGTTCTTGTCTCAACCCATGAAGCTTCTGTCATCAAACAGCCCATGCCCAGCTCTGGTTCTTGTCTCAACTCCACCCATGAAGCTTCTGTCATCAAACAGCCCATGCCCAGCTCTGGTTCTTGTCTCAACCCATGAAGCTTCTGTCATCAAACAGCCCATGCCCAGCTCTGGTTCTTGTCTCAACTCCACCCATGAAGCTTCTGTCATCAAACAGCCCATGCCCAGCTCTGGTTCTTGTCTCAACCCATGAAGCTTCTGCCATCAAACAGCCCACGCCCAGCTCTGGTTCTTGTCTCAACTCCACTCATGAAGCTTCTGTCATCAAACAGCCCATGCCCAGCTCTGGTTCTTGTCTCAACTCCACCCATGAAGCTTCTGTCATCAAACAGCCCATGCCCAGCTCTGGTTCTTGTCTCAACCCATGAAGCTTCTGTCATCAAACAGCCCATGCCCAGCTCTGGTTCTTGTCTCAACCCATGAAGCTTCTGTCATCAAACAGCCCATGCCCAGCTCTGGTTCTTGTCTCAACTCAACCCGTGAAGCTTCTGTCATCAAACAGCCCATGCCCAGCTCTGGTTCTTGTCTCAACTCATGAAGCTTCTGTCATCAAACAGCCCATGCCCAGCTCTGGTTCTTGTCTCAACTCCACCCATGAAGCTTCTGTCATCAAACAGCCCATGCCCAGCTCTGGTTCTTGTCTCAACCCATGAAGCTTCTGTCATCAAACAGCCCATGCCCAGCTCTGGTTCTTGTCTCAACCCATGAAGCTTCTGTCATCAAACAGCCCACACCCAGCTCTGGTTCTTGTCTCAACTCCACCCATGAAGCTTCTGTCATCAAACAGCCCATGCCCAGCTCTGGTTCTTGTCTCAACCCATGAAGCTTCTGTCATCAAACAGCCCATGCCCAGCTCTGGTTCTTGTCTCAACTCCACCCATGAAGCTTCTGTCATCAAACAGCCCATGCCCAGCTCTGGTTCTTGTCTCAACCCATGAAGCTTCTGCCATCAAACAGCCCACGCCCAGCTCTGGTTCTTGTCTCAACTCCACCCATGAAGCTTCTGTCATCAAACAGCCCACGCCCAGCTCTGGTTCTTGTCTCAACTCCACTCATGAAGCTTCTGTCATCAAACAGCCCATGCCCAGCTCTGGTTCTTGTCTCAACTCCACCCATGAAGCTTCTGTCATCAAACAGCCCATGCCCAGCTCTGGTTCTTGTCTCAACTCCACCCATGAAGCTTCTGTCATCAAACAGCCCACGCCCAGCTCTGGTTCTTGTCTCAACTCATGAAGCTTCTGTCATCAAACAGCCCACGCCCAGCTCTGGTTCTTGTCTCAACCCATGAAGCTTCTGTCATCAAACAGCCCATGCCCAGCTCTGGTTCTTGTCTCAACTCATGAAGCTTCTGCCATCAAACAGCCCATGCCCAGCTCTGGTTCTTGTCTCAACTCATGAAGCTTCTGTCATCAAACAGCCCACGCCCAGCTCTGGTTCTTGTCTCAACTCATGAAGCTTCTGTCATCAATCAGCCCACACCCAGCTCTGGTTCTTGTCTCAACTCAACCCGTGAAGCTTCTGTCATCAAACATCCCATGCCCAGCTCTGGTTCTTGTCTCAACTCCACCCATGAAGCTTCTGTCATCAAACAGCCCATGCCCAGCTCTGGTTCTTGTCTCAACTCCACCCATGAAGCTTCTGTCATCAAACAGCCCACACCCAGCTCTGGTTCTTGTCTCAACCCATGAAGCTTCTGTCATCAAACAGCCCATGCCCAGCTCTGGTTCTTGTCTCAACTCCACCCATGAAGCTTCTGTCATCAAACAGCCCACGCCCAGCTCTGGTTCTTGTCTCAACTCCACCCATGAAGCTTCTGCCATCAAACAGCCCACACCCAGCTCTGGTTCTTGTCTCAACTCCACTCATGAAGCTTCTGTCATCAAACAGCCCACACCCAGCTCTGGTTCTTGTCTCAACTCCACTCATGAAGCTTCTGTCATCAAACAGCCCATGCCCAGCTCTGGTTCTTGTCTCAACTCCACTCATGAAGCTTCTGTCATCAAACAGCCCACACCCAGCTCTGGTTCTTGTCTCAACTCCACCCATGAAGCTTCTGTCATCAAACAGCCCATGCCCAGCTCTGGTTCTTGTCTCAACTCCACCCATGAAGCTTCTGCCATCAATCAGCCCACACCCAGCTCTGGTTCTTGTCTCAACCCATGAAGCTTCTGTCATCAAACAGCCCATGCCCAGCTCTGGTTCTTGTCTCAACTCCACCCATGAAGCTTCTGCCATCAAACAGCCCACACCCAGCTCTGGTTCTTGTCTCAACTCCACTCATGAAGCTTCTGTCATCAAACAGCCCATGCCCAGCTCTGGTTCTTGTCTCAACTCCACCCATGAAGCTTCTGTCATCAAACAGCCCATGCCCAGCTCTGGTTCTTGTCTCAACTCCACCCATGAAGCTTCTGTCATCAAACAGCCCATGCCCAGCTCTGGTTCTTGTCTCAACTCCACCCATGAAGCTTCTGTCATCAAACAGCCCACACCCAGCTCTGGTTCTTGTCTCAACCCATGAAGCTTCTGTCATCAAACAGCCCATGCCCAGCTCTGGTTCTTGTCTCAACTCCACCCATGAAGCTTCTGTCATCAAACAGCCCACGCCCAGCTCTGGTTCTTGTCTCAACTCCACCCATGAAGCTTCTGCCATCAAACAGCCCACACCCAGCTCTGGTTCTTGTCTCAACTCCACTCATGAAGCTTCTGTCATCAAACAGCCCACACCCAGCTCTGGTTCTTGTCTCAACTCCACTCATGAAGCTTCTGTCATCAAACAGCCCATGCCCAGCTCTGGTTCTTGTCTCAACTCCACCCATGAAGCTTCTGTCATCAAACAGCCCATGCCCAGCTCTGGTTCTTGTCTCAACTCCACCCATGAAGCTTCTGCCATCAATCAGCCCACACCCAGCTCTGGTTCTTGTCTCAACCCATGAAGCTTCTGTCATCAAACAGCCCATGCCCAGCTCTGGTTCTTGTCTCAACTCCACCCATGAAGCTTCTGCCATCAAACAGCCCACACCCTGCTCTGGTTCTTGTCTCAACTCCACTCATGAAGCTTCTGTCATCAAACAGCCCATGCCCAGCTCTGGTTCTTGTCTCAACTCATGAAGCTTCTGCCATCAAACAGCCCACGCCCAGCTCTGGTTCTTGTCTCAACTCCACTCATGAAGCTTCTGTCATCAAACAGCCCATGCCCAGCTCTGGTTCTTGTCTCAACTCATGAAGCTTCTGTCATCAAACAGCCCATGCCCAGCTCTGGTTCTTGTCTCAACTCCACCCATGAAGCTTCTGTCATCAAACAGCCCATGCCCAGCTCTGGTTCTTGTCTCAACTCCACCCATGAAGCTTCTGTCATCAAACAGCCCATGCCCAGCTCTGGTTCTTGTCTCAACCTGTGAAGCTTCTGTCATCAAACAGCCCATGCCCAGCTCTGGTTCTTGTCTCAACCCGTGAAGCTTCTGTCATCAAACAGCCCATGCCCAGCTCTGGTTCTTGTCTCAACTCATGAAGCTTCTGTCATCAAACAGCCCATGCCCAGCTCTGGTTCTTGTCTCAACTCATGAAGCTTCTGTCATCAAACAGCCCACGCCCAGCTCTGGTTCTTGTCTCAACTCCACCCATGAAGCTTCTGTCATCAAACAGCCCATGCCCAGCTCTGGTTCTTGTCTCAACCCATGAAGCTTCTGTCATCAAACAGCCCACGCCCAGCTCTGGTTCTTGTCTCAACTCATGAAGCTTCTGCCATCAAACAGCCCATGCCCAGCTCTGGTTCTTGTCTCAACCCATGAAGCTTCTGTCATCAAACAGCCCACGCCCAGCTCTGGTTCTTGTCTCAACTCATGAAGCTTCTGTCATCAAACAGCCCACACCCAGCTCTGGTTCTTGTCTCAACCCATGAAGCTTCTGTCATCAAACAGCCCACACCCAGCTCTGGTTCTTGTCTCAACTCATGAAGCTTCTGTCATCAAACAGCCCATGCCCAGCTCTGGTTCTTGTCTCAACTCCACCCATGAAGCTTCTGTCATCAAACAGCCCATGCCCAGCTCTGGTTCTTGTCTCAACTCCACCCATGAAGCTTCTGTCATCAAACAGCCCACACCCAGCTCTGGTTCTTGTCTCAACTCATGAAGCTTCTGTCATCAAACAGCCCACACCCAGCTCTGGTTCTTGTCTCAACTTATGAAGCTTCTGTCATCAAACAGCCCATGCCCAGCTCTGGTTCTTGTCTCAACCCATGAAGCTTCTGTCATCAAACAGCCCATGCCCAGCTCTGGTTCTTGTCTCAACCCATGAAGCTTCTGTCATCAAACAGCCCACACCCAGCTCTGGTTCTTGTCTCAACCCATGAAGCTTCTGTCATCAAACAGCCCATGCCCAGCTCTGGTTCTTGTCTCAACTCCACTTATGAAGCTTCTGCCATCAAACAGCCCACGCCCAGCTCTGGTTCTTGTCTCAACTCCACTCATGAAGCTTCTGCCATCAAACAGCCCACGCCCAGCTCTGGTTCTTGTCTCAACTCCACTCATGAAGCTTCTGCCATCAAACAGCCCATGCCCAGCTCTGGTTCTTGTCTCAACCCATGAAGCTTCTGTCATCAAACAGCCCATGCCCAGCTCTGGTTCTTGTCTCAACCCATGAAGCTTCTGTCATCAAACAGCCCATGCCCAGCTCTGGTTCTTGTCTCAACTCCACCCATGAAGCTTCTGTCATCAAACAGCCCACACCCAGCTCTGGTTCTTGTCTCAACTCATGAAGCTTCTGTCATCAAACAGCCCACACCCAACTCTGGTTCTTGTCTCAACTTATGAAGCTTCTGTCATCAAACAGCCCATGCCCAGCTCTGGTTCTTGTCTCAACCCATGAAGCTTCTGTCATCAAACAGCCCATGCCCAGCTCTGGTTCTTGTCTCAACCCATGAAGCTTCTGTCATCAAACAGCCCACACCCAGCTCTGGTTCTTGTCTCAACCCATGAAGCTTCTGTCATCAAACAGCCCATGCCCAGCTCTGGTTCTTGTCTCAACTCCACTTATGAAGCTTCTGCCATCAAACAGCCCACGCCCAGCTCTGGTTCTTGTCTCAACTCCACTCATGAAGCTTCTGCCATCAAACAGCCCACGCCCAGCTCTGGTTCTTGTCTCAACTCCACTCATGAAGCTTCTGCCATCAAACAGCCCACGCCCAGCTCTGGTTCTTGTCTCAACTCCACTCATGAAGCTTCTGCCATCAAACAGCCCACGCCCAGCTCTGGTTCTTGTCTCAACCCATGAAGCTTCTGTCATCAAACAGCCCACGCCCAGCCCTGTGTAGACTTCCTCACGATTGGTGGGGTGTTGCAGCTGGCCAACCCACCTCTTATAACATGCATGCTGGGTGACAGTGTTGCTGTTGTTGGGGCCCCCTCGAAGGCCCAGGCAACACGGGCAAAAATGTGCGCGCTAAGGGCTAATAATAGTTGTGCTAGAACAATGTTGCGCAGCTTAGAGAGGACATCTGTCCTTTTAGCATTATGAATAACCCTATAAATTCATTATTGATGTTTGTATTAATTCATTACTGAATGTCTTACTAATTCTCCTTTACTTATTATGTTGTCATTATGATAATTTATTAATGGAGCATACAATTAATAGTTATGGTTATTTATGTAATGAAGCTTGTGTATAAACTAACGTGTCAAATTTTGTCTGGGATTGTCACATTAGTTTAGTCAAGTTGTGACATCTTGTTAAGTAGGGGAGTTTACTGTAAGCACTACAAATGGAGAATGGATGTCTTTTCACGAGAAAGCAGTTTCTATATCATTTTTGTTTGTTGAATATTCACTGTTGTATGTGTATATCTTTTGGTATCAGTTGTTTCTGTTTTATTGTGTACACTAAAATAAAACAGAAACTTTTTAAGTCGTTAACTCAGATTTCAAGTATTTTTATTATTTTTATTTTTATTTTCAGTATCAAGTTTCACTGTTTTGGTTATGTCGTGTCAACTAAAAGAACTTTGTATTCTTCTATAGTCCTGGCCGTGGGGTATTGGTGATCATGTCTGTCCACAGCCTTCTGTCTCATGTACTGCTGGTCATTTCTGATACCGATGTTCCTCCTAACCATGATGTCAGACTGTCCAGCATCTTCTTTCTGCTTCCTTCTAACTTATCTGTCAGGCTGCTTGCCTCTCTGTATATATATATATATATATATATATATATATATATATATATATATATATATATATATATCTTCCCATGCCCATGCAGTGTGATGTTGATGACTATGTTTGCCCACAGCCTTTTGTCTCATGTACTACCAATCATTTCTGATACCAATATTCCTCCGTGTTTTAATGTCAATTGTCCAACATTATCTCTCTCGGTCTCTCTACCTCCCCTACCATCTAATTTCTCGCTATCACACTGTACTCCAATGTTCCCCTTGTATTGGCATGCCTATAGAATGTGGACTGTCTTCTTGTGATGTGAGTTATCAGTTCTCTTTGTGAGTTTACGTCTTTAAAGATATCCCTTTAAAGGAGAATGTCTCTTTTGCCCGCATAGGTGGAGCATCAGTTTATCTCTCTGACCAGGGTAATACGAAACTATGAGAGCAGATGGATGGATGGAGCAGGTGGGTGAGTGGAGCAGGTGGGAGGGTGGAGCAGGTGGGTGGATGGAAGAGAGCAGCTGACAGATAGTTATGGTTTCAAGTTTACCCTGGATAGGCAAAGGATCTCTTTATGGAGACAATGGCCGCAGTCAATGACCAGTATGGTCACTGCCAAGAGGGAAAGTATTGGCAAACTACCTTCTTTATAGATGCCTAGCGAATCATGTCTGAATGGAAAGATCATTTTTGTTAAATTACCAATTTCGATGTCGCTGTACCAACTGTAAGGTTCACCCAACTCCAAAGGCTTTTGAGAATACCGGTTGTTTTAAAGGTATATTAAAGCAGGTAAATCCTGGACAATTAGTAAACAAGCGGGGAAAAAATCCCTGGAAGCCTTGGAGATGTGGTTTTATAGAAGAATGCTGACAATTAATTGTACAGTCAAAATTAGCAATCTGGACATTTTGAGGGAAGCTAAGTCGCAAAGACAATTTATCACAAACATCAGAAAGAAGCAGTCATCATTTTTGGTCACATTATAAGAAGACAAAAACTGGAACATGTGACAACCAAACAGATTTGTGGAAAGAGAGATAGAGGAAGACAGCGTGAGAAAATTCTTGACAGTCTTGTGTCATGGTACATTAGTTAGTTAGTCAAGGTTCCAACTTCATGGCAACGGGTCGTCCCCATTATGCTCCATTCCTGTGCCAGTGAATATCACACAAAATGCTCCCCACTGTCCAATGGGAAAAGTGGAATAGACAGGAGTCTTGGCAATCCAACAGCCCGCACAGGTACACTGTGCATAATGCCACCGCCAGAATGCCAACACAAAAGTCATCCATGAAAACCAGAGTTCATCGTCGATGGACTCGGCAGTCACCAGACAGACCTCATTGACCCAAGTTTTCTCACATGGCTCGGTCTTTCTCCGCAAGTGTCGCACAAAGCACGAACTCTGCGGCTTCAGCGCCGACTCCCAAAAGTCTCCTGAAAAATGCATTTGTGAACCGAAAAGGCAAATCAGTCAATTCAGTAACAGCCGGTAGCCATTATTCCGAACATACAGGACAGATGTAAAAGTATTCCACGCGAATTTCACAGCTCACAGTGTCGTCCACGCACGTACTCAGTAGCAGACGGAACCATGCACCACCAGTCCAACATGGGGAAAATGCGAAGAGAAGATTCTTGACAGCCTTTCAACAACCATTGCATGGAAAGATAAATCAGGAACCGATACATGTCATGGTACAGGAACGAGTCAACACATGAACTGATCCGTGCAGTTGGAGATTACAATTTGTGGAGAAGCAAGATCGCCCACGCCAGCCGGCAAGACACTTGATGATGATGATGATGATGAGGCTTGTTTTCCCTATCCTTTGTCCAGAGGTCAATGTGGCCCAATGGATAAGGGCTGTTAGTCTGTTCCCCGGTGTGATGACAGTGGGAACATTTCCAACACTGATCAGATGGATTTAAATACTGACTTTGGGAGTCTCCATGGCAAAGTGGTCAAGCCGTCTGCTTCTAAAGGTTGTGGGTTCGATTCCAGGCTACTTCTTTCGGTTCACAGGTGCATTTTTCTCAGAGGCTCCTGGGGGTTGTTGCTGGAGCTACAGAGTTCATGCTTTGTGCGACGCTTTCAGCAGGCCACCCTGCGGAAAGAGACAGAGCCATATGGGATACAACCCGGGGCAATGAAGTCGATCCCCTCGACTTGTAAGACTGACTTTTGTTCAGAAAGTAATTGCAAACTACTGAAAAAGGTAAAATTGCCTAGAAACATTTCTAACACTGATCAGATGAATTTAAACACACACTTCTCGCTCAGAAAGCAATGGCAAACTGCTGAAGGTAAAATTGCTTAGAAATTCAGCCTAGGGTTGGGGTTGACTGCAATGTCCTGCAAGGCCATGCCACGTTGTTCAAAAATCCTGTGACTGTCCCTAATTCACCTAAAAGACAGCAAACTGGTGTGTGTCTTTCTGCCTGTCAATTTGTATGACAAGCGAGAAATTGCTGGCTGTTATGCTACCTTCGATATTTTCAAGATCATTGGGACGAGCAAATCCCTCGACCACTTCAAAGTGGAGACACAGAAGAGAAACCAGGTTGGGAGGATATCTTATAGCTAGACGCACAAACGCCTTCACTAGCCAGGTTTTTCATATGCCTGAACGAACAGTTGCGGGAAATGATAATTTCAACTCCAGTCATTTTTGATTCAGTAAAGATCTCAATTCTTTAATCTTCAACAAGTATATGAATGCACATAAATATCTGTTCATTAATTTGAAAATTTAGTGACAACTGGCAAGTTTGATGTGACAAGAAGAAGGGGAAGACAAGGAGGTAAATACCTGGATGGCTTGGCCATATGGCACAACTGGGACAAGAGCACAGACTGGTGATTGGATGAGATGCTGACTGAATGAGATGGTGAACCATGGCTGCCCAGAGTGGTGGGCATGGCACATGGTGATGGTGAACCATGGCTGGCCAGAGTGATGGGCATGGCACATGATGATGGTGAACCATGGCTGCCCAGAGTGATGGGCATGGCACATGATGGCGAATTTGATGGGCATGGCACATGATGGCGAATTTGATGGGCATGGCACATGATGGTGAATTTGATGGGCATGGCACATGATGGTGAATATAATGGGCATGGCACATGACGGTGAATTTGATGGGCATGGCACGTGATGGTGAATTTGATGGGCATGGCACGTGATGGTGAATATAATGGGCATGGCACATGATGGTGAATTAGATGGGCATGGCACATGATGGCGAATTTGATGTGCATGGCACATGATGGTGAATATAATGGGCATGGCACATGATGGTGAATTTTATGGGCATGGCACATGACGGTGAATTTGATGGGCATGGCACATGATGGTGAATTTGATGGGCATGGCACGTGACGGTGAATTTGATGGGCATGGCACGTGATGGTGAATTTGATGGGCTCAGGATCTGCTCAGACGCTCGTCTCATCATGTTAGTCTGCCCAAAGACGTGTCAAAGTCATCTGATCATATCACTCCACTTAGTCAGTCAGATAGTTAGCTAGCTAGCTAGTTAGTTAGTCAGTCAGTTAGTTAGCTAGCTAGCTAGTTAGTCAGTCAGTGCACATCGAATCATTCAGTCCATAAGACCTCGGATCCCCTCCTCATTGAATCCCACAGCGTGTAGCGGCTCACGACACCAGTTCTGTGTTGGTTTATTAATCTTCTTTGGCTTCCTGCGTAGTGTTCTTGTTTAGCCACACTTCTTTTAATTTGCAGTTCTCGCTGTCTGACCATGATTGTAGATTAATTTATCACTTGGTTGTCGCAAACGACTTACTTCCCATAGAGCATTCAGTATATCAGCAAGTCACTCCACTGCTCCCTCCTATGTGAGAAGTCGAGTCAACAGACTCCATAAAGAAGGCAAAACAGGGGTTAATCAATGACTCCTTGGTCAACAGCTGCAGAGGCTGGGATACAGACAGTGATTCACATCTGGGATACCCTGCAAAAATTGGCCATGGACCCAGAAAGCCAGAAACTGTTCTGCCCAACACATGATGATGATGACTGAGAGCTGTGTCACTGAACAGCTCAGAGCAAATTCATTCAGAACGAATGAATGGGCAAACTTTATGTTCAAATGGTCACAAATTGGGCATGCAGGCCAATCTTAAAATCAACCCTTCTAATCACTCATCTTTCGTTCAGCAGTTATCTATTGTGCATATGACATTCACATAGGGATAAAAAAACATTGTCAAATGAATGTTGTAAACATAAGCAATACCAATAAAATTGACCAATAAAAAGATGTCAATTGAAACGAGAAAAAGAGTGTTGAGGGGATACATAGAGTCTGTTCTTTTGTATGGATGTGAAACTTGGACAATGAGCAGTCAAGCTGAAAAGCATCTGATGGCTGCAGAAATGTGGTTTCTGAGAAAAATGCAAAGAATACCATGGACAGACAGAAAAACCAATGACCAAGTACTACAGGAGACAAATGAACATCGTAAACTGATTAGAGAAATTAGACGTAGACAGTCAACATTTTTTGGACATGTTATGAGAAGAAATGGATTGGAGAACTTAGTGACAACTGGCAAGATCGAAGGGAACAGACCAAGAGGAAGACCGAGAGGAAAATACCTGAATGGCTTGGCCACATGGCATGGACGAGACAGGAACACTGAGCTGATCCACGACTCTGGTGATCGAGTGAAATGGCGAGTCATGACCGCCCATGCTTTCCGGCATGGCACATGATTGATTGATTCATTGAAACATAAGCAATGCATATTACCATGTTATGAGACAGGCAGGCAGGCAGACACACATACACACGCACAAGTATAAACACATACATACATACCTGCATACATACTTACATCATTTACACAAACTCCCACAGTTAGCGTAACACTCAATAACACACAAATACACACTACCTCACATACACATATACTCATTCACAATCACAAACTCACTAACAAAAGTTTACTTATACATACCTACATTCTCTTTCTCCATTTCTTTCTCTCTCACCCATATATCCTCATTCATATATACAGCAAGCCACCCACATACATTCCTTCCCATACACATATAGCAGACACATACAGACTTTCACACATGCAAATACTCACACAGTCACACACCACACACACTTCCTTACATACACACACATATACATATACCCACTAACAATCACAAACATTAAATCATTCATTCTCTCTCTCTCTCTCTCTCTCTCTCTCTCTCTCTCTCTCTCTCTCTCTCTCTCTCTCTCTCTCTCTCTCTCTCTCTCTCTCTCTCTCTCTCATGCCCATACACGTTCAACCATACATAAAACCATGAACACTTATGCACTCTCCTTCACACAATCACTCAAATTAATACATATATACTCCCACACTTTCACATACATTCATTGACAACTGTCATTGGCATCCACACAAAAATGAAAATAATGTTATACAAACATATTGCATATCTTAAATTATATTATTGCAAAATGCAACAGCTAAAACAGATAAAGCAGTGCAATAGTTTTTCTGATTGTACGTGGTGAAATAAAGTGCTATGAAAGATGAATATTCACAAATAATATGGAACAGCATGTTATATGATTATGTATACGTTACTGCGCACGCACGCACACACAAACACACATCTATACATATAATATACATTGTTTCACACAATTACTCAAACTAATATGCACAAACTCACACACTTTACACATACGCTGACTGTCGTGAGCATCCACATATGAATGGAAAAATATGTTATACATTGTGTAACAAAGTATATTGATGCAATTCAATAAGATAATAATATTACTTATGGGTAAAACTGATGAAATAAGCAGTGCACAAGTTTTCATACTGTACATGTTAAAATTTAGTGGCAGTAAAAATTATAATATGAAAGATAAGGATACACAAAAAATTATGAACAGCAAGTTACAGTTAGCATGTACAAGAAGATATGTGGAAATAACATTTATAAAATACCTTATAATCAAATTAAATGTTTGCTTTATCATGTAAATTAAAAATCATGTATGCATGATTATAAAAATATCAGAAATAAATATTTCAAAACAATGTTTTCCCATAGTGAATTTGAATAATGAAGACACAAACAAAAGGTTGCCCAATTTGTTGTCTGGTGATCTTGTGTCTTTGTTGAAATTGACTAAGGGAATAGAATGTTTTGAATATTTGCTGCATCTCATTGGATGCATATTGCAGAAGTCACTCAACATAAAACAAAGCAAATCAATTAATTTCTCAAGCTGAAATATACAACACACAAATTCCCATAAAAATTGCTACAGTAATTTTAAAATGACAATCATGTCTTTTTATTTACACAACAATGGCTTAGCTATATGAATAGCAGCTGCCTCTGCTAATCTGAACATCTGTCCATTTTTTATGTTAACATACAAAATGATTTGTCTCTATAAATCCATCCATCCATCCATCATGTGCCATGCCGGTAAGCGTGGGCGGTCATGTTCTGCCATCTCACTCGATCAATAGAGTCGTGGATCAGTTCCGTGTTTTTGTCTCGACCATGCCACAAGGCCAAGCCATCCAGATACTTGTTTCTAGGTCTTCCCCTTGGTCTGTTCCCCTCGATCTTACCAGTTGTCACCAAGTTCTCCAAATCATTTCTTCTCATAACATGCCCAAAAAATTGTGACTGTCTACGTCTAATGTCTCTGATCAGTTTACGATCTTCATTTGTTTCTTGAAGGACTTGTTCACATGACCAGATTCCAGCAGGTGGCGTGCTATTGAGGAAGTGGGTACATGTATGTCCATAAGTTTTACTAAAATAACTATGGTAGACAGTTTAAATAACAGGGAATGTGTGTTGTACATTTCAGCTTGAAAGATTCATTATTTTGTTTTGTTTTGTTATGCACCTGACAAGATGCATTGAAATACGCCAGGCAATTCCTCTGAAGTCGGAGAGTATCTGCCTGCACGGCGAGGAACCACCAGTCTGCACACCAATAAGCCAGACATGGGACAACGGATACTCACACAACCTCAGTCCGGTATGACAGCACACTGATGTTGGACAACAGGATATCACCATCCGACATACAGGACTTCACGCTGGAGTTCACAGCCAGCGAACGCAAACAAGCAAGGAAGCAAGCAAATGCCAGGCAATAAATTGTGCTACCTACTGTTTCTGTCATCATTATTTAAGTAAAAGTATTAACAAAGTATAAAGCACTTGAACAGTAAAGTTGCTGAGTAAGATGCACTTTTGTTTTCACATGACAACACAACCATCCATTTCAGTTTCTGTGTCACTTAATAAGCTCTGTAGCTTGTTAATGACATCTTCATTGTCCCCAAGATCCTCTTGTAATAACAACTCCGTCATCACAGATATGGTATCCTCCAACTCCTGACTTCCCATTCTCATGCGGACATTCTTCCTCTTGACTCTTCCATGACACTGCCGAGCCTTTTCACACAGCGACCTCGGTATATGAACTACGGAACAGTTTTCTAAGAAGCTCAGGACAAAGCGTAAGTCTTCATGAAATTCAGCTGATTTGTAGTAGAGTCTGTGAGCTCGGGGTATGAAAGCTCTTCCAACTTCATACGGATTGACAGGCCATTGTGCAGAATTGAGCCTGGTCCAGCAGATCCGTGGTGTGTACTGTGGGTTGCATATCGCAGCAATCTCTTTCCTCCACCTGTTTCATTCAGAAAAGCTGTATTAGTAGTAAATAAAAACACTTAGGTTTTATGTGTAACTTCTGCGAGTGTATATACCTTACAACTAACACCACAATGGTAAACGTAAATCATAAGGGGGACAATTTTTTTTTTTATTTTTTTATACAAATGAGTATACTAGGACAAAATGAACGGCATTTCAATTATACTAATCTTCATCTGCACCAACACAAACAGATCTAAATAAAAACATGAAATACGGGAAGGATAACCCGGTCAACAAATGCCCGCAGAAGTCAGATGTGTCGGCCTAACGGCGCAAGAACACAGCTCTGCTGTAAACAGGCACAACGCAGTCACATCCGAAGAAAAAAAATCCGGATGAACGAAGAAGAAGAAGAAAACATGAAATTAGAAAATTTTTATAATATTAAAACACAAATCTTTCGTTGTTGAGAAGGAGGTGCAGAAGTTGTGAAAGGTGCCAAATAAGAACATGTGAAGCTGTGTAACTCTGCTGACTTCCCTCTACATATCCACTGTGACGAAACGGATAAAGATCGGCAGATCTCTGCATAATATCCCTTTGAAGGGAGTGCGATGCGTTGGTCTCCCTTGAATTAATATCAATTAATAGGGGATTCCCCATCAAAAAATAGTGCGGGGCGGAGCTATTCTAGTTATTTATAGAAAAATCTAGAATGTTCCCTCAAGTTCGTACGTGGTAGAGATCTCTAAGTTCACGAGTGCTTCATGCAGCACGGGGTGGTGGAACTTATCGTGACTCTGGTTTTCTTCATGAATCATGAAAGTCACGCGGCCCGTGTAGGCGAGTGGAAGGCGCACTGACTTTGTCGTGAGCAGTCGCCCACCAAACCTCAGCGTAGACAGATCGCAGCCAACAGGCTGATGTAAGTTTGATGTCAATATTCGCGGCCAGTGCGGACATCTACAGTCAAGGTTGTGATTCTTCAATCACAGGTTAGTTGAGTACTTATTCTATGATTTAATTGTTGTCGTAATGCCGTGCTGATTCCCGGAATGAATTAATTGCCATCGCAAAATTGAGTTGTCGCGTAGCGTTATCCGTTACAGTTGGCGGTTTGCATTTTTAAGTAGGCTTTATCGATCAGCAATGTAATGTGTTACCTGACGGAACAAGCCGTATTCCACAGCGAGTGGTGTGTAAATAAAATAGGCCGAACGATGTGCTTTACAGTGTGTAGCAGTTACGGGTTTGGTTTATTCATTACGCAGGCAAGGCGACAGTTGGTCAGTCATTACATCAACATGCTAGACGCTGTAAATGATAAGGTAGAGCTTATTATTAGAGATGTGTAATGTGCTTCATGACATTAGAATGGTAACGTAATTGTTCTATCAGTGATGGTGATTTTTCGAGGAATCAAGGTGAAATCAGCAGTGGTGTATTTGCTGTGTGCAGATAGCAGTGTTATTCCGCGTAAGCCGAATGGCGTTGCATCGGTAGGATAACAATTGATAAGAAGTATTCATGATACTATTGTTACTGCTTGTTGTCATGTCCGTCCGCAAGGATGACCGTGCGTGTTCCATCGTACGTTTGTCTAGGCAGCGGGAGGTAGGCCGGTACCCCCAACCCGATCGGTAATAGGTCCGACCCAATGCAAGCGTGCATATCCGATGAGTGAACATACCCGATCGAGGGTGATGCGGCACTCTGTAATTCGAGGCCGAGGTGTCTAGATAGATCGAGGTTTGAACCTAACCGTTTCTGTCTCTAATATTCTACTCTTCTGGAACCCTGACTCGGTTCATGGAGTACTTGGAGTACTGCCGTGAAGTAGTAGTATATGAGGGGCATAACCCCCCCCCCCCCCCCCCCCCCAAAAAAAAAAGGTGGAGCCAGAGTTTGGTAGTGGAGTCTAGAGGTTTGCTACATTGGATGACGTGACTTAAGTCGTCACGGGACAAGGTACACGAGACCCACAGTAGCTGTGGGAAAGTGTAATGGTGGATGGCCACCACAGCTGTGCTCGACCGGCACAGGTATGACTGACCTGAAAGATAGTCAGTGAATACAAGGGCAACTCAGGATCTGGGGCAGGGATCCCAGACCTGACACTATGGCTGTGATATGATTTTGTTATTTAAGTGTAACAAGTCCTGAGTTCTCCTTAGTTAATGCTATAGTAATGAATTATCAGGAGTATAATTCATTATGGACATATAGTTATTAATGTGTGTAATTCATCAGTCCATGGGTTAAGGGATTGATGAATTGATGAGTCTGTCAGGAAGGAGATGTCCGGCTGGACACCTTCTCGATACAGTAATCCCTACACTGAAAGGAAAGTAAGTGTATATGTTGATTGATGATGGGAGATGAAACCGGATTGGACTGGCACCAGGCGAAGGATGCTTGACAGAGTCATACAGTCGACTCTGGTGCTAGGGGTTATATGTAGCCCAGAAGTGTTACTTGACTGAACAGGTGTGCTATTGCTTTTTCTACCATCATTATGCCTATATATTATAGTGACTAAGTAGATCTATGATGTGATGATTTCATACTCATGTTGGTAGACATGAGGAATGTCTGAGAGGCAGGTGACAGGGTGGAGATGCTGGTAGTCTTTGTTGTAGTTGAGTACTCACACCAACCTCTCCGTGTTTCAGGATCTGTTATTACTATACAGAAGAAGATTCAAGAGCTGCACCATGAGCTCTATGGGCCCACTCATTCCAGTGCCTATCCAGAAGTTGATTGAGGCCATACTGGGAGTGGTTGTCTGAGTCTGCGAGATCAATGTTGGAAGGAGCTGAGTGCTGAATAAGTCGGTAGGTCTAGGTTATGACCTCCGTCAAGAGTCCGACGAGTGTCATCGGATCCTGAGAGGATCCAACACTGAAACGTCTGGTGATTCAAGCCAGTGAAGCACTGGTGACATTCAGTCTCTGTGTAAACCTTGGTAATTGCAAGGTAGTGACCTTTCAAGTTGAGCGAAGTGATCATTGTTGCCGGTCACCATGACCTGTGTTATATGCTTCTGGCCCGGCTGGGTTATGGGACACCATGTATCAGTTGATGCTTAAATAGTGTTTTTACATTGGTTACCTTTATGAAGCCAACATGTGGTCCAGTGAACTAGGACATTGATTACAACATTGGTGGAAACACCTGAGTGACATGTTTGTTAAGGTAGGGAGCTACCTCATGCCAACGTGATGAACTGTTGACAATGTTTGTGAAGGTAGGGAGCTACCTCATGCGATCGTGATGAACTGTTGACAGTGTATGCTAGGTTGTGATTACTACCCATTGATCAGGGTAGTTACATGATACTGTGTGAAGATCTATTGTCCAAGGACATGGAACTAAGGTGAAGTGTTTAGTCGCCTGATAGACTTTACCAGTGACATTGTGTGTTCGTGTGGAGCAACCGCTTATTGTGTAGGTGACATATCAGTGTGTGGGTCACTGATGAGATAGAAGAGTGACCTGGCTCTTGTGTATTTTGAGACGGCGCTACATGTATTTTTTTCTGCAAGTGGGAGACCGCTAATGTTTTAGGGTCGGCCCAGACTTCATCAGGAGTGTGACGAGGGAAATAGTACGACAGCAAGGAAGGATCCTTGTTCATCAGTGCAGTGTCAGTCAGGCCATGGTACTGCGCTTGATCAGCCCTTGCTTGGTTCTCTGGGTGACGAGGGAACTTTGGAGAGGCAGCAGACCTTGGAGTTCCAGTCCACTGGAGGAGCCTGGGTGAGTCGCTACCACGACTGGACAACCGCACGAGCTATCGTCCGCCTCCATGATGAATACTCATCTGCGTCTTTGATCTTGTACATAGTTCTTCTAGTCTGGCTTTCAGCCATCCTTCTCTGTGTTGTGGTTGACGTAGTTCAGAATTAAAGTTTTTTTGTTCTCTTAGCTATGACTTTGTGCAGTGATATGACTGGTGTCTGGTCCGAGCCCCCTTGGGGTTTGGAACCCTAGGTGAGGGAGGGAAGGTTAAGCTGTCCCGGCTTGTGTGGGGCCTGGTAGATGTAGAGTGCTATTGAGGTGGTTGGAGCAAAGGCAGGGGATAGTATCTATCGTGGCAAACCAGTCCAAGCCCCGGCGGTCTTGTCACATCCACATCTAACTGTTTGTACACCTTCGGCTAATGAAAGCAATGCATTATATTCAACTATAAGAAAGACACAAGCTGTGCTGTTTGGTCACATAATCTTCTTCTTCTTCTTCGTCTTCTTCTTCTGCGTTCATCCGGAGTGTTTTTTCTCTCACTGTTGTGGTGTCGCCCACATCCTGTCTGGTCAAATTTAGAACGGTTAAAGACATCACGGTCAACCCTCAAGGGAAGGCAGGGGCAGAACAAGGGCATTCCCCGCCATCCAAAGAGGCTTCCATAATTGCAGAGTGGACACATAGGGCTCTGGTACTGGGCTCACCCAAGGAATCGTCACGTCCTGCACATGGCTGCTTCACTTCCTCACTTCTTTATTTAGGGCATTTCGTTCGCTACTGGCTGCTCCCCATGCAAACCATGAATGGTCAGTCTGCAGACGACATCCACTCAGCGAGCTTTCGGTTCAGACTTTCTGCTGGTGTTTGCTGACTGGGTTAACCTTCCCTGGTGCTTCAAAGTACATTCCACTCCCACTCTGACGTTTTTGCGTTGTGCCTGTTTTATTTACACCCGTAGGTCGACACATCCGACTTTGGCGGGCGTTTGTTAACTAGGTTAAGCCTTCCCAGGGGTCACATAATAAGAAGAGAGGCATTAGAAAACATGAAGGGCTACATAGAACCTTGTACTTTTATATGGATGTGAGGCGTGGACAATGAGCAGACAAGCTGAAGGACATCTGATGGCTGTGGAAATGTGGTTTCTGAGGAAAATGCAAAGACTACCATGGACAGATAGAAAAACCAATGAACAAGCCCTTCAAGAAACAAATGAAGATCGTAAACATTAGAGACATTAGTCAAAATTTTTTGGCCATGTTATGAGAAGAAATGAATTGGAGAACTTGGTGACAACTAGCAAGATCGAAGGGAACAGACCAAAGGGAAGACCAAGAATTAAATACCTGGATGGCTTGGCCATGTGGCATGGTCGAGACAGAAACACACAGCTGATCCACGACTCTGGTGATCGAGTGAGATGGCAGAACATCACCGCCCACGCTTATCGGCATGGCACATAATGAATGAATGAATTAGAAAACATTGTGATGACTGGAAAGATCAGAAGCAGGAGGGCAGAGGCAGACAGACAGAAATTATGCTTGATGGTCAAAGACAGTGGCATGGAGAAATATCATCACTGCAATTGATCTGGAACACCAAGGACCGAGATCTGTGGAGGGACATGATCACCTACACCACTTTGCAGGGTATGTGATGATGATGGTGGTGGTGGTGGTGGTGGTGACAATAACTCCAAAGTAGAAGAGTGGAAAAGAGTAGAAAAGAAGTCATTAGAAAAAAGTACATGAAACATAAGTTACACAACAGCAGGAAAATCATTTACCTGTGACATGTCGCACACCAAACCCTGTCAGGGTCTCCCCCGAACTGACTGCAGTTCTGCCGACACGCCGTCAGTGAGCCCACACATCTACGCATATTTTTGTGAATCTGGGAGATCTCCATGTGAACATAAACGGCCAAAACTTTGGAAGTTTCTCTGATGGCCATGCTGGCACACAGCCAGTTGCGCATCTGTGGGTTTGTGGTTTCCAAGTTGATTGTCTCTTGCCTTGACGTCAATTGTCCCATAATATAAATTCTAAAGTGATAGTGAACAATACTCCAAGTTACCATCATTATATACTCTCACAAACAGTAACAAAAACTCCATTTTACAAACTATCGTCTATCAAGATGGCCAGGCGCTAGTCAGTCAGTCAGGTAGATTTTAGAATATTAAACATACATAAGGACAGCATCCTATTGAGCTAAATCTTTGTGATTTCTAACTGGCAAGGGACTTTTAATTGCCGGCTGCCTGGCCGAGGGGTTAGCAGCTTTCGTCATTAACCCCGAATACTCTCGTGGTCGACGTGAGCGGACGAGAATTAGAAGTGGTTCGAGTCATGCCAGTGACTTATGAGAGTATAGAGCCGGTCGCTCAGAAAGTCATGGCGTGCTGATGAGCGTAATCTAGCCTAGGAATCAACATACAGCTGAAAGATGCTGGTGTTGACCGCAATATCCTGAAACAGGATGGAAACGCCGAAAAAAAAGGGACTTTTAATTGATTCAGTGCCATGAGATGATTAACTGACTTAAGCAACTTCCCATATCTGTCATGGGCTTATATATCACTGAAATGCTGTGAAATGTTGTCTCAATTAAGATATCAATACAGTAGTTTTCTCTAAGCAACTTGCTTTAATTTGATATATAATACAACATGTCTGCTATCATATTAACAACTTTTAGGTCATAACTGTGACACACCCTACTCCCCATTTTCCGTCATCCATTTTTGTTTGGTCGAAACCTACTTTTTTGTTTGGCACTGAATCTGTTAATGTACATAACACGCACGCAATTCTTCTATTTTTGTTGGCCTTTATCCAAGACAATGAATTAGGCGCCAATCCACTACTCAGAGGTCAGAGAAAGGACTCTCCAATTACTCCAATAAGAACATGCCAGGTAAAGAAATACACTTAAAAACTGTCAAAAACTGTCTGTCATTTACTGCCAATATAGTACCTTGCGGTGTATGGTAGTGGGTCTTGAGCCTGAGCTTGCAATTATGACATAAAGAGGCTACAACTTTGTATGAATCTTTTAACTATAAAAGATGACAACTGTTCTGAATGCAAGAAGCATGATGGCAAAGAAGATCATTTACTGCAGTGAAAGAAATAGAACTCCAATGGACTTCCCTCATTTAACATGTGACCCATTGCATTAAGCTTGTGACATTAGAAAACATATTAAACATATGTTATGTTATATTATAAAAACAAGTTGCTTATAAGTCGACAGGGCCGACTTCATTGCACCGGGTTTTTATCCCATATGGCTCAGTCTCTTTCCACAGCATGGAAAGCGTCATACAAAGCATGAACTCCTAGCTCCAGCGACGACCCTCAGGAGTCTCCGAAAAAATGCACTCGTGAACCGAAGGATGTGGCCCGGAATTGAACCCATAACCTTCGGAACCCGGGGCAGACGACTTGACCACTTCGCCACGGAGACTCCCGAATTTTGTTAAATGATATTATTATTATATATTATTATATTATTATTTTATTATATTATAATAAAATATAACTATATATAACAATATATAATAATAACTATAATATATAGATAATATTATATTATATTATATTATATTATATTATACTATATTATATTAAATTATATTATATTATATTATATCATGCTATGTTCTGTTGTGTTGCATCCAACGATGCCACTGCTCATTGCCAATTTCTGCGCATGCTCAGTCCTCTGATGCAGCAGCCATCTCAGAGTGTTTCTGCTCACTGTTCCCATGATGACTTAATTATGGTATCTCCTCTCTTTCCCTCGAAGGCAGCATGGATGTGCCTGACCCGGCTTTACTGCCAGTTCGTGCAGTCAAGCCAGAGTCGTTATCTCATCAGTATCCTCCAAATGAGATTGCACTGCAGTTATTATATCAGTCCTATATTAAACATAGATAACCTTATAGAACAGCATGGGAAGATCAAGTAATACATCACAAAAATAAAAATTTCTATATAAGGGGTCAACATTTCAAAGCAAAGTACTAGTAAAAAAATTAAAGTCACTTATTGAAAAGCTGTAAATATAATCATAGGAATGAAGATGGATAGCACAGATTGAATA
Source organism: Cepaea hortensis (assembly GCA_963921405.1). NCBI lineage: Eukaryota > Metazoa > Mollusca > Gastropoda > Stylommatophora > Helicidae > Cepaea > Cepaea hortensis. Next base: position 85,611,836 of record OY992896.1, read on the forward strand.
TCACAAGTGTCTAACAGACAAGATAACATAATCTGTACAATATAAAATAGCAAAGTACCAGTTATAAACACATAACTATCCATTATCTAACAAATCAATAGACATTACTTATCCCAATTATAACCCAGAAGAGTTAACACATGATATTAATATTCTTCTTTGCGTTCATCCGGAGTGATTTTTTCAGATGTGATTGCGGTGTGTCTGGTTAGGCACCCTCGGGTCGAAACCCTCAGGCCAACACATCCGACTTTTAGCGTGCATTTTTGACCAGGTTAGCAATCCTGGGAGACTCTCACTTTTGTGGTACCGTCCACATCTCAGCTGGTCTAGTTGGAACAGTCGAAGACTACACGGTCATCCCTCAAGTGAAGGCAGGGACAGTCCATAGCATTTTCCGCCATCCTGGGTGGCTTCCATAATTGCAGAGCCGGCACATAACGCTCTGGTGCTGGGTTTACCGAGGGAATCGTCACGTCCTGCTCATGGCTGTTTTAATTCCTCACTTCAATATATTGGGCATTTCGCTCGCCCTGGGTCGTTCCTTCACAAACCAGTCAGCTCTGCGGTTGGTTTCCACTAAGCGAGTTTTCGGACATGTGCTTGTCCCTGTACCCATCAGAGCTGTTCCAGGCACGGCGGACATTCGGAAAACTACCTAGTCAGAGCTGTTCCGAACAAGAGCGGCATTCGGAAACTAGGTAGTCAGAGCTGTTCCTAGCACGGGAGACATTCGGACGAGACATTTCACTCGGACGTAAATGCGTAGTGTCAATTTTTAGTTTGCCACCCGTAGGACGACACTTCCGACTTCCGGCGGGCATTTTTTAGTGAGGTTAGCCTTCCTCTGGTTTCGAGACACGTTAGACTGTTGTAATGTCACCCACATCTCAGCTGGTCAAGATAGAACGATCAACGATATCGTGGTCTGCCCTCAAGGGAAGGCAGGGGCAGACCATGGGCATTATCTCGCTATCCAAGGAGGCTTCCATAATTGCAGAGCCGGCACATATTGCTCTGAGACTGGGCTCACCCAAGGAGTTTCCACGTCCTGCTCATGGCTGCTTTAGTTCCTCACTTCCATGTGTTGGGCATCCCACTTGCCACTGATCGCTCAATCACACACCAGGAGCGGTCAGACTGCGAGTGACATCCACTTGGTAAGCTTTTGCTTGTGACTTCAGACCACGCAATAGGTTCGCTCGCCGTGCGTTCCATCTTGCATTGATGAGACATTATTCCACTTTTGTCTACACTCTCTATGAGTTAGATACAGACAGTTTCCGTAACCCTTCGACTGGGGCACTTTTCTGACTTTTTTGTACTCGCTCACGAGGTAGGCTACATGTGCTGCCGGCTCAGCACCTTACCTTCGTGCAGCAGTGAACGGGAAACGGCCAGGCCCCTTCATCCGGGAAACTCTCATATCCCCCAGCTGGGAGCCTTCGAACATGTATCAGGCCTGAGCATGTAGCTTGCTCAGTATCATGTTTCTATTTTCCGGTAGACGGGTATCAGCCTGGCTCTAAGATCCGAGGGTTTGTGGCTTAGAGGCGTTCAGCCACAGCCCTCGACAGGGAGCCTTAAGAGTTTTGTCCGGACCAAGAAATTCTGCCTTTGTGCACCTCATTTAAATTTTGACTGCTATCCTCAGTCTATGCCTGCAGAGCAGCAGGTTGTGTCTCTCTTAGTCTGGTCCCTATCCCATAAGCTGTCCAATATGTAATTTTTCACCCATCGGCAAGCAAATGGGGTCTATGGGACACGCAAGCTCCCCCACCACGTCAAGGTGGAGACACATCGGGGGAGTGATATTAATATTATAGGTTTCTTCTTCTTCTTCATTCATCCGGAGTTTTTTTTTCGGACGTGATTGCGTTGTGCCTGTTTACAGCAGAGCTGCGTTCTTGCGCCGTTAGGCCGACACATCCGACTTCTGTGGGCATTTGTTGACCGGGTTAACCTTCCCGGGGGTTTCTTAGGACGTTTGGCTCTCACTGTTGTGGTGTTATCCCCCATCCCAGCTGGCCCATATAGAACAGCCAAAGACATCCTGGTCAGCCCTCAAGGGAAGGCAGGGGCAGGCCATGGGCATTCCCCGCCATCCAAGGAGGCTTCCATACTTGCAGAGCCGACACACAGCGCTCTGGTACTGGGCTCACCCAAGGAATCGTCACGTCCTGCACATGGCTGCTTAGCCTCACTTCCGTATATTGGGCCTTCCATTCACCATAGGCTGTTCTCCCGGAAACCAGAAGTATGCAGTCTGCAGATGACATCCACACAGTGAGCTTTCGATTCGGACTTTCCGCGCAGTGGATTTGCTATCCGAGCAATATTCCATTTCGTGCCACTAGACAATTTTTCCACCTTTTATGAAGTCCACACAGTGAGCTTTTGGTTCGGACTTTCCACGTAATGGATTTGCTATCCAAGCAATATTCCATTTCATGCCTCTGGGGCGCTTTTGTAACCGACATACCTGTAGTATGAAGTGCGGCAGTCTAAATACTTCTTCATGCACCTTTAAATGTCAACCTGAATGTAGTTAAAGTAAGCTGCAGTCAACTTGAGCTTGTTGATATCTCCATAGAGCTTGTCCTCAAATGAAGCAGGTGTGGGCCAAAATATCTTTCTCTGTTCTGCATATATTGGGCACTCCTGCATCAAATGTTTAGCTGTCATTTTACCAGTTCCACAATTGCATTCATCGGTATCTCCTATCTTTAGTTTATTGAACAAGTGGTATTTCAGCCTGTTATGTCCTGTGCGGAGTCTGAAGATTGCTACTTGTTCTCTTCGGTCGAGTTTGTAATATGCATCATCCTTCTGGTGACCTGGATGCTCTGATTCCTATTTGGTTCTATAGGTGCTTTTTATCAACCTCTTTGCTCGTTATAGGTTATGTCTATGTCAGGCTGTGGTAGTCGTCCACCCTCTTTTGCCAGTCTGTCAGCCTCTTCATTTCCAGGTATACTGCAATGTGATGGGATCCACTGTATTACAACTTTTTTGGATTTCTGGCATAGACCATGGAGTGCTGCTCTTAGGTCAGCTATTTCTGTGCTATTATTGGTCTTCAGTATTGAGACAGCTGACTTTGCATCTGTGAAGATAGCTATTTGCTTCTCTTTATTTTCCTCCATCAAGAGCATTTCTGCTGCAGTTTTCAGAGCCTCTTCCTCCGCTTTGAAGTTACTTGAAAACTTTCCAGTTGCCATTGAATGTGTTTTTTTTCACTCCATTTTTTAAATTTAGGAGAATTCCTCCTCCATTCTCTATTGAATTTTTGGCTGATCCATCTGTATATGCATGGGTCCAATTGCTGCTTGGGTAATGTTCTTTTATGTAGTTTAGGGTTATTTCTCTTCTTTCGGTTTCATGCTGAGTGTTCTTTTTCTCAATACCAGGAATGTTTTCTATCATCTCAGGCAGTTGCTGCTGTCTCCAAGCTGGGAATTTGTGTGCATTGTAAATGGGTTTGACTGTTGATATGTTGAGTATAGGATCTGCCCTAATCTTTCGTTCTGCAGTTTCTACAAAGTTGCTACGCTTCAGTCTTCCTTTTCCAAAACCACTAAACCTTTTATACATAGGGTGGTCTGTCAATCTTCTAAATTTTTCTGCTTGTTGCTGGGCTCTGCTATCTCTTCTATCCTGCATTGGTTGTAAACAAGTGATCTTTTCTAGTTCATTAATAGGCGTTGTCTTCAGGCTTCCAGTTATGATTCGCATTCCTTGGTTTTGGACTCTACTTATTTTGTTAAAGTTTGACTTAGCTGCTGTTGCCCAAGCTGCAATGCCATATTCCAGTACTGGCCTCACCCGTCCAGTATATAACTTCTTGAGAACTTTCTCATCTGCTCCCCACGTTGTACCAGCAAGCTTTTTCATGATTGCCATTCTCTGCCTTGCTCTTGTTCGATTGTTCTCAACCTGTGTCTTCCATGTCAGGCGACGATCAAAGGTGACTCCTAGATAGTTTGGATTTTCTTCATGGCACAATATTTTTCCATTCAATACCAGCTTAGGTTGCTGAGTTTTATTTGAGAGGGAGAACACTGTGCATGTTGTTTTCTCCTCACTTATCTTCACTAGCCATGATTTTGACCAGTCCTCTAGCGCTAATAAGGCTTGCTGTATTCTGCTGTTAGCTGTACTAATATATTCTTCAGATGTCCATATGGCTAGGTCATCTGCAAAGGAGGATGTGTGTACTCTGGCTGGAAAATTTTCCGTGATGTCATTTATATATGCTAGGAATAATGTTGGCGAAAGAACTCCTCCTTGGGGGACACCTTGCTCCAACAGCATCATTTTGCTTGTTTGTCCTTGTACTTTTGTCCTGGCAGTTCTGTTCTCAAGGTAGTGGCTGATCCATTTATACATTTTTCCACAAACATGCATTTTTTGCAGTTTTACTTTCAGTCCTTCCTTCCATACTTTATCAAATGCTTTTTCTAAATCTATCCAGACTGCTAGTGTGTGCTTTTTCTCTTGGAAGGCATCCTCTATTTCCTGAGCTATATAGGTTATTTGATCTTCAGTGGATCTGTACTTTCTGAATCCTGCTTGGTGTGGTGTTAAGAGTTTGTTTTCTTCCAGATGCCATGTTAGCCTGCCATTGATAATGCGTTCCATTAATTTTCCTACACAGCTAAGTAGACTGATAGGTCGATAGCCATTTGGTTCTTCCAGGTCTTTTCCTTTCTTTGGGACTGGTATTAGTATAGCTTCCTTCCATGCCTGTGGGACTATTCCTCTCTTCCAGCTGTTATTTAGGACTGCTAGTAGTTTCTTCTTTGCCTTGGTGCCTAGTCCTATTAGCATTTCATTTGTGATTCCATCCTTTCCTGGTGATTTCTTCTTTTTTAGGGTATTCATTGCCTGTTCCATTTCTTCCATTGTTAGATTTGCCATCATATATTCTGCTGCTGTCTCTGTATTGCTATGATGTATCTGTTTGTCTTTGATTGCTTTCTTCTGTTCGGTTGTAATATCAATGTGGTTTGCATTTGCATAGTGTTCCATTAGTGCATTTGCAGCCGTTTTTCCTGTAAGCAAGGCATTTCCTTGTTTAATTGTTATTTGTTTGTTTCTAGGTCCTTCATTGTTCATGGCTTTCACTAGTTTCCATAGTTTGTTTCCATCCCTGTCAAAATTCAGGTTTTCTGTTTTTTCCCTCCAACAATCTCTTGTTGTTTGATTTACTGTTCTTTTATATTTTGCTGAGATGGCTTTGAGAGAGATGTTCGCTTCAATTGTTTGTTCTCTCTCTGCTGTCTTCCTGGCATCTTCAACTTTGTCCTCCAAACTTTGTAGTTCTTCAGTCCAGTATGGTTTGTAATTTTTCCTCGCTCCTCTTGGAATGGACTCAGTGGCTGCCTGTATTATCGCTCTGTTTAGACTTTCCACCATTTGCTTTATGTTGCCATATCGTGTATTTATGTTTTCACAATATTTGTCTGTTAGTATGGCAAATCTGTCCCAGTCTGCTCGTTTGTAATTCCAGCGGGGCAAGGGCTTTTGCTCCTGTGGAACATACTCCATATTCATTACAAGCTTGATTGGTCTGTGGTCACTACCTGCTAATTGGTCCAGCACATGGCGATCGATTTTGTGGAGGATGTCTCCTGTGCAGAAAGCTAAGTCTGGAGTAGAAGTGGTAAGCCATCTTCTGGAGTAGAAGCTCGGTGTGTCATCCGCTTTGTTGAGTAGATGGAGATTTGAGTCTATTTCCCAGTCCTCCAATTCATCTCCTCTTTTGTCAGTATCTGGGTATCCCCATCTATCTGAACGGCTATTAAAGTCTCTGACAATAATGCAGTTTGTGTCAGTTATTTTCATGTTTGAGAGTGAAGGTCCTTATCTGCTGGGCTATACAGATTGTAGATTCTTATTTTCACGTCCTTTATCATTATATCAACACCTATAATTTCCGTTTGGTTGTCAGAGATCACAGATACTTCGCTGCAAGGTATTGTATTTCGTGTAAGTATTAGAACTCCTCCTTTGTGTCCTTCGCGGTCGAAACGTGTGGCCTGATATCCTCTGACTGAGAATTTGCGATTGGTGTTGAGGTGTGTCTCTTGAATGCATGCCACATCTATTTTATCTTTATGAAGATGCTGTGTTAGGGACTCTTTCTTCTTGTAAACTCCTTCGGCATTCCACTGTAGTATGTTGAGTGTCCGGGGTATTTGGTCAATAGCTCTTAACCTACTCCTCTGTGCCTTGACTCCACAGCACAGGGGAAGGTGACCACCAGTAGTCATGGGTGGACCCCCTCGAGGCAGGGGGCCCGGCACTATCGCCGCCTGATGGGACTTCGCGGGATTAGCACCATAACGATTAATTTTGATTTGTGACATCATGAATTAAGTTACGTTGCACTGCTTTGTCAAGCCTGTGGCTCAGTACATCCGATTTCGACAAGCATTTATTCGGGATGCTTTCCCTAGCCTTTTACTGTCCCCAGTCTACCTACAAGGCAGCAGGTTTTACGTTGCACTGCTTTGTCAAGCCTGTGGCTCAGTACATCCGATTTCGACAAGCATTTATTCGGGGTGCTTTCCCTAGCCTTTGACTGTCCCCAGTCTACCTACAAGGCAGCAGGTTTGTGTGTCTCTTCGTCTGGTCCCTCTCCCTTGACCTGTCCGACATGGGTGGCCCTACCAGTAGCTGTGCTACCGTCGGTATAGCTCTTGGGGTCATTGGGACGCTCAAGCCCCTCTACCTCGTCACGGTGGACACACAGCAGAGGGGATATTATAGGTTTAAATTCTACTACTAATTCTACTACTACTACCAGATTACTAGTAATAGTATATTATTATTAATTAATATTAATACTTCTACTACCCGTACTACTTCTACTATACTTCTACTACTACTACTAACTACTACTACTACTACTACTAACTACTACTAACTAGTACTAACTACTACTACTACTACTACTACTACTACTACTACTAACTACTACTACTAGCAATGTCAGTTGTCGTTCTTTGTGAGTAGGTTGGTGTGAAGGCGTAACTGTTTTTCCCGGAACATTTTCAGCGACCAACCAATGACTTCCAGTTTGTAACCATGCTTGCTTATGACCTCATGTATTCAAAAACAACGTGGCATACGTCATGGGAAACTACTCTAATAAATTCAGAAGTGGTCTGTCTGCTAGGCTGCAAGCGTTTGTCACTTAGAACTGTTTTCTCTTTAAGTTATTAAGTTTTTATGATATTCGATAAGCTAATTTTGTTTTTTACCTCATGTTTATTTTTGTTTCTCGTTACTGTTTAATGCATTTTTGAATTCTGTGTTCTTCTTCTTCGTTCATCCGGAGTTTTTTTTTCCGGACGTGATTGCGTTGTGCCTGTTTACAGCAGAGCTGCGTTCTTGCGCCGTTAGGCCGACACATCCGACTTCTGCGGGCATTTGTTGACCGGGTTAACCTTCCCGGGGGAATTCTGTGTTCAATTTTACATATACTTCAAGAATTTTAACATTAACCTCATTTCACTGTGTTCTGGAGAAAATATTCAGTACAGCCATAAAAAAGAAATAGCGCAAAATCATAACTCAAAATTCAAACTATACCTGACTATACCAATTACTACAGTGGACCTGTATTTATTTATAATTAGAACTGGCAATTTAACTTCTAAAATTAAACAGAATACAAGTTTCATTTGTAGCAGTAATTTATCTGTGTACTTGTATAATTCTTCAGCATTTGACATGACTGAAAATAATTTTGAAAGCCAGTTTTCAGACCCGTCTGTAAACCTGTAAGTAGTGTAAGGAGTACTTGTTTTCTTAGCAGTGCAGCAGTACTTAATTATTTAAATTTAAATAAAATACTGTGAAATAAGTGTTTTTTTTTTTAAAGTTAGTATTTAATTATTAATTGCTCACTTTTAGATGCACAACAATGTAATTATAGAGCAGAAGTAGTAATCAATTATTAGCGAAAGTGACTGCTTAATTTATGCAGCAGTTACATGCTTATTTACTTACATTAATGCATGATATTTAATCAACAAAAGAAAGCTGTCACAATGTGAGTACATTTTCATGAATTGTTCTTTCACTAACGACGAACATTTAATATGTAATTAATATAAATGGTCAGCTATTTTTAACTGTTAATTAGGTCACAGCACATCTTATCAAAAATTCTTAAAAGTTGAGTGCATTTTTCTCGGAGACTCTGAGACTCTCGTGCTTTGTATGATGCTTTTAGCAAGCCGCCCTGTGGAAAGAGACCGAGCCATATGGGGTAAAACCCAGTGCAATTAAGTCGATCCTCTTGACATCCTATCGAAAGAGGAATGTGACCTTTACTTTCCTTTTACCAAAATGCACAATGAAATATCCATCTTGCTAGGTTGGTTAGCAATACGACAGACTTTTAATGAATAATAAATAATTGGTGGCCATTTTTAATTGTTAATTAGGTCACGGCACATCCTAGTGAAAAATAGATAATAGGACAAATTAGGCCTCGCCACCACGGACGCAATGATATTTGGTACTATGTTGTCCGTTTAAAAATAAACAAGCCACAGTAATAGAAGGCAGAATTTCTCAGCTTCCAATTTATTTAGCCACGATAAAAACTCCCCAATTTCTTAAGACTCCTTCGCACTTCCTGGTTGTAGATCACAACACAAAAATATTAATAACTCTGCTTAGAATTAACCTAGTCTTCATTGAAATACGTTGGATTCGTCTTGTCAAGATGTATCCTACTGTGAATGTGATGATTTCATAAGTAAAAAGCCTATTTTTAAATATTCTCTATATATGATTATGCTAGTACTACTACTAACGCCGGCTTCCTGGCCTAGAGGTTAGCGACTTTTCTCCGTAATCTCGTATACTCTCATAAGTAACGTGACGACGGTGAGAATCAGCAGTGGTTCGAATCGGGTCGGTAACTTACGTGGTATGTGAGCCGGCCGCTCATAGAAAGCAATGGCAAACTACTGAACGTAATCTTGTCAAGAAATCAACAATCAGCTGAAATGCCTGAAAGATGCTGATGACACTGATGTTGACAGCGATGTCCTGTAAGTAAAGGATATGCACAACATTTTTTTTAACTACTACTATAAGATAGGATACTTTATGTTTATGAATTGCATGTGGACAGACCACTTTATATGTATTTTACTAATAATATATTACTATTAAATGATATTACTATTATTATAAATATTATTATTTAATAATTATTAATTATTAAAACCAAAATATATTCATAAATATCTCACATAAATTTTATTTTTAAAATTCATAGACGTTTGAACTCTGACGACTCGACTCCGACTAGATAAGAATAAGATTCAGAAGCAAGAACCTTGTAAATATTAAATATAATATTATAATATAAGCTTCAATTTTATCTATCCAACCGACCAGATATCTTTATGACAACAATTCCAAGATCCAAGGGTTAGTTTCGGTTTAAAGATGATTCCTGCTACCAGTACCATGTAGTCTCCACAAGCCAGATGTGTATTAGCAACATCCAAGCAGACATCTAGCTCAGGGATTCTCAAAGCAGTTGTCGCGATCCCTTCGGCGGTGGCGTAAAAAAGGGGGTGGGGTGTAGGATGCATGTTTACCACCTTTTGTTACCAATACTCATATGTGTAGCAAAGAATAGCAACACCGCAACTTACCATGCATGTCGTGAGAGGTGACTCAGGGGGGTTGGGTACAACTGGCTAAATCAGCATTAGAAAAAACTTAAGCATAAGCTCAGGATTCAACGAGTTATGCCCAAGTATACAAAGCCTAACAAAGAGTTTTGTATAAGTGTGTTGAGTGCCAATGCTCCGTTTGGAGATAAGAAGAAGAAGAAGAAGAAGAAGAAGAAGAAGAAGAAGAAGAAGAAGAAGAAGAAGAAGAAGAAACGTTTAAAAATCATTGTATAGAGATAGTGCTCCTCCAGGACATTCGATTATAATCTTTTAACAATGAAATACCTAATACGTTTGAAAAAACATTATCAGTTCCAGGCCTAATCAAAGCCTGTCCGTAGTTTGTGCTAATCTCAATCATGGCCCGGTCAAAGCCTAATATGAAATCAGAATTGTTGAATCATAAGAGCGCTCACTCTTACACTTCTGATGTGTTGATGGCGAGGTAGCGGGTTCATACCATACACCGACCAGTTGGGCTAAAATGTTTACTTCTCTTCCTTGACTTGGGGACGCAAAATTGCAAGTACCTCAGAAGTTGGAGTGGGTTCGCCTGATGGCGAGGAATACTTGTAACAGGGAAAGACAACCCACATGCAAAATCAGACAGTGCACTCCACAGCACAAGAAGTAGTAGCACGTGTATGGATTACGCTTGAGTTCAAAGAGGACGAGAGACAAAAAAACAAAAAAGAAGAAAAACCAGTCTAATGTGTCTCTTCGCACATGTGAGAGTTCAGTGTTGATCGTGCACATCCAGTGCTTTCTGAGCTTGGAGAGGGGTGGGAGAGTTCTGCAACATAGTTCTAAAATCGATGGTACTTTAGTGCCGGGCCAGAGGAAAGTCTCTACACTAATCTCACGCCAACAGATGCATGCATTTTTCAGGGTGCAGATAATCTCGACACCATTCAACTCACAATCTTCCATATAATTAAACCAACCATCCAACAAATCATATAATCGTTATACATTATCTGTGTGAATCCTGATTTTAAACAGAAGATTCACAGAGTTTTATCTGATCACAGATATTTAAAAAGTTTGAGAATCCCTGATCTAGCCAGCCAACGCTAAAGCTATCATAAAGGTTGCCGGTATTGTCGATACTGAGTTCTTGTTGATAGATGTGTTTGAATGAATTTGTTAAATATATTTTCCTATAACACTTATAGTTAAATTAGTAATATATCATAACCAATTTTACTTAAATTGCTTATACCACAAACGGACTTGCTTGGATAGGGCTTGGGTTGGTCATGTTTTCTGCTCATATTTTGGGTATTTTTCATTGTCAAACGAGGAAAAGAGTGTTGAAGTGCAATATAGAACCTGTAATTTTATATGTATGTGAGGCGTGGACAATGAGCAGTCAAGCTGAAAACATCTGATGGCTGGGGAAATGTGGTTTCTGAGGAAAATGCAAAGAATACCATGGACAGATAGAAAAACCAATGAAGAAGTCCTTCAAGAAACAAATGAAGATCGTAAACTGATTAGAGACATTAGATGTAGACAGTCACAATTGTTATGAGAAGCCATGAATTGGAGAACTTGGTGACAACTGGCAAGATCGAAAGGAACAGACCAAGGGGAAGACCAAGAATTAAATACCTGGATGGCTTGGCCACGTGGCATGGTCGAGACAGAAACACGGATCTGATCCACGACTCTGGTGATCGAGTGAGATGGCAAAACATGACAGCCTACGCTTATCGGCATGACACATAATGAATGAATGAATTGTCAAAAGACTTCAACCCATAACAATATGATAACCATATAATAAATACGCGGAATCCAACTACACACGTGTCCACAACAAGGAAACAGGTAAGTCACTTTTATGTGGTCGTGCCAGTGTGTATTTGGCAGATAGTCACTATTTGTTGTTTGTTGTTTCTGTGCTGACGAAGACTTTGGCTGCAACGTTCATTTTATCACTTTTGATCGTGTTCTAATAAAGTTTACAGATTCTAATTCTCGTTTTGTGGTGATTAATTTTTTTTGCTTCCAAAGTTAGGTTTGTACTTCTCGGTTTGTTACTTGACCAAGTCGCACATCTATCTGCTGCCATGGGAAATATGCATGCTCTACGCAAATATACTTTTGTTGTTTTATCGCAGTGGTTCTCAACCTTTTTTTGGCCGTGCCCCCCTTCACCATATTATCAGAACGTCATCCCCCCCCTTTCATATTTCCTATCTAAAAATCCCCCACCCCTACACAGTATACGTAAAACTGGAAGGTAAATTTAATAGCATATACTAAAACAAGTCTAGACATCCACATAAAACATGATTTGTGGGTCTATTTACTTTATAAAATGAATTTTAGAAGAATGAGACGTACATAACTGTAAAGTATGAAGGGAAAAACAATCAATATCAAGTAATCGGTTCTTGTATTAACGCGATCTTGAAATGGTCTTCATTCCCCCCCCCCCTGGAAACCCTAACATACCCCCCTGGGGGGGGGATTCCCCACCGGTTGAGAACCACTGTTTTATCGGTTCCAGTTCATATATTGCAATTCCTTTCATTTCAACTGATTCTTTGCCAAATAAAATGTAGATTTGGATCAGACAAAGCTCACAATCAAACGAACGAACAAGTATTATAACGTAAATTTCCGTTCACAGAGCATTGAAATTGTGGAAGATACACAAAACAAATAACTCGGTGACCCTAGTATGGCGATATATCATTTTTCTGTCCAAATTTGAGGTCGCATTTGGCGGTATTTTATCCTTAATCTTCTTTTAATTTCTGTCATCGCATTTCCTTAGCCTGCCAGCGGTGAACCTAATATTTCAAACGGCTTACTGTGTCAACGTTAACATGCATAGCATCCGGTGTGTTGTTGCTGGGTTAGCGGGTTCAACCCATATACCGGTCAGCTGGAATAAAATGTTGACTTCTCGTCCTTGACTTGCGGACGTAAATTACAAGTACCTCAGATGTCAAAGTGGGTTGTCTGATGGCGAGGGGCACTGGTAATAGGGAAAGTTAATCCACAGACAAAAATAAGTCCAGGGCTGCTAGAAATAGTAGCACATATATGAACTACGCTTGAGTTTAAAAGGGAGCGAACGCAAAAAATATGTTGACATATTTGTTCTATCGGTTATCTTCTTTCGTTGGCTTGATCCAAATCGCCCGAGGCTTGCTTAGAACCCTCGGCTCTGTATGACGGGCAATTGTGAAACGCGTTTTACGAGCCCTTAAAGCGCAACGCCGGTTTCTTTAGACAAAGGCTAGCCGAATGATGCTGTGAACACACCGGCGGAAACCAAGGGGAAGCCGCCGTTGTACATCCCTCACTCATTATGAATCGACAATTCACACCGTTTGAGATAAACGGCGTAAATGGGTGTTCCACAGAAGCACCCTCGCACAGTAAGGAAAGTCAAGTTATAAGTTCGATTCCGGGCCCCTTCCTTCGGTTCATCATCATCATCATCATCATCATCATCATCATCATCATCATCAAGTGCCATACCGGCTGGCTAGATGTTAATGACTCTCCACAGATCTCGGTCTTTGGTTTTTCCGCTGCTGATATTCCTCCATGCCACCATCGCAATCCATCCACCATCATTTCTCTTGGTCTCCCTCTGCCTCTCTTCCCCTCGATCTTTCCAGTTGTCACGATGTTCTCCAATGCCTCTATTCTCATCATCAATCAATCAAGCAAGCATGTGCCATGCCGGAAAGCGTGGGCGGTCATGACTCGTCATTTCACTCGATCACCAGAGTCGTGGATCAGCTCAGTGTTCCTGTCTCGTCCATGCCATGTGGTCAAGCCATCCAGGTATTTTCCTTTCGGTCTTCCTCTTGGTCTGTTCCCTTCGATCTTGCCAGTTGTCACTAAGTTCTCCAATCCATTTCTTCTCATAACATGTCCAAAAAATTGTGACTGTCTACGTCTAAATTCTCTAATCAGTTTACGATTTTCATTTGCCTCCTGTAGTACTTGGTCATTGGTTTTTCTGTCTGTCCATGGTATTCTTTGCATTTTCCTCAGAAACCACATTTCTGCAGCCATCAGATGTTTTTCAGCCTGACTCAGCTCATTGTCCAAGTTTCACATCCATACAAAAGAACAGGTTCTATGTATCCACTCAACACTCTTTTTCTCGTTTCAATTGACATCTTTTTATTGGTCAGAATGTTTTTCATCTTGCTAAAGGCTACTTTCGCCATGGCGATTCTTGTTCTAATCTCTTCAAGGCATCTCCCATCAGATGTTATGACTGTTCCGAGACAATTGTACCGATTCACTAGTTGAAGAATATTTCCATTTACTTGTATATTACATTGTGGCACTTCTTCCTTCCTAGTGACGACCATAACCTGTGTCTTTTTACAATTTAATTCTAACCCCAGTTGCTCACTGTGTACAACAACCGCATCTCATCATATGACCCCAAAAAAGGCTGTTTTCCTCTTTCTTATTGTTGTATATAATGTTCTAGATTCATTAGCCTCTTTCATGCATTCGTTGTTAATTACTTTAGCAGTTCAGTGAACATTCGTCTCAGGAACCACATCTCTGTTGTTTCCAATCTCTTCCTAATTTGTTCATTTACATTCCAAGATTCACAGCCATACAGCAAAACAGGTTCTATATAGCACATCAGCACTCTTTTTCTTACAATCAATGATTGTGACCTATTGCATAAGATATTCTTTATTTTCTTAAATGTAGCCTTTGCTTGCCCTATTCTGCTCTTAATCTCCGATGTGCAGCTTCCATCTGATGTTATGAATGTCCCTAGATATTTAAAACTATCCACTTGTTGAAGAATTTTCTCTTCTATCTCTATTTCTTCTTTGGAAAATGAAGAGTATCTTGTGCAATAGGTCACTATCACTGAGTGTAAGAAAGAGAGTGCTGAAATGCTATGTAGAACCAGTTTTGCTGTATGGCAGTGAATCTTGGAATGTAAATGAACAAATTAAGAAGAAATTAGAAGCAACAGAGATGTGGTTCCTGAGACGAATGTTGAGAATTCCTTGGACTGCCAGAGTAACTAACGACAACTGCCTGAAACAGTCTAATGAAACTAGAACACTATATACAACAATAAGAAAGAGACAAACAGCTTTCTTTGGTCATGTAATGAGAAGAGAGGCATTGTAAAACATCGTGACAACAGGAAAGATCGAGGGGAAGAGAGACAGAGGCAGACCAAGAGAAATGATGCTGGATGGATTGAGACGGTGGCACGGAGGAATATCAGCAGCAGAGTTGATCCAGAAAACCAAAGACCGAGATCTGTGGAGAGCCATGAACGCCTACGCCAGCTGGCAGGACACTTGATGATGATCTCTATTTCACATTTGGGTGTCACCTTTTTCTTTGATATCACCATTGTTACTGTTTTCTTGATATTCAAGGAGAATCCTTTCTGTGCACTCTCTGTTGTTACTACAATGTCCAACAATTGGTGTAGATCTGTTGCATTACCCACCATCATTTTGTTCAGAGACCCTTCCTGGGGGTCGTCGCTAGAGCTACGGAGTTCGTGCATTGTGCGACGCTTTTGGCAGTTCGTGGAAAGAGACTGAGCCATATGGGATAAAACCCTGTCGACTTTTAAGTAGTTTTAAGCGACTTTTTCATTGAGGTGTACAATAGTGCTGAGGTAGCAATTCATCCTTCTGGCAATGGCCCGCGAGCTCATTACGACGGTCTCCAGCATACCAACGGCTCGTTGCATCAGTGTATGTTTGACGGTTGTTTGTTAAAAGATTCCGCCGCAACGTCGAATTTTATCACTCTGATTGCATTGAAGTAAAGCTTGCCTATTCTTC
The DNA here is from genome assembly GCA_963921405.1 of Cepaea hortensis. Classification (NCBI taxonomy): domain Eukaryota; kingdom Metazoa; phylum Mollusca; class Gastropoda; order Stylommatophora; family Helicidae; genus Cepaea; species Cepaea hortensis. The sequence goes on from OY992896.1 coordinate 85,627,365, forward strand.
TCTTAAAACTCAAAGATTTTAGCTATAGTGCCAGCGGTTGGGACATTTTTCGTTTTCTGTCTCGTCTGGTGTAAGATGGAGAAGAATTTTTACAGTAACCTGACCGGTTTCAACCAATGAAACGATCGCTAGGATGTGACGTTACAGCGGCTGGACCAATCAGCAGCGAGCAAGAAAGGAGAGAGGCAGGAGGCCGGTGACTGGCTCATTGTGAGAGAGGACATGGTCAGGCAAAGATCGTGAATCAAAGTAGGGTTTCTTTAGTTTGTACCAACTGACGGCATTTACCATCTGCCATGGCCGACACGGAAAATCAGTCTGAGGTTGAAGATACGCCGGCGCCTGAACAAAAAGTAGATCAAAAGGAAAAGAAAGTTATCGGTAGGTAAAACCGTTATTTAGAATTCGTGAAAGTTGATTGTCTTGTCGTTTTCGAGTTTTTCAAAACGTCCACCCCTTTTACACTTTTAGGACTGAGGTTGTTGCGGTAAAAACGGTTTATTTTAGCTGATTTATAAGAAAACTTGTCACTTTGTACCTGTAACATGTTGTGTTTTTGTTTCTGCAGCTACCCGTATTACAGGGACGGTAAAATGGTTTAACGTGAAGAGCGGTTATGGATTTATCAACCGGTGAGTTGTTTCACAGGAGGAAAAATGGTCGAGAGACTCCATGCTGAATGCTGTTTACTGTTGTATCGTCATGAGTCATGGTTTTAATGCACCTTGTTTCTTTGTTCGCAGCCGTTAACCACCACGTGACTTCATTAGTGAGTCGCTGTGAAGAAGAATTGGCTTGTCCCTTCTTAAGATCTTGAATTGTTTGGTTTACTGGCCCACCAGTGCTTACCTTTGCTGGTCTTGTCATAAGATTAATGAGGAAAGTTCGAGGAAACTCGTGGGGCCAGGCAGAGCAACTAGGTCATGACATGCAATGTCTCAGACATTGTCTGGCTGGGTCACTAGGTCATTTGTCTTATGGATTGATTCTCTGAATGTTGGTGAAAGTGTGTTGTAGGCTCACAAAGCTATGTGTGCACATTATGTGGGTTGATGGTTTACATTGAAGAATTTGCAAATAATGTCACATCAAAGTTGCATGACATAGTATTACCATTAGAATAGAGTGAGAACAATGTCCCCACTTTTGGACTAAGAAATGCTAATTAATGTATCACAGTAAAATAAGTGAAGTGGTTGTATAGTATAATAATTAAATTAATAGGTGGTTTATCAGCAAGGATTTAGTTGTATTTTTGGTGCTAGAAGCTTAGCTCTGGAGAACGTCCATCAATAAAAAATATTCCAGACTTTCTGGAATTGGTGTGATACGATAAAATAGAACTGTCACTGTCATACGCCTCAACAAATAACTGTTTCTTAGTACAGAATGACCTGTCATGCCATAAATTATATGCTGAAATTAACATATTTTAAGAGTCTTAACACACTGATCTTTGAGGTGCATAAAATAACTAGGCTTGTCACACTTTACTAAGAAGAGGAACAGAAGATAATCAAAGGATTTTTTTTTTTTGATGATTGGAAGATGGGAAGAGAAAAATATTCACTATATGATTCAAAGGTGTGTAGAAATGAGACCTGGAAGGATTGAGCATAAGTCTGGTTATAGACAGTAAGAATGTGAGAAAGGCTTCTGACTGCATTAAGTGTACATACATCATAAAATGTCATCTTGAATTTGGTGAATAGTCTGGCACCAACAGACAATCATCAATGTATAGCACTGATATACTTTCTATCATCTTGATTGATTGATCATAGAATGTGTGTGGCATTGATTGATTATAGAACATCTGTGGGTTGGATTGGTTGATCATAGAATGTCTGTGTGTGGGATTGATTGATTATAGAATGTCTGTATGGGAGTGATTGATCATAGAATGAATATCTGTGTTTGGGATTGATTGATCATAGCATGTGTGGGATTGGTTGATCATAGAATGTCTGTGTGTGGGATTGGTTGGTCATAGAATGTCTGTGTGTGGGATTGATCATGGAACGTCTTGTGTGTGGGTGCTGATGCCAGGACTGAGAGATGTCGGTCTCAAGCTCAGATTCAAGGTCAAATCCCAGCACAGGGCTGGACATGTTTACAGAAACAGTTGGTGGAAAACATCACATAGTCTCAGATCTCTCGGATAGAGAGATTGGATATCTGACCTTATTGGAGGACCAAAAAAAAAAACTCCTTTTTTGGCAAAATTGCCATAGAAGCACCCTAGGAGCCAGTTATCTTTGATGGCATGTGAATAGAGTAAACCTTGGAGAAATGCTTGTCAGAGTTGGCACTGACCTTGGCTAAGTTGGAGGTGCATAAGTAACTTTGATGTACTCGCAGCTTGCAAGAACAAAGATAGCACTGTTCCACCAGTCCCTTGAAAGGATTGTTCTTTGTAGGCCTGGAGTTTGTCCTGTAAAGAGACTGGTGATCACAAGTGTCCTTTTTGTTCTTTGTATGCTGAGTTTGTCCTCTTTACCCTTGAGACACAAAGGTGTGAATGAAATCATGTGTTATCTCCATTTTGAGGGAAATTGTGTGTCTCATTTCAATTATCTAACTAAAAGCTTGGGGTTGGCTAAGCTGAAGTGTAATAATAGCTATCAAAGTTTATTGTGACAGAATAAGCCAGAATTACAAATGTTAGGAGTAAAATTGTCTATCCACCTTCCACAGCGACGATACAAAGGAAGATGTTTTTGTTCACCAAACGGCCATTGTCAAGAACAACCCAAGAAAATATCTACGTAGTGTTGGAGATGGTGAAAAAGTAGAGTTTGACGTTGTTGAAGGAGAGAAGGTAAATCACACAGATTATATTTGTTTAGATCCATTTAACTATATTAAACCATTTTTAAAAAAAAAACACATAAATACAACTATGTGTATTGCTGTTAAGGAGTTTACATTGTTTGCAGTTAATATTAATTCATGATTGTAAAAACTATCGTAAAACAGCGGTTCTTCTCTGGACAATTATGATGCTAGTAAGTGCCAATTAGTAACTTATGAATATGAGGCTTGTGTGGTGTCTTCATACACTAGTTAGTCCTTTAGGGACTGGTAGAGGTCAGATGTGGTACCGTCATCCTTGACTTTGGGACATAAATTACAAGTACCTCTGTAGTCGGAGTGGGTTCGCCTGATGGCATGGGACACTGTTAATAGGGAAAGCTAATCCACAAGCAAACTTAAGTCCATCACTACTATAAGTAGTGTGTATGTCACTACTATAAGTAGTGTGTATGGACTATGCTTGAGTTCATAACGAGCAAGCGCCAAAAAAAATGTGCCTTTGTTTGTGGAGATCACAGGTTATTTTTTTTAATCCTAGGAGTTTGTCCTCTAATGGGAATGGTAGTCAGTGTCTTTTCTTTGCTGGGTACTTGCTGATGGCAGCGCCTGGTTGTACAGACATCGTATGATGCGAGAGAGCTGTGGTGGCCTGATTGTACAGTACTTGTACTTGTCAGATCAGTACTTGTCTATCGGTGCTCAGATTATTTTCAGGCCAGTATAGCTTTAGATCAACTCAACCATGGAAACTAAGTAGTGGGTATTTCTCAAGGAGGAATGGCACTGAGTAGGCAAACACCACCACACTTTGACCTAAATATGCCAGGGTTTTCTTTGACCTCAAGGGCCTCTTGCCACGTATCTTTGACTTGCTTGGGCTGTGCTGCTGTGCCATATCTTTGGTAGCCTGGATGTTTACTTTCCTACTTCCCATTTATTTTTTCTCCATATACTTTTTGGCAAACTCTTCATTCGGCCCTTCATGAATTTTTGATAGTCCCACACGTTAGATATGCTAAATGTTGTCCATCCGCTCCATTTTTCTACGTCTGACAATTAGTAGCATGCTGTTGACTTGTTGATACTGTTATCTGTAAAAAGATCTGGAATGTTTGTAGTAGCTTTCAAGGTTTCTACTTCTGTTGTGAACTTTTAGACTTATTGCTGATGCACATTTATATTTCATAATGGGGTGAATATCTGTAAGCATACTTTACTGCAATTCTTCTGCCCTTAATCTCTGATTGGAGTATAGGCCCTCAACCTTGTTCCTATCAGTTGCTATCTTCTGCAGTTTCCATGTCCCCCCATATTCATCTCTTTCATTCTGGTTTTAGGTCTCCCACTGTTTTGTTTGCCCTGGGTGCCCTTTCCAGTATCAGCAGCTTGGCCTCAGCTCTTGATTTACTAGAATATCTAGTTCTCTCTTAAATGCATTACTGATTCTGCCATACAATTTTAGCCCAGTTTTGCACTGGCACCAATTGAATATTTGTAGTTTAATAATTTTGTTCTGCAGTTATCTGACCATAATATTGTATATCTTCCTATAGGGCAATGAAGCTGCCAACGTTACAGGACCAGACGGGGCAAATGTCCAAGGCAGCAAGTACGCTGCTGACCGCCGTAGGTTCAGAAGGGGTGGGTGGTATCCACCATATCGTGGGAATGGACGGGGTGGCAGACCTAGACAGGTAAATGTGTATCTAGTCTTGATGTCAGACTTGTCTGTATGTTATACTAGATTACATGCTTGTAATGCGTAGCTACACAGCTGCATATGCTACATTAGTAATGTTATCATTGTCTTCCCTGTCAGTTGATGCATATTCTTGACCATAGTGCAGTTGACCCAAGAGTGCCACTTTGTCATGCAGCTTTTTAAAATTCCATCTGGTCAGGAGTGCACCATGCCACACCTAGTCATGTATTTGTCTAGCTCAGGGTACACTGTCTTTTGGACTCCATCCGACATTGACTTGCTGTAAACAGATGCCATACATAGAAAGTGCTTACTAGCTAGGTTGTATTTCCTAACCTTGCCATTGCACTACCCTACAGCCTTCGTTGTACATGTCCAACTGCCTTGTGATTTTTAATTTGTAAATCTTGCACACAGTATTTCTTGTATGTCTGCCCATGTCTACTTGTATTTGTTTCCCTCGGTGTCAGGAGGTGTACAGTTTGATATGTAGCACTTTGATATGTACTTCATGAATAATAACCAGTGTATGCTATCTGTATAGTCTGGCAGTCTTTCCATTGTTGGGCATTTGCTGACTGTTCCATACAAGGCTCAGCAGCAGCTTCTGCTGGCCTGGTTGTACAGACACAATCTCAGTATGTGAGAAAATTGTGGTGGCCTGGTTGTACAGACACAATCTCAGTATGTGAGAAAATTGTGGTGGCCTGGTTGTACAGACACAATCTCAGTATGTGAGAAAATTGTGCTGGCCTGGTTGTACAGACACAATCTCAGTATGTGAGAAAATTGTGGTGGCCTGGTTGTACAGACACAATCTCAGTATGTGAGAAAATTGTGGTGGCCTGGTTGTACAGACACAATCTCAGTATGTGAGAAAATTGTGGTGGCCTGGTTGTACAGACACAATCTCAGTATGTGAGAAAATTGTGGTGGCCTGGTTGTACAGACACAATCTCAGTATGTGAGAGAGCTGTGGTGGCCTGGTAGACAGTTTATCCTGCTTGCCTGTTGTACAGACACAATCTCAGTATGTGAGAGAGCTGTGGTGGCCTGGTCGACAGTTTATCCTGGTTGTACAGACACAATCTCAGTATGTGAGAGAGCTGTGGTGGCCTGGTAGACAGTTTATCCTGCTTGCCTGGTTGTACAGACACAATCTCAGTATGTGAGAGAGCTGTGGTGGCCTGGTCGACAGTTTATCAGTACTTGTGCCCATTGGTGGTCAGGATTTACTCAGGCCAATACAGCTTTTGATCAACTCAACCATGGAAACTAAGTAGCGGGCGTATCTCAAGGAGGAACAGCACTTAGTAGGCATTATCTAAGTTTAAAAAGACCTGGCGGCGGCATTATGCACGGTGTACCTGTGCGGGCTGTTGGTTTGTCAAGACTCCTGTCTGTTCCACTATAAACAAGGGGCAGTGAGGAGCGTTTTGTGTAATTTTTACTGGCACAGGAATGGAGCATAATGGGGATGGCCCTTTGCTGTGAAGTTGGAACCGCGACTGACTAGCTAAAAAGATCTGGACACAGCCATCAGCAGGAGTGATGAATACCATCAGATGTTTCTCCAGAAGTCATCCCAAGCAAATGCTGCACTCAACTTTCTTACTCTAGCGCATGGGAACTTGCCATGAGAACAAACACATGATAAACATATCAGACATTGAGGGGCAAGCAGAGACTTGTCTTCTGTGCTGGTTACATTGAGCAGTTATGACAACTATAGTTTGTTGCCTATTTTGAATGAGGGGTTAATACTGTCTCAGAAATTCACAATGCAATCCTGTAGTGAATTTTTACGCCATAAATAAAATATTGCACAATTTCTTGCTTGTCATCATATTTTTTCACCTAACATAATATATACGTCTGCCCCGGGAAGGTTAACCCGGTCAACAAATGCCCGCAGAAGTCGGATGTGTTGGCTTAACGGCGCAAGAACACAGCTCTGCTGTGTACAGGCACAACGCAATCACCTCCGGAAAAAAAACTCCGGATGAACGCAGAAGAAGAAGATATATACCTCTGCAGTGTGCACCTGATGAGATGCAGTGAAATATGCCAAGCAAGAAATTGTGCAAAATTTTATTTATGGCATATGTTTAATACTGTCTGTAAATTCCATCAGGCTTAATACTGTCTGAAACGTAAATTCCATCATTCTCTCATGCTGCTATTACCTGAAACTAGATCTATCACTGCCTGTAGACTGACTGGCTGTTTCTTCACGGATCGATCACTAACTACATCATTAAGAATCTCCTTTCAGAGAGGTATCATTTTGGTGTAAAATTATTTTGATTGAATCTTCCTTCATTGCAAATTATTTCTTCTTCGTTCATCCGGAGTTGTTTTTTTTTTGGACGTGATTGTGTTGTGCCTTTTAACAGCAGAGTTGCGCTGTTAGGCCGACACATCCGACTTCTGTGGGCATTTGTTGACCGGGTTAACCTTCCCAGGAGTTTTGTAAGACGTTTGACTCTCACTGTTGTGGTGTACCCCCATCCCAGCTGGCCCATTTAGAACAGCCAAAGACAACGGTCAGCCCTTAAGGGAAGGCAGGGGCAGACCATGGGCATTCCCCGCCATCCAAGGAGGCTTCCATAATTGCAGAGCCGACACATAGCGCTCTGGTACTGGGCTCACCCAATTCTTTATTCTCAAATCCACCAAAAAATAATCACATCAGATGTCAAACACCCTTGTCATCTCTGAAATGTCAGAAAGTAGGTATTGTTGAAGACATTCCCCAAAGAGGCTGCAGAATCAACTATAAAATAAAACCAGATTTAATTGGCTTTTAACACATTATGGTAACTAAATATAGCCCATGCTGCCATCTTGTTTCATGTTCATGATACTTTGTTTGTTGTCTTTTACAGAGCTTTGAGGAAGAGGAGGGTCCTCTACTTGAGTACCCCAGTCCCAGGGGCAGGGGACGGGGAGGCAGACCTTTCTATCAGAACCGACGATATTTTGGACCACCTCGCCGTGGTGGTGGTGGGGGAAGACAGTATTTGGAGGTAAGTTTATGAATTAGTTTCTTCTGTGTGGTATACCTTTGATCAGGTAATTATCCCATGTTTTGAGCAAATGAAATAAGTTCCAATACTTTATTCTATAGATTATCAAGCAGGAAAGCATCTCTGTTAGCATCAGTCTGAGAGTCTTATTTACAAACGAAAGAAGTTGGGGATGGGATGTACACATGCACGCAAGCATTTTAGTGCCCATAGCTGTGGGCACCAGTAGCAGGAAAGTTAAAAAATAGCACATATCTTTAGTGCAAAGATTGAATTGAGTAATGCTACGAGCATTAAGTAAATGAGACGATGGTGGAAAGTGGCATTCTGTGTGAGATGTTTGTTGCTGATGTATCTACACTCATGGGGACTTCATTTGACCCACACGCACGGGACCAAGGTGCACATTTTATTTACTACATTGATCTAGTCACATTCACCAAACACATGCAAATAATGGCAGCAAATTGTGCTCACATTAACACATACATCATTTGACATGAAGGCAAAATAACAAAGCTCTTGCAGCTGTGTTGTGTCACAACTTGCAGCTGTGTTGACACAGTATAACCTCTACTCATCTTTCACACACCCTGACTACAGATCTTTGTTCTACAAGCTACACTATTGTTATAGTATCTGTCCATATTTCTTCATTGGCTTCTCAATTTCATTCTTCTGCTGTGACTTATTTAACAAACTTAAAAGTTCTGAAGGATGGGCAGTCCGCTGACTCGATAGTAAGACAGTAGAAGGTATTAAATTAAGACCAGAACTGCTACTCAGGGTCTGAAGAAACAACGGACACTTGAGAAGATATCTGGGTATCTGCAAAAGACCTGAAGAGATAAGGAATGCTATTGTCATTAGCTATGAAAATGTGCAGGATCAGAAATGACCTTGTCAAACAACCAGATTGTTTCATCTCATCATGTTCCTCTTGTACCTTGCGGTGTCGAGGTGAAGTATAAACAGCGGGAGAGTGCTGCAGTGTCTAGGTGAAGTATAAATAGTGGGGGAGTGCCCGGTTATGGGCTTCACTTATCAGTATTCTCATGGACTCTGTTATTCCATGTGTCCATAGTATACGTCAGTGGTTCTCAACCGGTGGGGAATTCCCCCCCCCCCCCCCAGGGGGGAATTTCAGGGTTTCCAGGGGGGGGGGGGGGAGAAATGAAGACCATTTCAAGCTCGTGTTAATACAAGAACCGATTACTTGACAGTTTTTCCCTTCATACTTTACAGTTATGTATGTCTCGTCCTTCTAAAATTCATTTTATAAAGTAGACTCACAAATCATGTTTTATGTGGATGTCTAGACTTGTTTTAGTATATGCTATTACATTTGCCTTCCACTTTTACGTATACTGTGTAGGGGTGAGGGGATTTTTAGACAGGAAATATGAAAGGGGGGGGGGGGGGAGAATGACGTTCTGAAAATACGGTGAAGGGGGGGAACGGGCCAAATTTTTGATAGGAAGGGGGGAAGGGGGATGGCGTTCTGAAAATATAAGTGAAGGGGGGAATGGGCCAAAAAAGGTTGAGAACCACTGGTATACGTGGTCGACCTCTTCCTCTGCTTCCATCTGGTCTGTACATCATTGCTTGTTGTGGTATACTGTTAGTTGGTAACCTACTTGCATGGCCAAACTATTTGACTCACTGCCTTCTAATAAAATCTACCGCTGCTATAGTTATGCACTTTAGTCCTGATTTCTTCATTTCTGATCTGATCTCTTCTTGATATATTGAATATTCTTCTCAGGAATCTCATTTCTATTGTGATTTTTCTTTTTTCTTTTTCTGTCATTGTCCAGGTTGGTAGGAAGATTGTGTTGTAAAGTGATTTCTTAGTAGCTATTGATACATGTTCTTTAGTATTGGTGCCATATGTTTGTTTGCCTAATTTGCATCTATTTTCAATCTCGTCTTCTGATTTGTCATTTGATGATATTATACTTCCTAGGTACTTAACTCTTTACTTGTTTCAGGAGATGTTCGTTAAGGTGAATTGATGTTTTTTTCTTCTTTAGTTATTGTCATTACCTCTGTTTTGCTTGTGCTAATTTTCATGTTATGTTCCCTACACATTTTGTTTAGACTATACTTGTGGTCTTGTAATTCAGCTTCTGATTTTGCTATTAGTACTTGGTCATCTGCAAACTGGAGTTCTCTTTTGCAGATGGTTCTTCTTCTGTGTTCTCATCATGTGGTGTTCTTGTGGCCTCTGCTTGGCTGGTTTCTTTACATATGTTGTCTATACATGTTATGAACAAGAGAGGGGACAGGACACAACCTTGTCGTACTCCAGATCTTATGGTGAAGGGTTCTGAGTGTCCTCCAGTTGCTCTCACTATGCATTCACTGTTGTTGTATAAACTTCTACATAGGTTTGTTAGATGTTTACTCTCTGTATTGTTTAAGGATTTCCCACAGCTTGTTTCTATCTACTACTATCAAATGCCTTTTCTTGGTCAACAAAGGCTAAGTACAGTGTTTCATTAAATTTGATTGATTTTTCCATAAGTTGTCTAAGAGCAAAAATGGCATCTTTGCATCCTTTGTTTTTCCTAAATCCAAGTTGTTTCACTTAGCTGGGGTTTTATAGTAGTTCGTAATCTTTTCTCAAGAATTTTGCAAAATATTTTCCCAGTGCGATTCAAAAAGGGAAATGCCTCTGTATTGTGTGCAGTCTCTTTTGCTGCCTTTGTATTTCCAAATTGGAAAGAAAAAACCCACCAGATTGTGTACTGATGAAATAAGTCATATTGCATGCAATAACTCTCTTATAACAGTTGTTAATTCATGTTTCTCTGTCCCCAGCAGGACCAGGGCGAGTATCCCCTTCAGCGAGATCCAGGATTTAGAGGCCGCCGTCCATTCTACCGGCGCTACTATGGCCCACCTCCCACCCGAGGCTACTACGATAGTTACTACGGTTACCAAGGAGGACCTTCTAGGGGTGCCCCTCGACGAGGACGTGGCCGTGGTGGCTTCCGCAGAGGCAGAGGGGTAAGGAAACATTGACATTGTGATCGACTTTCAGCGGTAGTAATTCCTGTGTTTCACTTACAGACTACTGACCCTTTCTGTTTCTTTGATTCATTGTAAGTGTTGGTAACTTAAAAAGAAAAAAGTTGCTTAAAAGTTGACAGGGTCGACTTCATTGCACCGGGTTTTATCTTATATGGCCGTCTCTTTCCGCAACATGGGCTGCCGAAAGTGTCTCACAAAGCACGAGCTCCGTAGCTCCAGCGATGACCCCATGAGTCTCAGAAAAATGCACTCGTGAACCGAAGGATGCGGCCCGGAATCAAACCCACAACCTTCGGAGCCTGAGTCAGCTGGCTTGACCACTTCGCCACGGAGACTCCCAAGTGTTGGTATCTTGATTCTTTAGCAGTCATTTACTCCATATCTATCCTGGTGCAAGTAATACGGTGCAGCTGATACAATTTATCCTTGTAGGGTTGCTTCTTTGGCTCATATTTCCATTCTTCTGGAGTTTTGTTGAATGTGCAATGGAGGTTGGTTTGGGTCTGTAGTGTTTTGGTATTTTTTCAGCTTGTTCCTTTCATTCTGAGGTTTCTGCCTGGCTTGTGTCATGCTCTGGTCTGAAATCTTTATTTTTCTCTTTTCTTTATTTTCTCTCTTTATCTTCATGGCTTGTTTTGGGAATGACTCTTAAAATTTTAGACCAATGAGGCTTAACAAGGTTCCCTCTGAAGTTCATCTTTTTCATTTTCCATGATCGCACGATGGGCTTCCATTTACTAAAGGACTATTTCTGTTCTTCTGGACAGGCTACTGAGATTTATTAGCTGGATGAGTCACTTTTGTTTTTGCATGAGAAGTAGCTTGCAAGTCTGTAAAAATGGTTGCAAGAAGAAATGTTGGTTGTGCTTTAAAATTGCAAGTTTTGCCTGCTGGAAGAGAATGTTGCTGTGTGGTGTGTACATTCCATTGGCTCACTTGTAGCCTCTACAATTGCCCCTTGAGCGTCTGACAAAGCTAGTTTTACTCTGGCTCATTCTTTTTTTTAGGTTATTGCTGGGGCTTCTAGTACTGGACTCGACAGTTCTGGGTCTGTGTGATTTTGGTGTAATTTTCTCGTTTTGCTACGTAGTTATGCTTGCTTACGTTATATATAATAAATATATAATGTTTGTGATGAGTGAAAAGCTTGTTCCAAAAGAGAGAAAGCCAGTCCTACTGGGACTGATTGGGATAGATTCAGTTAAAACATGTACTATAATACTTAGCAACATAAAAATATTTGTGGAAAGTTAAAATAAAACAATATTGCAGGTGACTACTGAGTCCATTCCAAGAGGATCAGAGAAAATTACAAACCATACTGGACAAAACTAAAAATTCTGGAGGACAAAAATGCCAGGAAGACAGCACAGAGGACAAACTGAAGTGAACATTATCTAAAAGAAAATTTAAGGAAATGAGATTGTTCAAGACAAAACTTAATGCATACTGGAGAAACTAAATTATACTGTGGGAAGAGAGAAACATTGAAGAGAAAACGTAAGTATTAAAGTTACTAGTGGAGCTACGGAAGTGTGATCGTTTCAAAAACTTATTTACCTGGACAATTGTTTAAGATTCAGCAGTGGCAGTTTTATTTACCCAACCTTATAGTAATATGGGCTCCAAGTCGTTTTCAGAATTTTCTGGAAATTATCTGAAAGGTAAGGAAACTGGTTGCTGGTCTAATTGATATGGTCTCAGCAGACGTGCTAAAGGCCTTACCTTTTCCTGATATTGTTGGTTATATATCTGCTTGTAACTCTGCATGAATGAAAGCTGAAGTGGTGATGTTCTGGCGTGTGCGGTGATTGTATTATTTGCTGTTTTCTGATAGTTGCTCATTTCTTCCACAGAGGCAAGCTGGCAGTGACAACTTGACGCCCAAAGCCGAGTCAAGCAATGACAATGTGAAGTCTGAGCCCTCATCTACCACCGTTGAGAGCAAGGAGGACTGAATAATGGGACTAACTCAAACAGCTAACAACTTGTCCAACTAACGACTAAGTTTTTCTTTCCTCGTGTGTGTCCATTCATGTCTGTGAGACAACCCAGTGACTCGATTGAAAACAACCGTGCAGGATTTGAACACCTACCATGTGGTTGGTAATCATCTGGGAAACAGGGCTGGCTCTATTGTTTTATGTCTGAAATTACTCTTCCTAATTCAAAATACAACCACCTAATCAAAACACATTCACCAGAGGAAATCTGCAGATAGGGTTTTCTCAGCACCTCAGTGACAGACATATCTCAGTACAGACCATATTTCTACAATGAGACCGTTTATTATTATTATTGTTAGGTTTTCGTTAATTCAAACAGCACACGGAAAGCGTTATGTAGTCGGAGGCTAGTGTTTTCAGCTATGCAATTTTAACATATTTTTAGTAATTGTTAGATTTTCTTTAGTATTTCACATGTTCAAAGACAAAGACTGGCAAGTTAGATCTTTCACATAAATGTACGAGAGTAAGTTATTTTGGTGTTGAAATTGTTTTCTTGAACCAAATGCATGTGCTTATTAAACGTTTTGATAGGTCTTCAGTGCATTGTTGAGTAGTCTTATGTATTTGTGTTGCCAGTGTGGTTCATTTGTTGTTACTTAAATTGATAGTTGTGCTGTTGTTGTTATTAGGTGGTGATAATGATGGACCTCTGTGGACTTAAGAATGTCTAGGTCATCGGGTTCACACACTGGTAAAGCTCGCTCTTACAGAATGTCTGGTGACATAACTGAAAACATTCCATGTAGGCAATCAAACATTTATTCCTTTCCCACATTACCACGTTGTACAGACAAGTCCTCATACATCTCTGATGGTGTATATCACTGATTATCCAGGGGGCTTCCATATTAATGTCCTTGTGTTTTTAGGTACCCCACTATTCGGTTCTCGCCCTGTGAGTTCTGGGGGAAAGAGAGCTCCTCTACATTCACTGAGGGTTACTAATAGACTAAGTACACAAAAGTCACAAATATGTTGCATGATTTATTGTCTGGCACATATCGCCGCATCTCATGTGCATCCTCTGGACGTGGGGCAATCAGTCACTGTGAAATCTTTGTCGGTACAACCCCCCTGTTTTAGATGTAATTGTTACGGCCTCGGTGAATTGGGGTTATTGTCGAATACAGTATGTTTTTTCTTTAACTGTATGGCTGCAAATTTAATGGCAGAGTTTTGAACTTCTATAGCCCGTGGAGCATATGGAGAATATAACACCACCAGGGAATCAAGAGGTGAAAAAACTGAGCTGGGTAGAACAAGCATTGAGAAGATTGATTATAAATACTGTAACTGGAAAGTGTCTATAATCCACAGGGTCGGCCAAATTAGGGGGTGGGGCATTAAGCATGCATGGTCAGAGACTAGACAAGGCACTGATGTGTATGCGGGTTACATCTCCGGTGCCACCTAGCTGTTTGCAAGACTTCATACACCACGGATGAATGGCCATCATTGGGTTTGACTGAAATGGCATGGGATCTTGTAGTTGGTGGCCAGACGCCATTATCGCTTTGGGGCTGCTGACAGCATCAAAGAACCAGCTGGAAAGTTTGAAGCGCATACAGAATGTGGCCATGTGGATGACCCTGGGGTGCACAAGGGGCACACCAATTATATGCATGAGGCATATCCGTTGCACTACCAGCAGTTGCGGACAGACACAGTGTTCTTCAAGCCAATTGGTACATAAGGGTTGCTGCAAACAGGGATTGCCCCCTGCATGAAGCCATGGATGTAGTCAAAGGTCAGTGCTGAGAAGAGGCAGGTCCTGGGTATCACAGGCAGAAATATTTATCATCCAGGTGTGTGACTGCTCCACGAGTGGGTAAAAGTACCAGAAGACATAGACTGGTAATTTGGTCACACTGGGCCGTGAGTGCAGAGTGGACAGCAGGCTACGAGGTGCAACAACTAATTCAGGGCAACACATATCAAGGTGACTGGTCTATACAGATGGGTCAGTGGCTGAGATTTTATTCCGAGGGCTGATGGGCGATGCTTGAAAAAGAAGTCTGGCGCATGAGATTACAACATTCAGAATGAGAATGGAGGTGTTCCCCCGATGCCTCCACCTTGCCGCGGTGGGGGAGCTTGCGTGCCCCATTGACCCCATGTGCTTGTCGATGGATGAAAAAAACTACGTATCGGGCAGCTTATGGGATAGGGGCCAGACTAAGCGAGACACAACCTGCTGCTCTGCAGGTAGACTGAGGATAGCAGTCAAAAGTTTAAATCAGGCGCACGAAGGCAGACGTTCTTGGTCCGGACACATACTCTAAGGCTCTCTGTCGAGGGTTGTGGCTGAACGCTTCTAAGCCACAAACCCTCGGATGTGAGAGCCGGGCCGATACCCACCTACCGAAAAATGGAGGTGAGATACTGAGCACGCTACATGCCTAGTTCAGATACTTGTCCGAAGGCTCTCAGCCGGGGGATATGAGAGGACCTGGCGTATTTCTCGCTCACCTCTGCACGGAGGTAAGGTGCTGAGCCGGCAGCACATGTAGCCTAAACCTCGTGAGTACAAAAAGGTAGAAGTGCCCCAGTCGAATGAAAATGGTTACGAAAACTGTCTGTATCTAACTCATAGAGTCTAGACAAAGGTGGAAAAACGTCTCAATAACAGGAAATGGAACGCACGGCTAGCGAATCCATTGTGTGGTCTGAAGTCCAAAGCGAAAGCTTACCTAGTGGATGTCGCCCGCAGACTGACGTTCCTGGTGTGTACTTGAGCGACCAGCGGCAGGCGAAATGCCCAACACATGGAAGTGAGGAACTAAAACAGCCATGAGCAGGATGTGGCAAATCCTCGGGTGAGCCCAGTCTCAGAGCAATATGTGCCGGCTCTGCAATTATGGAAGCCTCCTTGGATAGCGGGGAAATGCCCATGGTCTGCCCCTGCCTTCCCTTGAGGGTTGACCGTGATGTCGCTGACCGTTCTACTTTTACCAGCTGAGATGTGGGCGACACCACAGCACTAACAGTCTAACGTCTCTCGAAACCCCGGGAAGGCTAACCCGTAAAGATGCCTGCTGAAGTCGGGTGTGCTGGCCTACGGGTGCAAATAAATCAGGCACAACGCAAAAAACGTCCGAGTGAAATGTCTTTCGTGCTAGGAACAGCTCTGACTACCTAGTTTCCGAATGTCGCTCTTGTTCGGAACAGCTCTAACTAGGTAGTTTCCGAATGTCCGTCGTGCCTGGAACAGCTCTGAAGGGTACAACGACAAGCACATGTCCGAACCGAAAACTCGCTGAGTGGATACCGTCTGCAGACCTTTCTGTTTGTGTGGGAACGGCCCGGGGCGTACGAAATGCCCAATATATTGAAGTGAGGAAATGAAGCAGCCATGAGCAGGACGTGACGATTCCCTCGGTGAGCCCAGCACCAGGGCGCTATGTGTCGGCCCTGCAATTGTGGAAGCCGCCCTGGATGGCGGAAAATGCCATGGACTGTCCCTGCCTTCCTTGAGGGATAACCGTTAAGTCTTCAACCGCTCCAGCCGGCTGTGTTGGCCTGCGGGTTTCAGCCCAAGGGCGCATAACTTAGACACACCGCAATCACATCTGAAAAAACACTCCGGATGAACGCAAAGAAGAAGAAGAATGGAGGTGGAAGCAGTAACAGCAGCCTTCCAATGGTTGGACTAGACCGCTGCGGACCAATTACAGACTCAGAGTATGCTTAGTAAGGTGGACAAAGAAATGTTTTTTTTTGGAAAAAATGGTTTGTCTCGCTTCAGAGGTTATAGATTGTGAGAATTGTATAGATTTTCTGTCCTGCTCATGCGGGAGAGATTATTTTGGGCTGCACGAGAGACACCAGCTGTGTAGCAATGAGATAGCTCCTTGACTTCCCGACCATGAACCACAGGATCAAGATCTGGAGAGCTCGTGCATACTTAAGAATAAGTGCAGATGAGCAGCGCCCTTTGCATGAGCATATATTCAGAGAAAAGGGCAACATGCTAAAGAGGGACAAATCATGGATGGGTCGGGTGGAAGATGTCGTCAGACAGGTCTGCAGTCTTACCAGTATCAACCCCGGCAAGGAATGGGTGCCGGTGCCTCCAGCTTTTAAGTGCACTTTCTCCTGCATTATCACACTCGACAGACGGTGCAGAGAACTATGCCGTTGTCAATGCAGAAGTCAACGCGCTCATCAGTGTACACTCAGACAACCCCGAAGTGCTCATCTATACAAATAGATCTGTTGTAAAGCAGCAAAGAAGTGCGGGGGAATTTACAGCCCGTTCAGCGGGCCGAAACGTTCAAGAATCCAGTGGTGCCCATTCCATGACCACGAGCAGCATGACGATGGAAGTGATAGCAGTAACACAGGCTTTCATATGGCTAGAATCACAGCATTATACCAACGTGTGTGTACTAACTGACTGAATGCGCATGATTTGGAAGGTCGATGCAGGATCTGTGCGTAGACAGTGGCCTGAGTCGCTGCGGAAGTCTGTTGTCCTTAAAGTCACCTTCATCTTCGTCCCGGGACTTGCGGGAGTCGAGGGAAATGAACGAGCTGATAAACTGGCTGGCTCTGCACCCCCTGCAGATGGCCAGCCCATGGATCGCGCCGGTGTTACGAGAACAGAGGACTTTGACGTCAGTGAATCCACTCCACGCATACACTTACTGGACTTACAGGCATGCATCACCATACTGGCCCTCATTCGCCGATGAATTTTTATAGGTTTCACATCTTCACTGATAAAAAACGGGTAACAAAATGCTGCTCCTCTTTGATGCATGTCAAACGTGGGGCGGCCATCGTTAAGCTGTCCTTGTGATGGTATAGTGTTCGTCAGCACCGTGGTGTCGACTGCTTAACCCACTTGACATCCTTAACAACGATATTAACAGGTTATAAGACAATGGCTTGGTTACTGTAATTTCTATCACACTTTTAAGGTTTTCATTTGAAGCCCCCTCGTGTTTGCGGAAAGGTTTGATAGCAACAAGTCTGGAGTAACTACAGGACATGATAGATACAGTGGTTGTAGAATGTCAAAAAATGGGACTTAGTTTGAATAATAGAAAGACAGGAGCCAATGTATATCAAAGAAACAGATTGTCCCTAAATGTGCAGTTAAAGTTAATTACGTTATTTTGGTGCTAGTATAGAAATAAAGGTATCTGGACACAAGGATAATATCAGATGAAAGATATATTACAGAGATAACGAACAGAATATGACAAGCAAAAACTGCATTCTATAAAATGAAGAATATTTTGTGCAGTAAGTCCTTGTCCTTGAAAGTTAGAAAAAGATTTCTTGCATGTTAGATAGAACCAATTCTAACATACGGCTGCGAATCCTGGACAACTAGTAAACAGGCGAAAAAGTCCATAGAAATGGAGATATGGATTTATAGAAGATTGCTTAAAATTAATTGTACAGCCAAATAAGGACCTTTTGAGGGAAGCTAAGTTACAAAGACAACTTACAAGACAAATATCAGAAAGAAGCAGTCATCTTTTTTGGCCACATTATGAGAAGACAACAAGTGGAACATGCTGTGACAATCGGAAAGATTTGTAGAAAGGCAGATAGAGAAAGACAGCGTGAGAAAATTCTTGAGTCTTGGTGCCATAGCACGGAACACATGAATTGATCCATGCCGTCGGAGATCGCAATTTGTGGAGAAGCATGATTGCCCACGCCAGCCGGCAAGGCTGCTAGATGATTATGATGATATATATGTTAAAGAACTATTACACACAAGTTCATTCATTCATTCATTAGCGTGCCCTTTGCAGAACCTCACCCCCATAACAACCTTCCGGAAAACCTCTCGATCATAAGCAAGATGTCCCGCGTCCGATACACCCATCTGGAGATCATCCGCCACATCCTGCACCCATCTTCTCTTTGGCCTTCCTCTTCCTTTCTTCCCAGGCATATGCCCTTCCATTATTGTTCTCTCCAAACTTTCGTGACGTTTCAAGTGACCAAAATATTTCAATTTTCTTTGTTTTATCGTCTTTAATAGCCAACCTTCTTCAATATTCAGCTCTTGAAGTATGGACGCATTTGTTCTTTTCTTTACCCAAAATATTCTTAGAACTCGTCTATAACACAAGAGCATAGCTAAACGAATTCGGAAAGTTATAAATATGTACATGAAAACCTCTGAAGTCGGAGTGGGTTCGCCTGAAAGCGAAGGACGCCGGTAAAAGGGAAAGCAAACCCACACGCAAAATTCAGTCCCTTACATTGTGTAAGGACTACGCTTGAGTTTAAGGGAGCGAACAAAAAAGAAAGAAAAATATACATGAAAAAAATTAAAACGAACACAACTTAGTGAAATGACTGTTCGTCAACTGCCTGTGGCAGTGTTAGGGTTTTCATTTTTGCCCACACAAACTACACACAAACATAACTTAAGGACGATGTCAGCACAGCTCGTGGGGTAATCTGAACACATAAGCTCCTATATATTTTCAATGTAGAGACGTATCATGGGGAGGGGAAGGGGGGGGGGATGATTTCGATGATATGATATGTCAGCTGTTCAGAAAGCAACAGCAAACTACTGAACTAAAAATTGCCAAGAAAATCACAAACAGTTCAAACAGCCAATAAAGGCTGGGGTTAATTGCAACGTCCTGTAAAGGATTGAAACTAACTTTTAAATAACTGCGCTTAACATAACTGGAAGACATAAGAAAGTCATAAATATATATGTACAGGAAAAAATAACTGCATAGGAACATCTTTTTAAAAAAAAATTAGCATATCCCTTACAGGAAGTTGCAGTCAACATCAGCATTGTTTAGCTGTTCTTGATGTACTAGGCAAGATTATGTAACTAGATGAAATATGACATTTTAAAACAAAAGCTACAACGAACACATCACACGATTTCTTGCATGGAATATCAATATTTCACTGCGTCTTGTAAGATGCATAATGCAGTGAAAAATGTCAGGCAATAAATCGTGCAACATAGTGTTTGTGGCTTCTGTGTTTCACTAAGGGAATACATTGTTTTGAAATAAGAAAGCCACAAACAAGCATGTACATGAAAGAACTAAACACCAACATAACTGGAAGAAATAAGAAAGTCATTAATAAGTGTGTGCATGGAAGAACTAAACACCAACATAACTGGAAGAAATAAGAAAGCCATTAATAAGTGTGTACATGAAAGAACTAAACACGAACATAACTAGATAAAATAAGAAAGCTTTAAACAAGCACGTTCATGAACGAACAACACGGGAAAATAACAAGATGAAATAAGAAAATTAACAAGCATATACAGTACAGGTAGGCCCCGCTATACGTCGCTTCGGTTTACGTCGTTTCGCTATAACGTCGTTGTCACAATGTGACATAACGTCACGTTACGTGGCTACGTTCCGCCATAACGTCGTCACCTGTGTTGCGCGTTACATGGCGTGCCAACAAAAAGGCTTGAATAACAGGAACGTTTTTCAAGGAATGGGTAACTGTTTATGCTATTCCCACTCTAAGGGAATACTGTGCTAGAGAAAACCTAGCATTTAAGATATTGCTGCTATTGGATAATGCTCCTGGTCATCCAGTCAATCTGGACTTGTCCGAGAACGTCAAGTTCGTATTCATGCCACAAAACTCGACTTCATTGATCCAGCCAATGGACCAAGGTGTAATTGCAACTTTCAAAAGTTATTATTTGCGTCGTACCTTCTCACAGCTCATCAAGGCTACGGACGGTAAAGGTAAGCCTACCATTAAGGGATTCTGGCAAGATTACAACATCCTCAAGGCCATTGACAACACTGCTGATTCATGGAGTGAGGTAACGTCAGCATGCATGAATGCTGTGTGGCGAAAACTGTGGCCAGAATGTGTGCACGACTTTTGTGAATTTGACGACGTTCATGATATTCGACGACAGATCGCTAACTTAGCCACTAAAGCTGGCTTTGAAGGGATGGAGGAAGCTGACATTGATGAGTTGCTGGCATCACATAGAGAAGAGTTGTCTAATGAAGACCTAATGCAACTTGATGTGCAGAGAGCTCAGCAGGAAGAGGAGCACCCTGTTGCAACCCCCACACTTCGAATGTTGACCCCCCTCTGCCGTGCGTCCACCTTGACGAGGTAGAGGGGCTTGTGTGTTCCAATGACCCCAAGAGCTATGCCGACAGTAGCACAGCTACTGGTAGGGTCACCCATGTCGGACAGGTCAAGGGAGAGGGACCAGACGAAGCGACGCACAAACCTGCTGCCTTGTAGGTAGACTGGGGACAGTCAAAGGCTAGGGAAAGCATCCCGAAAAATGCTTGTCGAAATCGGATGTACTGAGCCACAGGCTTGACAAAGCAGTGCAACGTAACTTAATTCATGATGTCACAAATCAAAATTAATCGTTATGGTGCTAATCCCGTGAAGTCCCATCAGGCGGCGATAGTGCCGGGCCCCCTGCCTCGAGGGGGTCCACCCATGACTACTGGTGGTCACCTTCCCCTGTGCTGTGGAGTCAAGGCACAGAGGAGTAGGTTAAGAGCTATTGACCAAATACCCCGGACACTCAACATACTACAGTGGAATGCTGAAGGAGTTTACAATAAGAAAGACTCCCTAACTCAGCGTATTCATAAAGATAGAATAGATGTGGCATGCATTCAAGAGACACACCTCAACGCCAATCACAAATTCTCAGTCACAGGATATCAGGCCACACGTTTCGACCGCGAAGGACACAAAGGAGGAGTTCTAATACTTACACGAAATACAATACCTTGCAGCGAAGTATCTGTGATCTCTGACAACCAAACGGAAATTATAGGTGTTGATATAATGATAAAGGACATGAAAATAAGAATCTACAATCTGTATAGCCCAGCAGATAAGGACCTTACACTCTCAAACATGAAAATAACTGACACAAACTGCATTATTGTCGGAGACTTTAATAGCCGTTCAGAAAGATGGGGATACCCAGATACTGACAAAAGAGGAGATGAATTGGAGGGAAATAGACTCAAATCTCCATCTACTCAACAAAGCGGATGACACACCGAGCTTCTACTCCAGAAGATGGCTTACCACTTCTACTCCAGACTTAGCTTTCTGCACAGGAGACATCCTCCACAAAATCGATCGCCATGTGCTGGACCAATTAGCAGGTAGTGACCACAGACCAATCAAGCTTGTAATGAATATGGAGTATGTTCCACAGGAGCAAAAGCCCTTGCCCCGCTGGAATTACAAACGAGCAGATTGGGACAGATTTGCCATACTAACAGACAAATATTGTGAAAACATAAATACACGATATGGCAACATAAAGCAAATGGTGGAAAGTCTAAACAGAGCGATAATACAGGCAGCCACTGAGTCCATTCCAAGAGGAGCGAGGAAAAATTACAAACCATACTGGTGAGCAAAGTACCAGAGCGCTGTGTGTTGGCTCTGCAAGTATGGAAGCCTCCTTGGATGGCGGGGAATGCCCATGGTCTGCTCCTGCCTTCCCTTGAGGGTTGACCAGGATGTCTTTGGCTGTTCTATATGGGCCAGCTAGGATGGGGGATAACACCACAACAGTGAGATTCAAACGTCCTAAGAAACCCCCGGGAAGGTTAACCCGGTCAACAAATGCCCGCAGAAGTCGGATGTGTCGGCCTAACGGCGCAAGAACGCAGCTCTGCTGTAAACAGGCACAACGCAGTCACATCCGAAAAATAAATCCGGATGAACGAAGAAGAAGAAGAATGTTGACAGCTGAACGTTTGTTACAGTTCTTTCAATTGATTGATGGGGCAATGGATATAATAAATGAGGACGACCCGAACAGAGAACGGAGCTCCAAAGTGTCGAGAGCAGTAACAAGCGCCATCAGCTGTTACAGGGAGCTTTACATAGAGAAAGGGAAACAGGCTGTGCAGCAGACATTGGACAATTTTTTTGTTCAAGCAGAGAAGAGCCAGGAAAAGAGGCAGGAAGAGGTTACAGTTTCATCCTCAGATGGAAAGGCAGAATTTAATGCCTCTACGTCCCAATAACTCTACCACTCGCCCACCTCTATTTAGCCAATAAATATCAACAACCATCAAAATAAACATTACTGTGGTACATAATACACTGTATTTCATTTAATTTTATGGGAAATAGTGTTTCGCTATACGTCGTTTCACGTAACGTCGCGTTTTCCAAGAACGTAACCCCGACGTTAACCGGGGCCTACCTGTATTATACATGAAAGAACGGACGTAACTCTGGGTGACCTGCGTCCAGGGGGCGCGGTGATTACGTCCTGCGCATGCGCATTCTTTTTCCACACCGGCCCAGTAACCGCCTGCACGTGAGTTACCATTGTGGATATAAATATTGATATTTCAGTTTGTCGTGCTAGATTTGCCGGCCTAGAAGATTTGTGTCTTAATTCTCTGATATCTGGGCTGTCAATTGTGTTTCTTTGTTATTAGTATTAAGAGTTAGTTGAGGTAAAGAATATCAACAAAGTGGGTCATGTCCTGTCTGTGAACTATCGGCCGCCATCTTGCCAGGTGATTCAACAATATCGTCGGCTTCCCGTTCTGCGACTTCTCACCGCCAGTTGAATATCGCTGATACAGACACGCTGGTTTGTCACATGAACACGTCTTGATCATAACATTGAATGGCATTATGTTAATCCGTGCCAGGTGTAGTGTAGTGTATTTGTCCAGCTGTCTGTCCCACGTGGGCGGATGTTGGACTGGACCATCCCACTGTAGGGATTCCCAGCTGTGATTTATTTTGCCAGCGGTGTTCACTGTTGCCAACACTACACCAACCACCAAAGTTGTTGACACTTGTTGCTGGTGTTCCCAACTATCACCTTCAGCTGATTATTTTAGGAGCAAGTTGAAGTTAGCGCCCAGGATTTCTCCCTGGCTGATTTTGGTTCTTATTTATATGAGAATCTTGGTGGGGTTGAGTTTGTTTTTGTGACCTACTCTACCACCCCACTACCAGATTTCCAATGTTGTATTGTGTGTTCATGATGATTATCATGTCATCATATTTGCAGAATAAAAATTGTAAGGGAACGTAAAAAAGCTGGCAAAATGAAATCCAGGTCTCTTAACATTACCTCTAGTTTTAGGAAGCTGAAGGGATGTATTTTGGCAATTATGTGAAGGGAAACTTTATACACAGTTGAAGTATGAATAAAGGGTTACTTTATTAACTTTATATACATAGTTGAAGTATTAATAAAGGGATACTTTATACATAGCTGAAGTATGAATAAAACTGAGCTTTATTCATAGTGACATTACGTTAGTCCTTTCTGGTTCAAACTGGTTGTTTAAATATCAAGAATAATATTTTGGGAGAGTTTATATATAGCTGAAGTATGAATAAACAGATACTTTATACATAGCTGAAGTATGAGTAAAGGGATACTTTATACACAGCTGAAGTATGAGTAAAGGGATATTTTATACATAGCTGAAGTATGACTGTTTAAATATCAAGAATAATTTTCCAGATTGGTATCCTCAATACAAATGATTGTGTCCCCAGGCGTGTTCAAGAATTGTTAACTTGCATTTCGTGTTCAAGAATTGTTAACTTGCATTTCTGTACACTTACTGTTTACAGGCATCCATCTTTGTTCACGTTACCGACCTACTATTTCCTACTATTTATGTCCTGATAATTCTGGTCAAAGCTGACAGTAGTATGCGTCACCTCAGAGAGACATGATTAGGCAATACAAACACCAGGCTTTCGACTGACTGGCCTCATGAATTAACAAATAAACAAGGAAATGCTACGCATATAAAGTGCAGGAAAAGCTGGTATATGTGAAGCAGGTTGAAAAGAGAGAGGAGAGAGATAGATAACTCTGAGGCGATGCATATTCTTGTCTAAATAGTAGGAAATAGGTCGGTAACGTAAACAAAGATGGATGCCTGTAAACAGTAAGTGTACAGAAACGCAAGCTAACAATTCTTGCCTGGGCACACAATTATTTGTATTGAAGATACCAATCTGGAAAATTATTCTTGATATTTAAACAGCCATACTTCACTATGTATAAAGCACTTGGAATCAGCGACTGGCAAGAGAAGGTCAACCAGCGAGATGAATAGAGACGGCTTGTATCTGCAGCAAAGAACCTCAATGGCTCGAAACGCTGAAGAAAAAGAAGAATACTTAATAGTGTGCTTGCTTATGTGTGGACTTCCATCTGTTCTCATTGTTGGGTGCCTCACTGCTGTCTGCTGCAGCTTTAGAAGCATGTGTTGTATTCCACCATTATTGAGACATGGCATAGAATGAATAATAACCATAGTGTTATTCATTTAAGGACAACAATGTGAATTTAACATCAGTTTGTTATTTTACGTGCATTAAAACAAAACTTCTTGGGGTTTAAAAGAAGGAGACAAACATGATTCAGGAGCCAGCAGATTGTTTGAAAAGTGAGTTAATTAAAATATGAACCAAGCTCAGATAATGCTATATTATTTTAACATGAACCATTAAGTTCCTTTATTGGCGAACTAGTCAAAGATATGAGATCACTTAATTTATTGACGCCTCTTGACCATTCAAGTACTCATCTCATGTTGCACCTTCCAATGTCACAATAGAAAGAGATGTCTCGTTTGCTGCGTGTCTATCCCAGAGAGCATAGCATCCATTATGGTGTGTAAATGTCCACTTTCTAGTCGTGTGCCACTTGGACCAATATCCCCAACTTCAGTGGTTGAGGTTTCTTTTCTGTTCTTCCGTAAGCAGATTCTTTGTAGCCATTGCCGGCCCACATTGTTTGTCTAGTTTTATTGTCCTAACATTTGTTCTTACTAGGACTTCCACAAGGCTGTGATCTTTTGGCATTTAGTGTGTCCTTCACGTGGATGGATTTCCTTCCAGAGTTTATGAGCTGTCAGCCCATTTTGTCTGCTGCATATTTTATTCTAGATTTTGTGATGTTTCCTCCTCATGCTATTGGACATTTGTCTTACACTTAAGTTTCATAATTGTATTGTTTCTTCTCCAGTAGATTGTCACAATGGCAGATGTTGATCATGAGGAGACCTTCGAGGGGGCTGATGCAGGTGCCTCACAGACTTTCCCCATGCAGTGCAGCGCTCTCAGGAAGAACGGCCATGTTGTTCTCAAGGGACGCCCGTGCAAGATTGTAGAAATGTCCACATCCAAGACTGGCAAACATGGCCACGCCAAGGTTGGTCCATGTTTTCTTTAGCTGGCGGTGACTTGAGATATCTAACGTCCCTGACACAGACCAGCACAGAATCATAGAACTGGTGGAGGGGATCTGAGCACTGACAGACTAAAGATCCAATGTGCAACGAGAATAATCTGATGACAGACTGACAAATTTATGGTTTAATTCAGTTTTGATTTATTGTTCTTTGTTACTTAATTTTCTTTGTACATATTTCAACGTAAAACTGAATTTATTTAATGAAAGCAGTTAACTTTAGCTTGCTGTTATCTCTATAGTTTGTCCCCAAATGGACTGGGGGTTGGCCAAAATGATCTTCCCTTGTTCTGCAAATGTTGGACACTCCTGCAGCAAATGTTTAGCTGTTACTTTACCAGTTCCACAGTTATACAGTTACATTAATCAGTATCTCCTATTGTAAGTTTGTTGAACAAGTGTATTTCAGCCTGTTAAGTCCTGTGCAGAGTCTGAAGACCAGTCTCCCTGGCCAAGGGGTTAATATGTTCGTAATCCCGTATGACCACGTGAGGAAAACAGCAGCTGCGAGAATTGGCAGGGGTTCGCGCAGAGCTGTTAACTTGCGGGGGTATGTGAGCTGGTCGTTCAGAAAGCAATGGCAAACTACTGAATTTAAAGCTTGCCTAGTATATCAACAGCAGCTGAAAAATGCTGGTGTTGACTGCAACATCCTGTAAGGGATATGCAACATTTAAAAAAAAAAAGTCTGAAGAATTATGAAACAGTTTGGCAGTTGTCTTGTCTATGATTTCGTTTGTACTGTTTATCAAGAGCGCACTTATTTTCTGTTGGTCTGAAAGTAGGAACAAAGTAATGCTGATTGATACCAAGTATATAGCTTCAGGTTTTTTTTGTGTGATTACTTAATCACATTCAACCCAACCAAGCTAGATGCTCATCTGCCAGCCCGGAGGTCATCGGTTCAAATCTACATTGAGGTGGATCTTTCAACTGGACCTGAGCTCCAGGTGGACCCAGCCTAAAATGACCACCAGGAGGTGTTGGAAGTGAATGTGGCTTGCGTGATACTAACATCAGCCACTTGGTGGCGAGTGGTTCATACAGATAATTGGAGTTGCACCGTATGCCAGGTGGATGTGAGCAAGAATGTTAGCAGGTGGTGTCAAACGCTGTTATGCTGATATGGTTTTTTGTGTGCGCTTTCTCACTTTGAACTCAAGTTTAGTCCATATATTATATCACCAGTCTTTGAGGACGTGGATACTTGTAGATATAGGCCATTGTTGAGGGAGCCATCATATATCAGTCTAAGATTCACATGTGGATATAGGCTATCGTTGAGGGAGCCATCAGATATGCTTGCTTGTGTTCGTTGGCTTGAGCTCCAACGCGAAGACCTGTTTGTCGGATGAAGGCATCCTGTTGTCCAGCACCAGTGTGATGTCATACAGGACCTGAGTTTTGTGTGAGTATCCGTTGTCCCATGTCTGGCTTATTGGTGTGCAGACTGGTGGTTCCTCGCCGTACAGGCAGACACTCTCCGACTTCGGAGGAATCAGCGATCCTATTGACTTTAGCCAGGACCCCGAAGGGACCTGTTGCCCAGGACGCTCGACGAGGACGCGTCAATAGGTCTTGGCCAGTATATAACCCGGCCCTGGTGCCTTGGAAACACCTCGATCAGTCTAAGATTCACATGTGGATATAGGCCATCGTTGAGGGAGCCATCATATATCAGTCTAAGATTCACATGTGTGTATAGGCCATCATTGAGGTAGCTATTCACATAAGATATAGGCCATCGTTGAGGTAGCTATTCACATAAGATATAGGCCATCGTTCATCTAAAGATTGGCCAACATTGAAATAGCTCAATGTCTCCTTCAGGCTTAGGTTCACATTCGCCTGACGTTGAGTCTTCTCTTGATAGAACAAGTTGGGTACGCTGAACACCTGAATCTTCATTTGTACATCCCTTTGAGGGGACTTGTATGTCTGGCTCCCAGTACACTGACGATTAGGAGCAGGTATGACAGGAGTGAGCCATTAGCCATTGTTCTCCATCTCAGATTGCATATCTTGATTCCATAACTTCAAGTAGACCCTTGTTGAAAGAACCTATACTTCACTTGGCCGAAAGGCTGTCAGGTGTGGAAAAGCTCTTTCAAGACAACTCCAGTCCAAAACACGACCTGTCAGGTTGAAGAAGTTCTACACAATAGCTGTCTTTGGCTTGTCCGAACAGGCCTACTCTCTACGCTTGCAGAAAGTTGTGCTTCAGGAGAAACGGAATTTCTCCGTGAATCATGTGGTTCTACGCACAAGAATCCCACCTATGTTCAGTTCAGATGTCGTTAGGTGCTGATTATGCGGCTAGTTTTCTGCAAAATGGAGTAGCCAGTCTCGTGCCACCACTCCTTCGCTGCCTCTCGCAGCGTGCATGATGGGTGACTGTTTGTGCTCTTCTGTGTTTTACACATGGGCCCAGTCACAGCAGATAGTCTCTAAGAATCCAAATCGAAAGGTCATCTGGGGAAGTGCCCTTTGGGATGTTGATGCCTGTAGTACCAACCTGCTGAATTCACCGACAACACAATAACTTCAGTGTCTTGAGGTGGGCTGACAAAGAGCAGTCTCACTTATTATCTACAGCTGCCCCATGCTGTCGGCCTGATGTTGCTTTTCAGCCTTGCGTGAAATGACTTTGTTTGCTTACTGAACAGCCAGAGCAGAACAGACTTAGAACTCTTTTCTTTGTCGTAATAGTAATCTTCTCTCCCTGTCATTCTCATGTGCTTCATTCAAAAGTATTCCAGAAAATCCATACATCTTTCTGCTAATGATCATTGTTGGCTGTCTATAGTGTGGTTGTTTAATAATGTCAGCTTGTTTAAAATTGTAAACTTGTTTAGCAAATATGTTTGAATTAAATAGGTTTTAACATTTCTTCTTGCAGGTTCATCTTGTAGGAATTGATCTATTCACCAATAAAAAATATGAGGATATATGTCCATCTACACACAATATGGCAGTGCCTGTTGTAACCCGTCATGATTATCACGTATGTTTGTTTTCTATGTGTGTGTGGTCTAGAGTCGACATGGCCTGTCATGACTATCCAATTTTCTCATGATTCATCAATCCTCTTTGCCATTACATCATCTGCAGGTGCCCGGTCTGGAGCAGAATTGGCAACCATGACTCGCCAATCCACTCATCTGGTCATCTTCAGGTGCCTGTTATGTAACAGACATGGGCAATCACTCACCAATCCTCATCCTCAGGTGCCTGTTATGTAACAGACATGGGCAATCACTCACCAATCCTCATCCTCAGGTGCCTGTTATGTAACAGACATGGGCAAACACTCACCAATCCTCATCCTCAGGTGCCTGTTATGTAACAGACATGGGCAATCACTCACCAATCCTCATCCTCAGGTGCCTGTTATGTAACAGACATGGGCAATCACTCACCAATCCTCATCCTCAGGTGCCTGTTATGTAACAGACATGGGCAATCACTCACCAATCCTCATCCTCAGGTGCCTGTTATGTAACAGACATGGGCAAACACTCACCAATCCTCATCCTCAGGTGCCTGTTATGTAACAGACATGGGCAATCACTCACCAATCCTCATCCTCAGGTGCCTGTTATGTAACAGACATGGGCAAACACTCACCAATCCTCATCCTCAGGTGCCTGTTATGTAACAGACATGGGCAAACACTCACCTATCCTCATCTTCAGGTGCCTGTTATGTAACAGACATGGGCAAACACTCACCAATCCTCATCTTCAGGTGCCTGTTATGTAACAGACATGGGCAAACACTCACCAATCCTCATCCTCAGGTGCCTGATCTGGGGCATACATCTGTAACAACTCACCAGCCCTCTGTAACAACTCACCAGCCCTCTGTAACAACTCACCAGCCCTCTGTAACAACTCACCAGCCCTCTGTAACAACTCACCAGCCCTCTGTTACTTATTTTGATGAAACTATTGCTTCTGGAAATCAGAAGTGAAGTAATCAGGACTAAAGTCGGGTTTATAGCAGCGCTAGATTTTAACAGAAGACAGCAAGTCAAATGGTTTGGCCATGCAACTAGATTACCAACAAACAGTATACCACAGCAAGCAACGATGTACAGACCAGATGGAAGCTGAAGTAGAGGCTGGCCACGTAAACGATAATAGCAGTCCATAGGAATGTGGATAAATTAAGCCCATAAACGGGCACTCTCAGCTGTTTATGCTACATACACCTCGACACGGCAATATACAAGAGGAACAAGATGAGATGAGGTGTTGCTTCTTGTTTGCACAGACCAACTGTTTAAGATTTCCACATGCATCTTTCTGTCTTGTACTCTTTTGCCAAGTATTTTCCCCAAGCAAGACTTAATTAATGCCTGTGTCATTAGGTACATTTAGACTTGTATGTGATGCGAAATATGCTGTTGATATATTATTATCCATATATTTGTTAAGCTATCTTATTGGGTTTGTCTTAGAATATAAATTAGACAAGTTCTGGCTACATCTTTCTTTTACTCATCACATTTGTTCTTAGCCTTCTGTCTCATACGTCCCGAGTACTTTCCACTGTAGATTTTGTTTCTTATCAGAGAGTCTAGTTAGCTTCTCACTTTTCCCCTCCATCTTTCCTGTTGTCATGACACATTCAAGAGCACCCTTTCTCGTGACATGTGCATTATGTGCTGCTCACACGTTACCAGTTGTTACCATGAGTTGGTTTAACCTTCTTTACTCTATCTGAGGTGGTCTCTTCATCTTCATTACTCTTTGTCCATGGTGATCTCAGTATCTTCAATACTTTTTGAAATACTCTGTCCATGGTGATCTCAGTATCTTCAATACTCTTTGTCAGTCCGTGGTGTTTTCTTCTTCATTACTCTTTTCTGTCTGTGGTGTTCCCATCTTCACTACTTTGTCCATCGTGATCTCATCTTTGTTACTCTTTGTCTATGGTGATCTCATCTTTGTTACTCTTTGTCTATGGTGATCTCATCTTTGTTACTCTTTATCTATGGTGTTCTCATCTTTGTTACTCTTTGTCTATGGTGATCTCATCTTTGTCTATGGTGATCTCATCTTCATTACTCTGTCTATGGTGTTCTCATCTAAATTACTGTCTAAGGTGATCTCACCTTTGTTACTCATTGTTTATGATGATCTCATCTTCATTACTCTGTCTATGGTGTTCTAATCTTTATTACTCTCTGTCTATGGTGTTCTCATCTTAATTACTCTTTGTCTATGGTGTTCTCATATTCGTTACTCTTTGTCTGTGGTTATCTAATCTTCATTACTCTCTGTCTATGGTATTCTCATCTTCATTACTCTTTGTCTATGGTGATCTCATCTTCATTACTCAGTCTATGGTGTTCTCATCTTTGTTACTCTTTGTCTATTGTGATCTTATCTTCATTACTCTGTGGTGATCTCATCTTCATTACTCTGTAGTGTTCTCATCTTTGTGACTCTTTGTCTATGGTGATTTCTCTTCATTACTCTATGGTGTTTTAATCTTCATTACTCGGTCTATGGTGTTCTCATCTTCATTACTCAATCTATAGTGTTCTCATCTTCGTTACTCTTTGTCTATTGTGATCTTATCTTCATTACTCTGTGGTGATCTCATCTTCATTACTCTATAGTGTTCTCATCTTTGTTACTCTTTGTCTATGGTGATTTCTCTTCATTACTCTATGGTGTTTTAATCTTCATTACTCGGTCTCTGGTGTTCTCATCTTTGTTACTCTTTGTCTATGGTGTTCTCATCTTCATTACTCTATGGTGTTCTCATCTTCATTACTCAGTCTATGGTGTTCTCACATTCATTACTCTTTGTCTGCCCATGTTCTCTTTATCTTCATTACTCTGTGTCAATCCACGGTGTTCTCTTTATCATAATTACTCTGTGTCAGCCCATACTCTCAGCATCTTTTTTGTTTGCTATAGATAGATCTCTGCAGTTTCCAAACCCTAACCTGTTCACCGAACTGCAGATCCGGGATGGTTAACCCGGTCAACAAATGCCAGCAGAAGTCGGATGTGTCGGCCTAACGGCGCAAGAACGCAGCTTTGCTGTAAACAGGCACAACGCAATCACATCCGAAAAAAACACTCTGGATGAACAAAGAAGGAGAAGAAGAAGAACTGCAGATTGTCCATGTTTCACTTCTATGTGCGAGGAGTGGCTATATGAACTTTTGAGTTGAGTTGAGTTAAGAACCAACATCACTGCACTCAGAACATTCCCATACGTGCTCCGTCCCCTCCTGAACAGCCAGCAAAGAGTCATACTACTAATCATTCCCACCACTATCTGATTAAAAGTTCTCCTGGTCTTCTCTCTCAGTTGTGAGATTCTTCCAGAACCTCTGCCGATCCTCCGCAATCTCATTCTTTCCACATATGGGTTCTCAATCTGTTCCTCCGCCTTCTCCACCTGGTCCCACAAGCGCACGACCACCTCCCCCTTGTCCATAGGCAAAATTCCACCAAGAGGTGCATTCCCTGCTAGCCTATCAGCCTGTTCATTCCCTCGTACACCCGCATGGCCAGGGCAAAATATCCATACAATTCTCACGATCTGTGACCTCTGAAGCGACGAGGGCCATTCCACACGAAACATTCCTTTCTCCACCTTGCTAAGCATACTCTTTGAATCCGTAATGAATACATGTGTTGCAGTAGTCTCTTATAGCCACCGGAATGCCGCTGTTACTGCCTCCATCTCCATTCTCATGCCAGACTCTCCTTTTTCAAGACTCGCCCATTAGCCTTTGCAATAAAGCCCTATATGAACTTTTTAGAATAAGCAACTGATATCTGTCAATGCCATATATAATACAACATACTTTAATCTTCTGTCACCTTTGGACTGAGAGTCACCATACAGTCTGTGGTGTAGTACTGTGACACCCACCAACCACCACGTATATGTGGGATTCAATCCCACATGAGCCTTCCCGTTAGTCTTATTTTCTAAAATTGTGAATGCGTGTGGGTTTTGCATATACACAGATGTACTCTGTTCGCACGTGCTTGTTTGAGTGCTTCACTTCTGTACAGCTTTCTTACCTTTAATGAAAATCATGTTATATTGTTCTAAGTTTTTGGCTGGCTCCTGTTAATGACTTCAGACACCTACTTTTCTCCTAATCTGAACTAAAAAATGGTGACTGCCGCTTTCTGTTTGAGATAAGTTTTTGTTTTAGGTAGAACCATGTATTTATATTGCGTGGTGGCTAGACGCTTGCAGGCCCTGCGGCAAAGGGTGTGAATTCACATGAAGACATGGTTTACATGTAACCAGCCTCAAATAGATGCCAGGGTGTGAATTCACATGAAATGGTTTACATGTAACCAGCCTCAAATAGGTGCCAGGGTGTGAATTCACATGAAGACATGGTTTACATGTAACCAGCCTCAAATAGATGTCTGGGGAAATATATGCATCTGACCCACAGAGGGCCGATTGGTCTAATCAGAATATGCGTCTAGCACCGTATAGCCAGGGGTTACAAGGGTTCTTTGTACATTTTATGTATTTAGAAGCAAGAAGCAGATTCTTTTGCTCATCAGCCATTTCTTGTTTATCCTTGGCTGTTGTGTCACAGCCAAATGGTACTGTGGTTTGCAACTGTTAACCTGGTGTGTCTGCAGTTTATGAGCCTTGATGACGATGGGTTCCTGTCCCTGATGGATGACGGCGGTGAGACCCGTGAGGACCTCAAGAATCCAGATAATGAAATAGGAAAAGAAATAGAAGACAGATGTAAAAAAGATGAACCTTTCTGTGTAAGTAGTGTGCTATTTCTTATGCTTTCCTGTGAACCATTCTGTGTAAGTAGTGTGCTATTTCTTATGCTTTCATGTGAACCATTCTGTGTAAGTAGTGTGCTATTTCTTATGCTTTCGTGTGAACCATTCTGTTGCTGACGTACCAGCTGTTCTGTCCACAAGTTTGCCCTATCAGAATACTGAGATATGCTTGAGTTTTCAGCAGGAAAGTCTGGACCACAGCCTACTCATTAGTTGTCTGCCAGTGGTACATTCAGCCATCGCTGGGCAAACTCAGCTCATTGGATGCTGAGTAGAGAGAGGATGTCATGGACAGTGCAGACAAAAGATATTGAATCGGTTTATCAGTCTACCAGATAATGGGACATGGATGGATTAACTGGAGCAGCTTTCATAAAGTGATCACATTGGGCATGAGTGTGTAGAGAATGGTTTACTGGATTGGGAGATTTAGAGGTCTGATCTGTCTTGTCTGTCACGGAGAATTGTCATCCAACCCAAAACTCGGGTAAAAAATGGGCTATTGCTTAGCTAGCAATGTTCATTACGTGAAAAGCCTGAATTGAAAGTTGACTGATTTTCATCTGCAGACTGCATTCTTTTGGTTTTCGAAGGAACAGCCTATGGTGAACGGAAGGCCCAATACACGGAAGTGAGGCTAAGCAGCCTTATGCAGGACGTGACGATTCCTTGGGTGAGCCCAGTACCAGAGCGCTATGTGTCAGCTTTGCAATTATGGAAGCCTCTTTGGATGGCGGGGAATGCCCATGGTCTGCCCCTGCCTTCCCTTGAGGGCTTACTGAGTTGTCAACAGCTGTTCTAAATGGACCAACTGGGATGGGGATAACACCACAAGAGAGTCGAGCGTCCTACAAAATACTCGGGAAGGTAAACCCTGTCAACACGTTCCTGAAGAAGTGAGGTGTGTTGGCCGAAAGGTGCAAATATCGCAACTCTGCTGTAAACAGCCACAACACAATTATGTCCAAAACAACATTATGAAAGAAGAAGAACTCGTAACACCAGTTACCACTTGCTGAGGGTGGTACAGAGGAGGGGATCTGAGCATTTATAGTAACACCAGTTACCACTTGCTGAGGGTGGTACAGAGGAGGGGATCTGAGCATAATAGACTGAACTTCGTGGATATAAACAATACAAGAAGGCAAGAGCTGTTTATTGTGAGGATTACAGAACTATTGGCTAAATGAGCCATTTAACTAAGATACTCCTCAAGGTCATACAAAAAAGAATTTGAAATAAAATAGATGAGGAAGTAGCTGAAGAACAATTTAGGTTCCTCAAAAAACAGCGGCACCAGAGAAGCAATTATCTGTTTGAGGATGCTGATTGAAAAATATATAGAAGTTCAGAAAAATATATGTTTTATAGACTACAGTCAGCTCCATGGCAATGAGGTTACGGACGCAGTTCGTAATCCCGCATACCCGTGTTCGAGAAACAGCTGTGGGCAATTTGGCAGCAGACCGTCTTATGGTTTGTTTTAAAGAAATGGTACGAGTGCCTGTCGTTCAGAAAGCAACGGCAAACTACTGAATGCAAACTTACCCAGGAATCACGAGCAGCCAAAATATGCTTTGGTTCACTGCTACGTCCTGTAAAAGATATGCAACGACTTTCTTCTTCTTTATAGACTACAAGAAAGCTTTTGATGTACAACATGTACGATTAATTACATGCCTTAAGATATAGGAGTGGAAGGAAACAACATCAGACGTACTAGTAACTTGTACTGGAAACAAGTGGCGTCATTTCTTGATCGTGTCCTTAGACGGGATGAAACAACTAGGAAATTACTAACTGGGGAATAGATGAAGGGGCAGATCTAGTAACCATTGATAAAACAGACACTCAACTGATATATAACTGCACACGTATGTGGAATGGCTCAAGAATGCCAGCTATGGAATGATCAGGGATCTGCACATTCTACCCAAGGGCTGAAACACTTGCGATAATAGTACGTCTTGTGTAAATGTGTATTTATGACTTAGGTATGTTTGTGATCATATTGTGATGATTGTTTCTGGTTGATTTCAGGTAACTGTTCTCAAAGTAATGGGTGAGGAAGTTGCGATTGGTTGCAAAAGTGCCAAGGATTGAGTGTCAGACAGATCTTTGATTGGACGACCTCTGACCTACTATTTACTGTTATAGCTAATTAGATTACAAGAAAGCAGTTGGGAACACAAAACCAGTACATGCTCATCCCTTCATGGTGCTGACATCAGGTTTCATGGTTGGCGGACACAATCTTTACGTTCATACTGAGCTGCTCATTGAATCCACTGAACCTGTCATCAATTTTGTGTGTTTGGTGGCGTGTTATCATCTTCCACCTTTCTCAAATTATACAAATCATGTCTGAAGTTTTCCTTTGTGGTTTTGGTATTTCCTGAATGGTGATAGTGAACAAACGGAGGCTGTAGCCAAGGTCATAGATTTGGGAGCTTTGTGTGCAAACACAGATGTGTATATATATATATCAACTGTTGCTGTTTTGAATGCTTCATTTTAACGACTGTCTGAGATTTGTGCGATTTCTGTTTCTGGCTACCTCTTCATTACTTTTGTTCAGCCTGTTGTAATCTTTTCTAGAAGTTAATGCTTACCAGTACGTATATATGCAGGCCGTGTTGGTTGATGGAAGAGGGAACAGTCCTAGGTGGTGACATTCATTATCGGGATGTGAGTTTGCTGTCATCTGTGTGTGGGACGTTCCTGGGGGTGTATACTCATTGAGGAGCCTGTATGTCAGATGGTCCTTTGGACAGTCTCTGTAAGGCTGCATATACATAATATATGAGTGGATGCTGCGTTAGGGGTGGGGGCGGGTAGGTCATATTGTCACCTCTGGGGGATCATTAGATTTGATCAGTAAAACTATGCAAGAAATCAACAGTGGGAAATATTCAGACATATCTTGACACAGCATACCAGCAACATATTTGTATATTTTAGAAACTGAATAATTTTGGCGGATAAAGTAATGTAATGTAGCTGAGTGTATTGTAAACGGGCCAGCAAACCACATTTTCTCATGGATAAAGTGTATTTTACAGTGCGAAGCTCACCCAGGAGCAAGTTACTGTTTACAGTTTCGATAAGATGTTTAACTGACTTTTTGTAGATGTTTGTGTGCATTTTTGATGGATTTGTTCAATGTGAATGACGCGTGTTGTGTGTGATAACACCATTATTTTTGGCTGTGTTAGGTCCTCAAAAACTGTCCTATTCAAATAAATACAAATGACTATTTTGTCTGTTGACTTCATTGGTTGAATGCTTGTTATTTATGCCAGTTCTAGAGGCAAGGATTGTGGGGGATGTAAGAGAGCTACACACTCACTGGAGCCAGAGAAATTCATGGTAATAACCGAGTCTGGATAACGTTGAGTTGTCTGGTTGGGGAGAGGCGTATCATTCTTGTTTGTTCTGTTTCCAAGGGTTGTGCATCACACCTTGTTAAGTACCACAGTGTGTCTGACTTTGGCAT
The DNA here is from genome assembly GCA_963921405.1 of Cepaea hortensis. Classification (NCBI taxonomy): domain Eukaryota; kingdom Metazoa; phylum Mollusca; class Gastropoda; order Stylommatophora; family Helicidae; genus Cepaea; species Cepaea hortensis. The sequence continues at coordinate 85,664,481 of OY992896.1, forward strand.
GTAGTTGTGTGAGGTTTGCTCCCTCTAGACAGTTCCACTCCATGGCGAAGTGGTCAAGGTGTTTGGCTGGGGCTTCAAAGGTTGTGGGTTCGATTCCGGGTCGTGTGCATCAGCGCACGAGTGAAATTTTTCGGAGACTCCGGTGGGTCGTCGATAGAGCTACGGAGCTCGTGCTTTATGCGACGCTTTCCACACAGTGGAAAGAGATGAGCCATGTGGGATAAAACCTGGTGCAATGAAGTCGACCCTGTCTATTCTAAGATTCTATCCCAGCTAAAGGTTTCTCTTGACTTGTGGGTAGGTTTTCTGTGCTAACAATCACCAGCTTTACACACCAACTAGTTATATCCATTCTCTCCCTAAATCTGAAATTCCATGACCACCAGTCTTGCACCATTCTTTGATAAAACTGTTGCTTTCTGAGGGAGGGGGGAGGCAGAGTTGATCAGTGCCTGTGGATATACTTTGGTCGAAAGAAGTTTATAGATCCAACTCGCTGAGATTTGGATCCAATCTGCTCTTTCATAGCTCCAACATTGGTATAAGGTGGCTTTTTTTTTTTTTTTTGGCATATCCTTTACAGGACATCGCTGTCAACACCAGCATCTTTCAGCTGTATGTTGATTTCTTCGCAAGATTACGCTCAGTAGTTTGCCATTGCTTTCTGAGCGGCTGGCTCACATACCCTGTAAGTTACCGATGCGATTCGAACCACTGCTGATTCTCACCGTCATCACGTTACATGACGAGAGTATACGAGATTATGGAGAAAAGTCATAACCCCTAAGCCGGCGACTTTCAGTTTAGTCATGATAAAAGGTACTAGCAATTCTCTTGGAAAGCCAAAGTGTTCACTGATATGTGGCATGAGAGAGAGATTGACAGTGGACAAGCTCGAGCCTAACTAGATGTGATACTGTTGAGGGACAAATTGTTTTGTGACACATTTTTTTCAAACATATTCAGCAATAAATATAGAACAAACAAATCTGGGAAGATAGGTTTATTTTCATGAATACATTTGCATTGATCACACACAAGCTGCTTGGCAAGGAGGACAACAAGACAAACCCTTTTTGATATGTGCCGAGTGCTTGAGCACCAATAAATTTCTAGTGTAATATCAGTTCTGCAAACTTGGGTAGAAGCAATCTTGCATTGGAGCACAGCAGTGGAAAGCAAATCAACAAATAACCAGCTTATACATCTTCAATACCTGTATGCAGATACACACCCTTCATTAACAAAATGTCTCACATAAGGACAGCTAGCTAGCTTATACATCAATACCTGTATGCAGGTACATACCCTTCAACAAAATGTCTCACATAAGGACAGCCAGCTTAGCTTATACATCTTCAATACCTATGCAGGTACACACCCTTCATTAACAAAATGTCTCACATAAGGACAGCCAGCCAGCTCACACAAAATACATTTCTTAAGAGTACCTAGGGACAGTCTCCGCTGCTGGTTGCTCTCTTTGGGGATGTGAGGGAGTCTCGCTTCTTGAAGTTTTCAACATCCTTCAGCAAGTTTCTTCTAGCCTCACTATCAATTTCAACTGATGATCTGTTCTCTTTTGCTTGTGTGCTTTCCCTGGCCCGCCGCTGCCTCCTGACCACCACGCTGTTCTGATCATTGCTGCACGTCGCTGGCGGTGGGAAGCCCATGGCGTCTGGGATGACACTTTTGGGCGACTTTGTCAGCATGGCCGTGTCAGTGATATATTCGGTGGTCGATTTTCTGCTCAGTGTAATGGCCACGTAGTCCTCCACATGGCCATTTGCAATGTTGGGTGAGGTTGTGTTGACAGCATGGTTGCCTTCAGGCCTGCTACAACTGACAGACGGAATATCACATGTGGCATCTGGTTTACTGTGTGGAGGAGTCAATGAAAGACTTTTTGATTCATTCAATCTGCTAATATTATTGCAGTTCTCATGTTGTGTTGGTTGAGTGCCCATTTCTTTGTCTCCGAGCCCTGATGGAGAGGCAGCTTGAGGGGCTGGCACAAGACCTGCGTTCTCTCCTTCCTCCGATTTCTTCTTTCTCTCCCCCTTCGCATCACGACGAGAGGGGGCCCTGAGCAGTCCTTTGGTTTTGATCAACTCATTGTCAAGAGGATTTGTTCGATTTGCCAGATTGGTCTGTCTCTCTTCTTCTGCTCCCCGGATGGCATCAACTCTGTTGGAGAAACAAAGGCTCAAATAAATTTCCGTTTTAATTCTAGATGAGCAGGTAAAAATAACATGCATTAACTGGTGCCTGCACAGAACAAAAATGGAACTGAAACGGCATGAATCACCACATGTGCAGCTTAGGGAGGTTTCAGTAAATCAAGAGATATGGAAACAGTATGACAGAGTCAACACATGTGCAGCTTAGGGAGGTTCTAGTGAATCAAGAGTTGAGGACTGAACCAGTATGACAGAATCACCACATGTGCAGCTTAGGGAGGTTCCAGTAAATCAAGAGATAAGGAAACGATATGACAGAATCACCACATGTGCAACTTAGGGAGGTTCCAGTAAATCAAGAGATAAGGAAACGATATGACAGAATCACCACATGTGCAACTTAGGGAGGTTCCAGTGAATCAAGAGTTGAGGACTGAACCAGTATGACAGAATCACCACATGTGCAGCTTAGGGAGGTTCCAGTAAATCAAGAGATAAGGAAACGATATGACAGAATCACCACATGTGCAGCTTAGGGAGGTTCCAGTAAATCAAGAGATAAGGAAACGGTATGACAGAATCACCACATGTGCAACTTAGGGAGGTTCTAGTGAATCAAGAGTTGAGGACTGAACCAGTATGACAGAATCACCACATGTGCAGCTTAGGGAGGTTCCAGTAAATCAAGAGATAAGGAAACGATATGACAGAATCACCACATGTGCAACTTAGGGAGGTTCCAGTAAATCAAGAGATAAGGAAACGATATGACAGAATCACCACATGTGCAACTTAGGGAGGTTCCAGTAAATCAAGAGATAAGGAAACAGTATGACAGAATCACCACATGTGCAGCTTAGGGAGGTTCCAGTAAATCAAGAGATAAGGAAACAGTATGACAGAATCACCACATGTGCAGCTTAGGGAGGTTCTAGTGAATCAAGAGATAAGGAAACGGTATGACAGAATCACCACATGTGCAGCTTAGGGAGGTTCTAGTGAATCAAGAGATAAGGAAACAGTATGACAGAATCACCACATGTGCAGCTTAGGGAGGTTCTAGTGAATCAAGAGATAAGGAAACGGTATGACAGAATCACCACATGTGCAGCTTAGGGAGGTTCTAGTGAATCAAGAGATAAGGAAACAGTATGACAGAATCACCACATGTGCAGCTTAGGGAGGTTCTAGTGAATCAAGAGATAAGGAAACGGTATGACAGAATCACCACATGTGCAGCTTAGGGAGGTTCTAGTGAATCAAGAGATAAGGAAACAGTATGACAGAATCACCACATGTGCAACTTAGGGAGGTTCCAGTAAATCAAGAGATAAGGGAACGGTATGACAGAATCACCACATGTGCAGCTTAGGGAGGTTCTAGTGAATCATGAGATAAGGAAACAGTATGACAGAATCACCACATGTGCAGCTTTGGGAGGTTCCAGTGAATCAAGAGTTGAGGAAAAGAAGGTGGCTGTGGATAGGACGCACACTGAAGAAAACTGATAAAAGTATAACTAGAGTGTTATTTGTTAGGAACCCACGGAGCAGGTGATACAGAGGAGACCTAAAAACACGTAGAGAAAATTGACAGGCACCTTGCAGTCTTGACAGACGATAGTTTGTAAAATGGAGTTATAACTTTCCATAGCACCAAGCCTGGTTTAGAGACCATGTGTTGCCCATGCAGCATGATCCCTCTCTCGGCCTGCCTAGTTCTCTCCACAGAAGCGATAACACCAATACGTCTGGAACAAGACAAGGTGCAGAAACTGCCGGACCAGCAAAGCAATGCCCTGTCTGCCTGTCAGAGCTTCGATCCTAGACCAACTGCTAACCAAGGCTTACAGCCTGGTCTGCCCTGCCATGACATTTAGTGTTTAAGTTTCCTCACACTAGGGTAAGGCTTGTACCCTACCAATTGCACTCCTCTGTCCGAAGCTGTTGGCTCAATGTAGGGTGTCGGGTTTGGTGAGCTAACAGAAAGCAGTGCCGTCTACTGTCATACAATAGCTCAGTCATCTCTGACTAAGACCTGACACACGAGAAGAGAAGAAAAGAAGACAATAAGAGAGAAATAAAATGGGGAGAGAGCTGCAGAAGATAAAATATGCTAGTTGAATCAAGAGGTGAACAAGGTGCTGGACAGGAGTTACATTGAGAGTAGTATTAGAAAGGCCTTTTTTGAAATCCACTAGTTAAAAGAAATAGAGGAAGACCCCAAAACACAAGTAGAAGAGAAGTAGAGACAGGATATGAGAGGGAGCTGCATAGGATAAATAAGATAGGATGGCTTTGAGTGAGTGGCTTGCTACAAGGATGGGTCCTTGCTTGTAATATTTTTCAGTGAAAGAACTAGCAAACTCGTCCTCGGGTACAAGATAATGTTCTGGGAACGTGTTGGGTGCGGAGAAATCTAAGGAGCGCTGTGAATGTGGTGGAATTTATCATGATCTTTGGGAGGACAGTAGCACTTATGGATGAAGTAAAACTATCATGTCAGTAGCTAGGTTTTCTACAGTGGCATCAGATGATTGTGATACCACTCTAGCATGACAGTACCTGATTGTGATACCACTCTACCATGACAGCACCTGATTGTGATACCACTCTACCATGACAGCATCTGATTGTGATACCACTCTACCATGGCAGCTACTGGATTGTCTACCACTCCACCATGACAGCATATGTGATACCACTCTACCATGACAGTACCTGATTGTGATACCACTCTACCATGACAGTACCTGATTGTGATACCACTCTACCATGACAGCAACTGGATTGTCTACCACTACCATGACAGCATCTGACTGTGATACCACTCTACCATGACAGTACCTGATTGTGATACCACTCTACCATGACAGTACCTGATTGTGATACCACTCTACCATGACAGCAACTGGATTGTCTACCACTACCATGACAGCATCTGACTGTGATACCACTCTACCATGACAGTACCTGATTGTGATACCACTCTACCATGACAGCATCTGATTGTGATAACACTATACCATGACAGTACCTGATTGTGATACCACTCTACCATGACAGCATCTGATTGTGATACCACTCTACCATGACAGCATCTGAGATACCACTCTACCATGACAGCATCTGATTGTGATACCACTCCACCATGACAGCACCTGATTGTGATAACACTATACCATGACAGTACCTGATTGTGATACCACTCTACCATGACAGCATCTGATTGTGATACCACTCTACCATGACAGCATCTGAGATACCACTCTACCATGACAGCATCTGATTGTGATACCACTCCACCATGACAGCACCTGATTGTGATAACACTATACCATGACAGTACCTGATTGTGATACCACTCTACCATGACAGCATCTGATTGTGATACCACTCTACCATGACAGCATCTGAGATACCACTCTACCATGACAGCATCTGATTGTGATACCACTCCACCATGACAGCACCTGATTGTGATAACACTATACCATGACAGTACCTGATTGTGATACCACTCTACCATGACAGCATCTGATTGTGATACCACTCTACCATGACAGCATCTGAGATACCACTCTACCATGACAGCATCTGATTGTGATACCACTCCACCATGACAGCACCTGATTGTGATAACACTATACCATGACAGTACCTGATTGTGATACCACTCTACCATGACAGCATCTGATTGTGATACCACTCTACCATGACAGCATCTGAGATACCACTCTACCATGACAGCAACTGGACTGTCTACCACACTACCATGACAGCAACTGGATTGTCTACCATGACAGCAACTGGATTGTCTACCACGACAGCAACTGAACTGTTTACCATTCTACCATGACAGCAACTGGATTCTCTACCATGACAGCGACTGGATTGTCTACCACACTACCATGACAGCGACTGGATTGTCTACCACTCTACCATGACAGTAGTTTGATGTGCTACCACAACAGTTGCTGGGTGTGCTAGCACTATCATGACAGTCGTTGGGTGTGCTGGCACTACTGTGATAGCAGCTTGATGTGCAATCACCCTACCTTGACACACTTTCCTTTAGATTTTAGATGTTTCCAAGGAAAGGGCTCAAATTGTGTACCATCTCACCACTTCCACCAACTCAGTTCTGAACTCGCATATAAGCCAATTGTGTGTTAGGCCAGACCATGACATATGAGGTGTGGTGACCTATGCCTTCCTCATCAGCGCCTTTCTAAAAAAAGTAGTACCCATGTTCCGGGAAGGTTAACCCGGTCAACAAATGCCAGCAGAAGTAAGATGTGTCGGCCTAACGGCGCAAGAACGCATCTCTGCTGTAAACAGACACAACGCAGTCACATCCGGAAAAAAAAAAATCCGGATGAACGCAGAAGAAGAAGAAGTACCCATGTTTGTGAGACTAGGTCTCGCTGCACTCAACAGACGAGCGGACATTATGCACCCTCCCATGTATGGATACATACATTATCATCAAGCACTACTTGTGCACTGAAGGTGATCTAATGGGCCACATCTGTTGATGTTATCCATCCGCTTGCATCAGTGCTTCCCTCTTGCATGCTTCCTCTCCAGCGCTTCCTTTGATAAGGAGTTGTGACCCTTTATATGGCAGAAGTATCTTAACTGCGTGTCTACTATGACAGCAACTGGATTGTCTACCATGACAGCAACTGGACTGTCTACCACTCTACCATGACAGCAACTGGACTGTCTACCACTCTACCATGACAGCAACTGGATTGTCTACCATGACAGCAACTGGACTGTCTACCACTCTACCATGACAGCAACTGGATTGTCTACCACTATACCATGACAGCGACTGGATTGTCTACCACTCTACCATGACAGCAACTGGACTGTCTACCACTCTACCATGACAGCAACTGGACTGTCTACCACTATACCATGACAGCAACTGGATTGTCTACCACTCTACCATGACAGCAACTGGTGTCTACCACTCTACCATGACAGCAACTGAATTGTCTACCACTCTACCATGACAGCAAATGGATTGTCTACCACTCTACCATGACAGCAACTGGACTGTCTACCACTCTACCATGACAGCAACTGGTGTCTACCACTCTACCATGACAGTAACTGGATTGTCTACCATGACAGCAACTGGACTGTCTACCACTCTACCATGACAGCAACTGGATTGTTTACCACTCTACCATGACAGCAACTGGACTGTCTACCACTCTACCATGACAGCAACTGGTGTCTACCACTCTACCATGACAGCAACTGGATTGTCTACCATGACAGCAACTGGACTGTCTACCACGACAGCAACGGGATTGTCTACCACTCTACCATGACAGCAACTGGATTGTCTACCACTCTACCATGACAGCAACTGGATTGTCTACCACTCTACCATGACAGCAACTGGATTGTCTACCACTCTACCATGACAGCAACTGGATTGTCTACCACTCTACCATGACAGAGACTGGATTGTCTACCACTCTACCATGACAGCAACTGGATTGTCTACCACTCTACCATGACAGCAACTGGACTGTCTACCATGACAGCAACTGGACTGTCTACCACGACAGAGACTGGATTGTCTACCACTCTACCATGACAGCAACTGGACTGTCTACCACTCTACCATGACAGCAACTGGACTGTCTACCACTCTACCATGACAGCAACTGGATTGACTACCACTCTACCATGACAGCAACTGGATTGTCTACCACTCTACCATGACAGCAACTGGATTGACTACCACTCTACCATGACAGCAACTGGATTCTCTACCACGACAGAGACTGGATTGTCTACCACACCTGCTCTATCCACACAGACCATGGGTGTAACATCATTCATACACACAATTGTTCACCTGAAATCATTGGTCAAACGCACTCTAATCACACAAGCCATGGGTGTAACTTCACTCAAGCACATTTGTTCACCTGTAACATCTGTCAAACACACTCTAATCACACAGGCCATGGGTGTAACATCACTCAAGAACACACATAGCCACCCTGCTCTGTCAAAATGCACTGTCTGATAGCAAATGTGTGGATCTTTAATGCGGATGAAAGACACAGGAAGCATGCTAGAAGCAAGAGAGAGACTACCTCTGCTGACTGTCGGGCTGTACTGCATTGATCTCCTCCAAGAGTGAGGCCATGTTCTGCTCTTGCTCCATTGTTTGGTTGCACTGCCCAAGCCTGAAGTAAAAGATATGACACAGAAATGTACTGACTACAAGCACTTGTACTCGCGGACAAATTGTTTATATTTCATTCATATATTTAAATCATTGCAAATTCAGTGTGTTCCTGTGGATCTGTGGCAAAGGAGTTGTGGACACAATTTATAATCCTGCATACTGCATTCAAAACACAGCTACGGGCAGTGTGGAAGAAGACCGCCTGGCATTGGTTTTCATACAATGGTATGAGTGCCAGTCTTCACAAAGCAATGGCAAACTACTGAACGTGAACTTGCCAAGAAATCAGTAACAGCCAAAAAATGCTGGGGTTGACTGCGATGTCCTGTATAGGATACGCAACAAACTAAATTATAATTTATGCATGACAGCAACAGAGGCAGAACATTGGGTTTATGATAGAAGTGTGAAGAAAATATAAACTTTTTCAGTTTATACAATTAAATAAACGTACTTCCTTTATAAGCTGAATTTGAATTCTGACAGTCCATGGCGTGTGGCAGTGATCATTTCTGATATTGATTTTGCTAACTCTCCTGCTGTAACAACATACTCCAGCTCTCCCCTTCGCATGACATGCCTAGAAGAATACGCACTGTCTTCTTCTGATGTGAGTGACCAGTTCTCTTTGTCAGTTAACTTCTTTCAAGATATCTTCATTGCTCTTTCTATCTGTCCATGGGGTTATCATCCTTCCATAAAACCACAGTTATAGATACCATTCAACGGTTTAGTTGTCACTTCTATACCCATGTCACCGTCTGTCATCTGTCATCAACTGCCTATAGTACCTTGCCGTGTAGGGCATGGGGTCTTTAGCCTGAGGAATAAAGGCCACCTGGCTAGTGCAGTCGCCGCGAACTGTGCAGGTTAGGATTTTCTTTTTTGCACCCCGACAGAAAAAAATCCACACCTTACCGAGGATTTGAACCCAGGTCTCCTGGAGGAGAACCCGGAGTTCTTAGCCACTCAGCCAGCCGCTCCCTCTTCATTTCACTAGCGGCTTTAATTTCTTCAACAGGCTGTTATCAGGCACCCAATCGGGTGTTGTACAGCACCTTCAACTTCTGCTTTAGGATTGCCAGTCCTTCACATTGATCATAATGGCTTGTTTGATGATGAAGTGAATGCAAGAATCTCCAAGGCCAACGCGGCCTTTGGCAGACTGTACAAGAATGTATGGGACAGAACTGGAATAAGCCTGCAAACAAAGCTAAAAGTCTACAAAGCAGTTGTATTATCCACACTGCTATATGCTTGTGAAACCTGGACTGTTTATCAGCGACACGCTAGGAAATTAAACCACTTCCACACAGTCTGCCTTAGGAAGTTACTGAAGATTAAATGGCAAGACAAGATTCCAGACACTGAAGTCCTAGAAAGAGTGTCCATGCCCAGTATCCACACTCTACTGATGAAGAATCAGATTCGCTGGGCTGGTCACTTGACTCGCATGCCAGATCACAGGCTCCCTAAACGAATTTTTTATGGCGAGCTGCGTTGTGGTAAACGCTCCCAAGGCGGCCAGAGGAAACGCTTTAAAGACACTCTGAAAATCTCACTGAATGCTTTTGGAATTCATCATCCCGGGAAGGTTAACCCGGTCAACAAATGCCCGCAAAAGTCGGATGTGTCGGCCTAACGGCGCAAGAACGCAGCTCTGCTGTAAACAGACACAACGCAGTCACATCCGGAAAAATAAATCCGGATGAACGCAGAAGAAGACGAATTCATCATGACACCTGGGAGACTGCAACCAGAGACCGAAATTTGTGGCGTGCATCATTATGCAAGGGTGCAGTCATGTGTGAAGCAACCAGGACTGCAAGAGCTGTGAAGAAAAGACAGAACAGAAAAACCAATGCAGAAAATCCTCCTCCAGAAACGTCCACATTGTCAAAGAACATTTCGAGCCAAAATAGGACTTATCAGCCATCTTAGAACTCACGGCTCCATACTTTCAACCCCACTGGATGAAATGGCTTGTTTCTGACCTACCATTAAATCATTTTCTGTCCATCTTTCAATTATCATGTTTTTGCCCATTAATATTTACCTTTCATTTGTTTTCAAACAGCTACTTGCCAGGGACTTTCTAATGCCCAATAATTTCTGAATTTTTCTGTACACAGATTTTATGCCTTCTCTTGTTCTTCAATACCCTCGCACTGGCTATTTAGCCAGAACTCTTTCGCTGCCTTATATTTTCTATTTTCGCACTATTTCTCTATATGTTCTTTTATATTCAGCTTGATATTATTTACTTTTTCTTCTAAAGTCCAGCAGAATGACCAGTCATCCATTTCTGTTTCACAGTCTTCTTTATTTTTGGTACTTCTTCTTCCGCTTTCATCCGGAGTTTTTTTTTTCCGGATGTGATTGCGTTGTGCCTGTTTACAGTAGAGCTGCGTTCTTGCGCCGTTAGGCCGACACATCCGACTTCTGCAGGCATTTGTTGACCGGGTTAACCTTCTCGGTTATTTTTGGTACTATTTCTGTTAATGTATGTTGAATTGACTCCTTTTGTTCATCTGTATTGCCTATGTATTTTATTGCACCTTTTCTGTACATTAACGGCATATTTATCACTAAATTCCTGATTTGATTCCAATTCTGAAAAATTCTAATTCGCACAGCTGCAGATCAAACCCATGAATGACCCCTGGGTCAGCAGCCGAGTGTCTAGCCACCACGCCACACAGGCTCTCAATAGTCCTGAATATCTTCAGTTTTATTCTTAATTTTCCACTGACTGGTACATGGTCACTTTTGCAATTTGCTCGTGTTTACTGACAGAAAGCTGTTTTGAAGTTAATTGGCTATTTGTTGGCTCTATGGTGAAGTGGTTACAGATGCAATTCACAATCGAACACAGCTGTGGGAGAATTAATAGACCGCCTTGCATTGGTTTTCATACAACAGTATGAATGCTGGTTGTTCAGAAAGCAATGGCAAACTACTGAATGTAAACTTTACAAGAAATCACAAACCAAACCATTCTGGGGTTGGCTGTGATGTCCTGTTATGGATATGGAGCTAAGTTTTTGGTTTTAATTACTGACCAAATAATTTCTAGAAATATCATAGGTGTGCTGTATAAATATACAAAAATTGTCACATACTTTGGTGCTAGCCGCTCCGTGAGTGCGGCTATCGAAGACACAAAGGAGGTCAGCTGGGACACCACCACTTTGAGATGTTGGCTTTCATGCTTGAGTCTCATCACGTCCTGCAGCTGAGCTGGAACCAAAGAAGACAACATCTCGTTACCACTAGCTTTCATGTCAACATTTAATTTATTTGTAGTTTTTCTTCTCTTACTCTTAGGTATATAAGTAACCTAAGGTCTTGTTTATCTTTCCAACCCTTTGGGGTAGAGTAACTTACAGTCTGTCCTCTTCTACCCTGGGATGTAGAGGTACCTTACAGTCTTGTTTAGTCTGTCCTCTTCTACCCTGGGATGTAGAGGTACCTTACAGTCTTGTTTAGTCTTTCCTCTTCTACCCTGGGATGTAGAGATACCTTACAGCCTTGTTTAGTCTTTTCTGTTCTACCCAGGAATGTAGAGGTACCTTACAGTCTTGTTTAGTCTTTCCTCTTCTACCCTGGGGTGTAGAGTTACCTTACAGTCTTGTTTAGTCTTTTCTGTTCTACCCAGGAATGTAGAGGTACCTTACAGTCTTGTTTAGTCTTTCCTCTTCTACCCTGGGGTGTAGAGTTACCTTACAGCCTTGTTTAGTCTTTTCTTTTCTACTCAGGGATGTAGATTTACCTTACAGTCTTGTTTAGTCTTTCCTCTTCTACCCTGGGGTGTAGAGTTACCTTACAGTCTTGTTTAGTCTTTCCTCTTCTACCCTGGGATGTAGAGGTACCTTACAGTCTTGTTTAGTCTTTCCTCTTCTACCCTGGGATGTAGAGGTACCTTACAGTCTTGTTTAGTCTTTCCTCTTCTACCCTGGGGTGTAGAGTTACCTTACAGTCTTGTTTAGTCTTTCCTCTTCTACCCTGGGATGTAGAGGTACCTTACAGTCTTGTTTAGTCTTTCCTCTTCTACCCTGGGATGTAGAGCTATCTTACAGTCTAGTCTTTTCTGTTCTATACTGGGGTGTAGTGGTATCCTAAAATCTTGTTTAGTCTTTTCTCTACTACCCTGGGATGTAGTGGTATCCTAAAATCTTGTTTAGTCTTTCCTCTTCTACTGTACAGTTAAAATTATGAAGAAATACCATGACGGCTATAGTTAAGATGGAAAACCATCGATACTAGTTACACTCAGAAAAATTACTACTACGGTTAAAATTCTTAATACCATCACTACTACAGAGGGGATCCGAGCACTTATGGACTGAATGGTTCGATGTGCAACGAGGATGATCTGTCGACTAACTAACTAACTAACTAACTAACTACTACAGTGAAAATTCTTAAGAAATAACAGTTAAAATTCCTAAGAAATACCATCACAACTCCAGTTAAAATTCCTGCCAGAACCAATGTTTACATCACTGCCTATGAATTTTCCATCACCCTCAGCTATGCTAGACTTATCTGATAACTCGTGGAACATAAATGTTTGAGCAAGTGAACTGGCTGAACAAAAACCGTAACTTAAATTGCTTTGGTTGATACCAGCAATGGTAACAAAAGTGCCCAAATTATAATTCATTTACATACTGTTGTATATGCACGCAAGAACAAGAAAGATAAAATACCTTGATACAAATCTTGTTCATTGTTGATTCTCTCGAGGCTCTCTTCCCAATGCTGGGGAAGAAAGAAAGAAAGTAACATAAGTTGTTTAAATGGCATACTCTGTATAATTTATTACACATGTCTTATTCATGCTTTTATCTCCACATTCTTAACTTCAGTCAATGTCCTGTGAAAGAATATCTTCAATAACAAAGGTATTCTCCAGTAGATAACGTACATTAAAGGTACCATTCCTCTCTGAGCCTTCTCAAGGTCACTACATAGATTTTCTAACAAGGGTATTTTCTCAGATTAAATAGGGGTATTCTCTGTGACATAACATACTTTTGGAATTCTCTACAACATGACACACCTTCAACAGAGGTATTCTCTACAGCATGACATAACTTCAACAGAGGTATTCTCTACAACATTATATACCTTCAACATTTCCTGGACACAACATACCTTCTCCAACAAGGGTATTTTCTGTTCCAGCGTGGTGTAGTGAGACTCCAGTTGGTTTTGAACATTCTCAATCCTAACGGTCAATTTGAACACCTCGTCTCTCTTGGCCAGGCAACGGCGCATAGTCAGATCTCTTTGAAGCTCCTGGCACTGGGTTTTCATCTGCTCAAATCTCTGCAGCAAGTCCTGTAACAGACGGAGATACCAGAAATGTAGACTAAACTTCATCAATGTCCGCAGGTTAAGGTGTCAAACAAAATTAAAAAAAACGTCTCTGGACTGGACTGGTTGGTAAATGTTTTTTGGGGTGTGGATTGGGTGATAGGGTTTTGACCAAGATTCACTTTCACTGCACCTGAGATGCCTCCTGACAGAGATCCACATGCATGTACAGGTGCATAAAACGGTTCTTTACAGATACAAGTAAACATTGGGTCCTACAGGCTGAGGCAACAGTCATGAGTCCCTGGGTCTCTGCTGACGTCAACAGTCATGAGTCCCTGGGTCTCTGCTGACGTCAACATTATTCTGTCCAAAGACCAGTGCAAAGTGTATTGAGCAACATGGCGGCACTAATATATGGTGGAATATGGTGGCACTACTACATGGTGCAATGTGGTGGAACTGCTACATGGTGCAATATTGTAGCACTGCTACAAATGAAAGAAATGACACTACTTAAAACTCATTACAAAACGCTGACTAAAACAAACACATCCTGCCTCAACACACACATACCCTGCCTCAATACACACAAAAACACACCCTGCCTCAACACACACAAAAACACACCCGGCCTCAACACACACAAAAACATACCCTGCCTCAACACACACACACAAACATACCCTATGAGCGTTCTCAAACTCCCTGCAGTGTTCAGCAAACTGGCCTTTGGCGTCAATAAACTTGACCTTGGCACCATTGAGCCCGTTAGTTCGTCTGACGTGGCTGGGCGTCAGTCTGTGGGTGACCGGGCTGCCAGGACAAGAGGTCCCTGTGGTTATTGCCGTCATGCTAGTGAGACAACAAACGGACAATTGGGTCAGACTGCAAATTGGTGAATTTCTACACAATCAAACAGAAGAACTGCCAGTCTAATTAGATTTAGGGGGAAGTCGGGAGTCTCCGTGGCAAAGTGGTCAAGCCTTCTGCTTCGCGCTCCGAAGGTTGTGGGTTCGATTCCGGGCTACGTCTTTCGGTTCACAAGTGCATTTAAAAAAAAAATCCTGGGGTCGTTGCTGGAGCTACGGAGTTCATGCTTTGTGTGATGCTTTCGGCGGGCCACCCTGCGGAAAGAGACCGAGCCATATGGGATAAAATCTGGTGCAATGAAATCGACCCTCTCAACTTTTAAGACTTTTTTAAGGGGGATTGACATTTTCCCTATTGTAGGTCACAATGAAGAATAACCCTGACAATACTGACCAATAACAAAACCAAGATCAAAATAAACAATGAAAACAGACCCTGATAAATTCCATTGTGGAAAAAAAACAATCAAACAACTAAACAAACTGTGGGAATACTCACCTATTTGTGGCCGTGGCATTGAGAGTATTCCTGTGTATGGGTATATACAAAAGTGGCTCAATGCTTCTGAAACACAATACGAAATATAATAATAGTATTCAATTTCATCAAATGTTGAAACAAGCAACAATCTGCATGAAAGAAATACAAATGCGGCGATGTTTATACTTGAGGCAACACTGCAGATATATAAGATAATTCATTTCAAGCGAACAAAAGAAGACATACAAATAAGTCTGTGGTTCCAAAATAGGGTGGCAGCCTCCCATTTCTGGAGACACAGATTCAAATCTTCAATAAGGCAAAAATGTTGTATCAGACTTGCAATAAATATCACTTAACAGTCTTTAGACTTTCCTCTTCTACTCTAGAGTGTAGTCTTGTTGAGACTTTCCTCTTCCACTCTAGAGTGCAGTCTTGTTTAGACTTTCCTCTTCTACTCTAAAGTGTAGTCTTATTGAGTCCCCGGGAAAGTTAACCCGGTCAACAAATGTCCGCAGAAGTCGGATGTGTTGGCCTAACGGCGCAAGAACGCAGCTCTGCTGTAAACAGGCACAACATAATCACGTCCGGAAACAAAAAAAACTCTGGATGAACGCAGAAGAAGAAGAAAGTCTTGTTGAGTCTTTCCTCTTCTACTCTAGGGTGCAGTCTTGTTTAGACTTTCCTCTTCTACTCTAGAGTGCAGTCTTGTTTAGACTTTCCTCTTCTACTCTAGAGTGCAGTCTTGTTGAGTCTTTCCTCTTCTACTCTAGAGTGTAGTATTGTTTAGTCTTTCCTCTTCTACCTATAATTAGTCTTGTTTAGTCTTTCCTCTTCTACCCTAGAGTGTAGTATTGTTTAGTCTTTCCTCTTCTACCCTAGAGTGTAGTCTTGTTGAGTCTTTCCTCTTCTACCCTGGGATGTAGAAGTACTACGCTGCCTTGTTTAGTTTTTCCTCTTCTACCCTAGAGTGTAGTCTTGTTTAGTCTTTCCTCTTCTATCCTAGAGTGTAGTATTGTTTAGTCTTTCCTCTTCTACCCTAGAGTGTAGTATTGTTTAGTCTTTCCTCTTCTACCCTAGACTGTAGTCTTGTTTAGTCTTTCCTCTTCTACCCTAGAGTGTAGTATTGTTTAGTCTTTACCCTTCTATATATGTGTGTGTCCATAATGAAGCAGTTATGCTTCCTGCCTCATGCTCCGAAGGTTGTAGGTGTGACTCCGGCCAACTTCGTATAATTAAAGACGATCTTCTAGAGCCAGGCCAATGAAATGTCCAACAGGCATCAAACACCTAGCTCCCACAGGAAAGCATATTAGTGCTTCACCCCCAGGAATTTCTTCAGTACTTGACCATCAAATAAAGATCTATTCAGAGACAGTGGATTGTGTGAAATGGTCAACAATGATCAAGGACACTTAGCAAGATGATAATGACACAACAACAAAGATGGACAACACTTAGCAAGATGATAATGACACAACAACAGAGATGGACAACACTTAGCAAGATGATAATGACACAACAACAGAGATGGACAACACTTAGCAAGATGATAATGACACAACAACAGAGATGGACAACACTTAGCAAGGCACATGAATATGATAAAACTGACGGATCACACTTATCAAGTCACATGATGATGATGATATAACAACAGTGACGGATCACACTTATCAAGCCACATGATGATATAACACCAGTGACGGATCACACTTATCAAGCCTCATGATAATGACAAAACAACAGCGGTGACTTACTTAAAAAACTCAGATTTGCATGCGGTATCGATCTGACCACTCTGTGTTGGGTGCAGTGGGTGCTGCTTTTGTACGATTGACTTCAACCGCTCAATCAACACCTGTGATGCCGACAGGCAAGAGTTAAACTAATTTAACGTAAACAAATGCCTAATCGAGGCCCATAAAGAAGTGTACAGAACAGTAACAATGTAACCAACCACACAAGCGTATCAACTTCATATTTGTGCCAGGACACATGGGTGTAAGACGAAATGAACAAGCTGACAGATGGAGTTGCTGTGGAAACGGTGAGGAATGGACTGGGCTGATAGAGTGAATGCCCTCAGAGAAGCAGGCCTATTAAGCACATCAAGGGATGACTAAATCTGCAACGCTGACCAGACTGCGAGAAGATCATAGGAGGTGAAGCTAGATACAGGGTGTATTTTTAATGACTGTGCAGAATTTGAAAATATTGCTGGTCCAAGTTTTGTATTTACCTATTATGTTGCATGAACTTTACAGAGGGTGAATACAAAACTTGGACCAGAAATATTTTCAAACACTGCACAGTCATTAAAAATAGGCCCTTTACAAGTGCTATGTAGGGGGGTCAATGAAGAATAGTAAACCAACACAGAACTGGGAGATTCCCAGGAGGAGATAGATCCAAGCACTGATTTCTTTTTTGTGAGTGTACTCGCTCGCTTTGAACTAAAATGTAGTCTATACACACTACTTCTAGTAGTGCTGGACTGAATTTTGCGTGTGGGATAGCTTTCCCTATTAACATTAATTATTGCCATCAGGTGAACCCACTCCGACTTCAGAGGTACTCATAATTTATGTCCCCAAGTCAAGGACGGATGTTTAAGAACATGCATTCTTATCCATTCGACCATGCGTTTATGAGTTTCATGTATCAAGATTCCCATAGACTCTGTAATTTCTTCTGTCCATCGTTTATGTGTCCGGCCTCTTCCTCTGCTTCCACCTAGTCTGTATATCACTGCTTGTTGTGTTGTCCGTTTATGCTTATTATGTTGTCTTCGAGCAGGAAAAAAATCCCTTGCCAGCTTGCTTGGCCAGTCACAAGTTTAGGATGAGAAAATCTGACCAAGGGGAGTCTGCACGCCCCCCCCCCCCCATGTTTCCCTGTCTACACCATGGGGAGGTGGAGTTGACTTGTGTAGTCTGCGGGTCATGGACTGGGCTGATAGAGTGAATCCCCTGAGAGAGGCCGGCCAATTAAGCACATCAAGGAATGACTGAAACTGCAACTTTGACCAGACGGCAAGAACATCAAAAGAGGCAAAGCTAGATACAAGTGCTGTGTAGGGGGGGGGGGGGGGTGTGTTAATGAAGAATAGTACACCAACACACAGACCTGGGAGATATCCAGGAGAAGATAGATCCGAGTTCTAATGAACTGAATGGTTCGATCTGCAGTGATGACAATCTGCCGACTGACTAACCCCCCAAGCATGTCATGAGAGGCCACTAAGGCAGGTTGGTGTGAGACTGGCTGCCTCAGCCTGTAGACAACCTTAGCTGCAAGACCCAACCACCAAGGGCAAGTCAACAAAGGGCTTGCCACAAGTTGATTGACGGCCTATTCTTCTTTTATCCGCTTGAAAGTTGTCTCTTGTATGAATTTCAGTCTTTTTTAGTTCACTCAGTGGTCCATAGTTTATCTTCCACTGTTGTTTCTCAAGGTTCAATTTGGGCAGTCTTGGAGTATGTAATCCATGTGTGCACATGGCTGATTCGCCAATCACACCAACATTCCTGGTCACTACACAACATTCCAAGGTTGTGGGTTCGATTCCGGGCCGTGTCCTTCAGTTCACGAGTTACACAACATTTCTAGTCACTACACAACAACACTCCCCATCACTATACAACACTCCCTATCACTACACAACACTCCCTGTCACTGGACAGCCCTCTCCGTCACTACACAACTCTCCCCATCACTACACACCCCTCCCCACCACTACATAGCCCTCCCCATCACTTCACAACCCTCCCCACCACTACACAGCCCTCCCCACCACTACACAACTCTCCCCACCACTACACATCCCTCCCCATCACTACACAGCACTCCCCACCACCACACAGCCCTCCCCACCACTACACAACTCTCCCCACCACTACATAACATATCACTACACTCCCCACCACTACACAACATATCACTACACTCCCCACCACTACACAACACTCTCCCCACCACCACACAACTCTCCCCATCATTACACAACGCATCACTATACACACAACTCTCCCTGTCACTAAATACAACACTATCCCCAGCCCAGTCAGAGAAGGACTCAGCAATGAAAACAACAGCCACAGATTGGACAATTCCAAACTTACATATGCCAGGTCCAGGAATTCAAACTTGTTTGCTGACCCAGAGAAAGCACTTGAGATAACCAGATGGACGTGTAAGGTCGGCAGAAGAGCAGACAGCGACCTCAACTGCGATCTGAACGCTGCCTCTTTATCACTGTACTGGCTATGGAATGAAATGTTGATATAAATCAAATAGGTAATATTGAGAAATCCAAGATTATCTGCAAGGAAATTTCTCTGTTCTGAACTGTGACTGTGAATAAATACTTCTTAATGTATTTAGATAACTCATTATGTGTTATTACGCTATCCTAGGCAACTCATTAAGTGTTCACTGGTATTTCACAATTAGTATTTCACAATTACATATCAACCAAAATTCTGGCTCACAGGTTCTTCAATCATAAACAACCGAAATATTGGTTCACAGGTTCTTCATTCATACAATAACTGAAATATTGGTTCACAGGTTCTTAATTCAAACACCCTCCCCCGATGTGTCTCCATCTTGACGTGGTGGGGGAGCTTGCGTGTCCCATCGACCCCATTTGCTTGCCGATGGATGAAAAACTACATATCGGACAGCTTATGGGATAGGGACCAGACTAAGAGAGACACAACCTGCTGCTCTGCAGGTAGACTGAGGATAGCAGTCAAAAATATAAATCAGGTGCACGAAGGCAGAAGTTCTTGGTCCGGACAAAACTCTTAAGGCTCCTTGTCGAGGGCTGTGGCCTCTAAGCCACAAACCCTCGGACCTGAGAGCCGGGCCAATCCCCACCCTTCGAAAAATAAAGGCGTGATACTGAGCAAGCTACATGCTCAGGTCTGATACATGTTCGAAGGCTCTCAGCTGGGGGATATGAGAGATTCCCGGATGAGAGGGCCAGGCCGTTTCTCGTTCACTGCTGCACGAAGGTAAGGTGCTGAGCCGGCAGCACATGTAGCCTACCTCGTGAGCGAGTACAAAAAGTCAGAAAAGTGCCCCAGTCGAAGGAAATGGTTACGAAAACTGTCTGTATCTAACTCATAGAGAGTGTAGACAAAAGTGGAAGAACGTCTCAATGACGCGAAATGGAACGCACGGCGAGCGAACCTATTGCGTGGTCCGAAGTCAAAAGCAAAAGCTTACCGAGTGGATGTCGCTCGCAGTCTGACCGCTCCTGGTGTGTGCTTGAGCGACCAGTGGCAAGCGAGATGCCCAACACATGGAAGTGAGGAACTAAAGCAGCCATGAGCAGGACGTGGCAACTCCTCGGGTGAGCCCAGTCTCAGAGCAATATGTGCCGGCTCTGCAATTATGGAAGCCTCCTTGGATAGCGAGGGAATGCCCATGGTCTTCCCCTGCCTTCCCTTGAGGGCGACCGCGATATCGTTGATCGTCCTATCTTGACCAGCTGAGATGTGGGCGACATCACAACAGTCCAACGTGCCTCGAAACCAGAGGAAGGCTAACCTCATTAAAAAATGCCCGCCAGAAGTCGGAAGTGTCGTCCTATGGGTGGCAAACTAAAAATTGACACTACGCAATTACGTCCGAGTGAAATGTCTCTCGTGCTAGGAACAGCTCTGACTACCTAGTTTCCGAATGCCGCTCTTTTTCGGAACAGCTCTGACTAGGTAGTTTTCCGAATGTCTGTCGTGCCTGGAACAGCTCTGACGGGCGCAACGACAAGCACATGTCCGAAAACTCGCTGAGTGGATACCGTCTGTAAACCTGTCTGGTTTGTGCGGGAATAGCCCGGGGCAAACGAAATGACCAATATATTGAAGTGAGGATTTAAAGCAGCCATGAGCAGGACGTGACAATTCCCTGAACCCAGCAACAGGGCGCTATGTGTCGGCCCTGCAACTATGGAAGCAACCTTGGATGGCGGAAAATGCAATGGACTGTCCCTTCCTTCCTTTGAGGGATGACCGTTGTCTTCGACCGTTCCAATTTGGCCAGCTGGGTTGAAGATGGCACCACAAAAGTGAGTGTCTCCCAGGAATGCTACCTGGTCAAAAAAGCATGCTGTAGTCGGATGTGTTGGCCTACGGATTTCGGCCCAAGGGCACATAACAGACACACCGCAATCACATATGAAAAAACACTCCGGATGAACGAAAAGAAGAATTCATACAACAACTGAAATACTGTGCCCATTGGTTATTTCACACACCAAAAAATTCACTGGTCAATTCCCTCTGCTTACACCAAGCAGTTCACAGTGTTCAATTGCTATTTCACACACCTTAAACTAAACAATTCACTGAGCATTCAATAGTTTCTTCACACATCACATACCCTTACTCAGAAAATGAACATGATCACTATGGGAACAAGTGAACAACAATTGGTAATATACTTGTTACAGAACGTGCCCAGAAGCCTTGAAGCAATCCCAGCTGCTGTTCACAGCATACAACAAACAGCTTCCTCTTTTGTTTGGTCTGTAGCCAATTGCTGAGGACCACTCTACTTCATCTCATCATCATCTATTTGCTAACTGATGTGAGTGATTATGTTTTCCCACAGCTCCTATTTTATAGTCATATGCAATCATTTGCCTGCTAATATCTGGCTACAGATGATGCAATGGCCCTGGTATGAAGGAACCCAGGAAGGTTAACCCGGTCAACAAATGCCCGAAGAAGTCAGATGTGTTGGCCTAAAGGTGCAATTAAACAGGCACAACGCAATTACATCTGGAAAAAAAAAAAAACACTCCGGATGAACACAGAAGAAGTATGAAGAAACTCTGCCCAGCATGTCCTCTCTGACTTCTATTTCCCGAGGATGAAGTGTTTGGTCACGAAATGTGGGGAATTCTCCGGAAGCTGTCTGTGTGGAGGATTTCCACAGTGTGGGACACAACAATGTTACACTCCTGTACTTACACCGCTGTAAAGTAATCAACAACGAGACCACACAAACCTGTTGACTTTCTGCAGCAGCAAATTCTTTGTCTCCGTCAACCTCTCCAGAAGACTGAGGTAGAGTTCTTCAATGACAGCCCTCTCCTTGTCCGCATTGACTTTGATCTCTTCCAGAAGAGTTCTGAATAAAAGAATGCCCTCACGGACCGAGTTCTGCAGCTCCCGGAAAGCCTAGCAGACGCAAACATAGGAAAAACATCACCACCATGTTACAATAAAGTTAATTTGTTGTACTATTGTCTGGTCTGAGACTCCATAATCTGAAGTACCGAAACGACCTGAATAAAACACACATGATATCCATTATTTAAATTACTAACATAACATACTTCTAAATTAAAACCCAGAAGGACTGAACAACTTATTACTTTTCTGTGGTTAGAGAAAATGGCCATAAATTTTTAATTAAGTTTTCAGGTCAGATGCCATTCTCATACTGAAATGGCTTTCAAGAACTTTCACCTGCCAGAATGTTTTCCCCAGTCCATTTTTTCATCATCCCATTAAAACCACTGTCTGTCTTTTGCACACCTGCCCTTTACTTTCCCTACAGACTAATTTTAGCAGGATATTATCTCTCTACCTGTGCTCAAAATATTTTTTATCTGTCAAAGTCACATCTTGATTCTTAATATTCCTGGTTTGTTGAGAACATCTTAATTTGTTATTCTGCCATTACCCATTTTACAAAATGTCACCATTTCCATTATATTTGTTCTTTCTTCCAATTATTATTTTAGCTGCAAAAGACTGAGTTGAAACTCATACAGTCATCCATGTCGACGGCTGGGTTTAACTGAGTTGAAACTGTGTACAGTCATCCATGCAGACAGCTGGATTTGACCGAGTTGAAACTGTACAGTCATCCATGCCGACGGCTGGGTTTGACTGAGTTGAAACTGTGTACAATCATCATCCCAAAGGCTGGGTTTGACCGAGTTGAAACTATGTACAGTCATCCATGCAGATAGCTGGATTTAGCTGAGTTGAAACTCATACAGTCATCCATGCCGACGGCTGGGTTTGACTAAGTTGAAACTGTGTACAGTTATCCAAGCCGATGGCTGGGTTTGACAGTTGAAACTGTGTACTGTCATCCATGTTGACGGCTAGGTTTGACTGAGTTGAAATTGTGTACAATCATCATCCCAAAGGCTGGATTTGACTAAGTTGAAACTGTGTACAGTTATCCAAGCCGACGGGTGGGTTTGACAGTTGAAACGGTATACTGTCATCCAAGTTGACGGCTAGGTTTGACTGAGCTGAAATTGTGCACAATCATCATGCCAACGGCTGGGTTTGACTGAGAAGACAGATGACCTTCTGGCACCCATATATAACATCAGATCAAATGTAACAAAACAATGAGACAGATATTAAGGTGGCGATTACACTGCTTCCATTTGGTCTGTACATCATTGCTTGTTGTGGTATACTGTTGGTAGTCAAGTTACATGGCCAAACTATTTAACTTGCTGTTTTCTGATCAAATCTAGCGCTGCTATAATCCCCAACTTTAGTCCTGATTTCGTAATTTCTGATTGTCTCTCTTCTTGATACATTGATTGAGTATTCTTCTCAGGAATCTCATTTTTGTTGTGATTTTTCTTTTCTCTTTTTCTGTCATTGTCCGGCTTTAGAAATGGTAGCATAAAGTTGGTAGGAAGATTGTGTCATAGAATGCTCTCTTAGTAACTATTGATACATGTTTGTTCTTTAGTATTGGTGGCATTTGTTCAATGAGTTGGTTTGACTTATTGCATCTATTTTCAATCTTATCTTCTGATTTGCCATTTGATAATATTATACTTCCCAAGAACTTGAAGCTCTTTACTTGTTTCAGTGGGTGTTTGTTTAGATGAATCTTTTAGCGGGTCTTATTTATGCAAAATCAGGTGTGAAATGTTTGATACCCAAAAACATTTTTTTTGGGTAGGGCTATGTTATCCTATTCTTTAGGTGGTATCCTTGCTGTCTCCAGCAGCTCTTCTATGTTCTCCTGATATTATTCACCCGTCTTTAATTCTTATCCCCATGTGTTGTTACATTTAAATTCTATTTCATTTGACTTATGGGTTCCAAAATAAGGGCTGTCTACTATTATGTATACTACTTGTATGCAGTCTCCAACTATAACTAAAAGGCATTCTGACAGTGAGCTCTATCCGTGTCTTTCCTTTCCTCTTGATTCCCTTGGATTTGTTTAGCTCTCTCCATGAACTCTACATTGCTGACTCTGTTATACCACATTAACCCTTCCATTCCACACAAGTGACCAATGAAATGTTTGCAGTTTATCGACAGCTGATAAAGTCATTCACAAAGTTTCTGATCCTTACAGCAGTATTGGTTCTTCTTCAGTGTTCCGAGCCATTGAGGTTCTTTGCTGCAGATACAATCCGTCTCCATTCGTCTCTCTGGTTGACCTTCTCTTGCCAGTCGTTGATTCCAAGTGCTTGTAGGTCTGTATATGTATTATCTCTCCACCGTCTTCGTGGTCTACCTCGGGGTCTACAGTCATTTATGTCCTGAGTGTAAACGAGTTTTGTTTCCCTATTATCTTCCATGCTTTCTATATGCCCCAGCCATTGTAGTCTATTAGCCTTCAAGATACCAGTGATTAGCGGGGACTTAAACAGATCATAAATGTCTTTGTTACTTCTTCTTTTCCACTCTCCACTTTGTGTATCCCTAATGGGTCCAAAGATGCGTCTTAAAACTTTGTTCTCAAAGGTTTGTAACAAGGCTTCGTCTCCTTTCATTGTACTCCAGGTTTCAGAGCCATACAGCACAACTGAGCAGTATTGGTTGGACTTCAATGCTTCAATATTTGACATGTTGTTACACCAGCATTTATCTTTACAAGGATTTACAGGCATGAGGATTGAGTTCACTGCACCAGGTTCCATTCCGTATGGCTCAGTCTTACTGCCACAAGTGGTGCAAAGAATATTAACTCTGTAGCTCCGGAGACAACATTCAGCGGTCAGTGAAAACATTGCACTGATGAACTGAGTGACAGAGACTGAAAACAAACTCACAGCTCTTCTGAGCATGAGGCAGACAGCATAATCACTCCATCACGGAGACCCAAATTTATGCAGAGCCAATAAACTATCAACAAACATAAATTAGTTAAAAAGTTAGTTGCATATCCTTTACAGGAAGTCGCAGTAAACACCAGCAATTTATTGCTGTTTGTGATTTCATGGCAAGTTTACATTCAGTAGTTTGCCCTTGCTTTCAGAATGACTGGCACTCATACCATTGTATGAAAACCAGCGCGTAGCGTTCTGCTTCCAATCACCCGCAGCTGCGTTTCGAACAAGGTATGCGGGATTACGAATCACTTTTGTAACCTCTTCACCACAAATTAAAACTGAGAAAATAAACATTCACGAGACACTTGAACCAAGTCACAAAATATCTTACCTGAACTCTCAAATCCAGCTTCTTACAGCTCTGTTTGTATGCAGTCTCCAAATCTAAACAATGTCCCCGACTCTCGCTGCCAAAATTACAATAACAATTATCATGGTTATTAATGCCGAGGAAAATCTCATTTGTTTGCAATGGTAGTCCCACAGCATATACTGCCATTGGGCTGTGGTGTTAGTGGCTTCCCTTCACATATTCTAGGCCTTGATACATGAGGTAAGGTAGCCAGTGTCCTTTCTCCTCATTCCCAGACAATACACAGATCATCTGCATGAGGCTGGATAGACCCCAAAACTTTACTAGTTGTAAAAAATAATTCTGTCTCTGCTGAGATCTGGATCTCTGTCTAGGCAGGCAAATGTATAATCAACATGTGCCCTGCCAGCTGGCGCAGGCATTCATGGCTCTTCACAGATCTCGGTCTTTGGTGTTCTGAATCAACTCTGCTGATGAGATGTCTCCATGACACCATCTCAGTACATCAGGTATCATTTCTCTTGGTCTTCCTCTTTTCCCATTTAATTTAGAAGAAAGCTGTTTGTCTCTTTCTTATTGTTGTATATAATGTTCTAGTTTCATTGCCTCTTTCAGGCAGTCGTCGTTAGTTACACTGGCAGTCCAAGGAATTCGCAACATTCATCTCAGGAACCACATCTCTGTTGCTTCCATGTTCTTCCTAATTTGTTCATTTACATTCCAAGATTCACTGCCATGCAGCTTAACAGGTTCTACATAGCATTTCAGCACTCTCTTTCTTACATTCAATGACAATGACTTATTGCACAAGACACTTTTCATTTTCTGAAATGCAGCTTTTGCTTGCCCTATTCTGCTCTTAATCTTCTTCTTCTGCCTTCATCAGGAGAGTCTTTTCGGACGTGATTGCGTTGTGCCTGTTTACAGCAGAGCTGCATTCTTGCGCCGTTAGGCCGACACTCTGACTTTTGCGGGCATTTGTTGACCGGATTAACCTTCCCGGGGCTCTTAATCTATGCTGTGCAACCTCTATCTGATGTTATAATTGCCCCTAGGTATCTATGTCACTGCAATTCTCCTGATCTTTAGACACACCAAAAATGTCAAGTGGCATTGCACAAATGACAACAAGAATGAACATGGGGAGCCGTGGAGGCGCAGCAGCCAGCTTGCCTGCTGGTCATGGCTTTAAACCTCTATCGTGACAGTGTGTGCCAGGAGTTTTCTGGACTAATGGATGCTTGCCAAATTATGCTCACATTAGGAATTTGTCTTCGAATTCACAGCCTTGTCAAGGATCAACCCCACGTCGTATGATTGTGTGGCAGAGATTCTGAACTTCGGCTACCCACCCTTCCATTTAAAACACGTGCATGTCCTCTGTAGGATGCCACGATCAATCCCACGTCCTATGATTGCGTGGTAGACATTCTGAACTTCGGCCACCCATTCCTCCACATGTAAACAATGTGCATGTCCTCTGTAGGACGCCACGATCAATCCCACGTCCTATGATTGCGTGGTAGACATTCTGAACTTCGGCCACCCACTCCTCCATGTAAACAATGTGCATGTCCTCTGTAGGACGCCATGATCAACCCCATATCCTCTGTTGGACGTCACGATCAACCCCATGTCCTCTGTAGGATGTCACGATCAATCCCACGTCCTCAGTAGGACGTCACTATCAACCCTATGTCCTCTGTAGGACGCCACGATCAATCCCAAACCCAGGTTGATTTTTTAAACAAGTTTACGTTCAGTACTTTGTCATAGCTTTCAGAAAGAGAAGTCAACAGCGAAGGCCAACTAACAGGTGTAGGGCAGTCCTTTGCAGAACCTCGCTCCCATAACAACCTTCCGGAAAAACCTCTCGATCATAAGCAAGATGTCCCACATCCGATACACCCACCTGGACATCATCCGTTACATCCTGCACCCATTTCCTCTTTGGCCTTCCTCTTCCTCTCTTCCTGGGCATATACCCCTCCATTATTGTTCTCTCCAAACTTGTTCAAGTGACCAAACTATTTCAATTTTCTTTGTTTTATTGTCTTTATAGCCAACCTTCTTCAATATTCAGGTCTTGAAGCATGGATGCATTTGTTCTTTTCTGTATCCAAGATATTCTTAGGACCCATCTATAACATGTATATTCAAAGGCATTTAAGCGCTGTTCAGCTTGTTGAGTAAGTACCCAGGTCTCACAGATATATGTTGCAATGGGAAAGATACATGCTCTTAAAAAATCTGTCCCCCTCCACAATTTATTCAGTTGTTTTAGTCTTTGAAGAACAATAGATATTCGTCTTTTAACTTCTTTCACCGTGTCTGTGCCCGTGGATTAGCCTTCCCTATTACCAGTGTCTCTTGCCATCAGGCAAACCCACTCTGACTACGGAGGTACTTGTAATTTACATCCCCAAATCAAGGACAAGAAGTCCACATTTTAGTCCAACTGACTGGTGTATGGATTGAACCCGCTACTTCAGCATCAGCACACCGGGTGTTTAAAAACGAGTGTACTTATCCATTCTGCCATGTTGATCTCCATTGTGGTCAATATAACTTTCGTGGTACTACTTAGACCAAAGTTGAACTCTGAGACTCGTGTTACTTTAGTGCCGTTATATGTGTATGCAGTCTGTCACATGACTTGCAAATTTAAACTCAAAGGCTCGTATTACTTTAGTGTTATTATTTGTTTGTGATTGTAGTCTGCTTCATGATTTGCTAACTTTAATCATTACAGCTTTTGAATGTTAATTTTAATTCATTTTCACGGAGTGCCTCGATATAGATGATAATGAACTTTGTCTCACCACGATGACAAAGAGATATTGCCGAGAATATTCTTTATATTGTGTAATGCTGCTTTTATTTAATTATCCATCTGCTGTTATCAAAGTACAGAAATATTTAAATACATTGACTTGTTTCAGACTGATTCCATTCATTTTGATATTACATTAAGGAAGACATTTGTTTTCTTTGTAACGATCCTCACTCCTGTTCTTCTGTTTTCTATAAATCATATTCTATCTAATACATTGTCTAGAAGGTGTTTCTTCAAATATTGTGCCTCTTGACAATAAGTGGAATGGTTCTGATGAGTTTGTTTGAGCGGATAGTAAAATAAAGTTTGGTGAAACCTTGAGTCAGAGACTACAGACATTCAAGAACTTACATTCGCATGTCCCGGAAGCAATTAATGCACAACATGATCTTCTTCTCTGATGAGAACATGATGTATGGTTCTTCATGAAGAACTGTGAAAGACAAGAACAAACATGATGTATGGTTCTTCATGAAAAACTGTGAAAGACAAGAATAAACATGATGTATTGTTCTTCATGAAGAACTGTGAAAGACAAGAACAAACATGATGTATTGTTCTTCATGAAGAACTGTGAAAGACAAGAACAAACATGATGTATGGTTCTTCATGAAGAACTGTGAAAGACAAGAACAAACATGATGTATGGTTCTTCATGAAGAACTGTGAAAGACAAGAACAAACATGATGTATGGTTCTTCGTGAAGAACTGTGAAAGACAAGAAAAAAAAATGATGTATGGTTCATCATGAAGAACTGTGAAAGACAAGAACAAACATGATGTATGGTTCTTCATGAAGAACTGTGAAAGACAAGAACAAACATGATGTATGGTTCTTCATGAAGAACTGTGAAAGACAAGAACAAACATGATGTATGGTTTTTCATGAATAACTGTGAAAGACAAGAGCAAACATGATGTATGGTTCTTTATGAAGAACTGTGAAAGACAAGAACATGATGTATGGTTCTTTGTGAAGAACTGTGAAAGACAAGAACAAACATGATGAATAGTTCTTCGTGAAGAACTGTGAAAGACAAGAACAAACATGATGTATAGTTCTTTGTGAAGAACTGTGAAAGACAAGAACAAACATGATGTATGGTTCTTCGTGAAAAACTGAAAGACAAGAACAAACATGATGTATGGTTCTTTGTGAAAAACTGTGAAAGACAAGAACACGATGTATGATTCTTCATGAAGAACTGTGAAAGACAAGAACAAACATGATGTATGGTTCTTCGTGAAGAACTGTGAAAGACAAGAACAGACCCACTGGTGAAATGCCAAATAGGGAAGTAGCTGCTGACATTTACTACACTACACAACAGGTGTCAGTGAAGGATGTTGCAATAAGGGACATCATTTGCAACCAGGCTGTATGCAAACTCCCCTAGATCCACCTCGTGCAGACCAGGCTGTATGCAAACTCCCCTAGATCCACCTCGTGCAGACCAGGCTGTATGCAAACTCCCCTAGATCCACCTCGTGCAGACCAGGCTGTATGCAAACTCCCCTAGATCCACCTCGTGCAGACCAGGCTGTATGCAAACTCACCTAGATCCAGCTCGTGCAGACCAGGCTGTATGCAAACTCCCCTAGATCTGTCAAGGTCTCACATCCGAGGTTGCGACGCGTTGTCTGTACCAACGCCAGACAACATAACAACACGCAACCCTGAGTAATGTTAAACACGGCAGAAAGAACGCGGCGTCGTTACCGACGCCCGGATAGGTAGCCACGCACAGCAATTGAGTTCACCCCGTGAACCGTGCAGGGGACACCAGCTGACGTGTGCGTGTAAGCGTGTAGGACGCCAGAACTGGCAGACGGGCTTAGATCGTTGAACGGACAGGTCGCAAGGGAATGCGAGTTGAGTTTGAATCTGCCTTGAGAGCTAGCCTGTATGACAGTGGTTAGACTGGTTCGAACGCTTGTATAGTTTGACTGTAAGTGAGATGTTTATTGCTTGCATGTATTATTATGTATTGTAGTGATATTGTTCATGCTATAATGATTGTTATGGATTGTCAGTGCGCGATGTTTGTGCGATGATAAATGCGGCGCGTCAATAAAACGTGTGAATAATACTTTCGGATATTCACTTCGTGTGATTTGATAGTTTGATATTACTTCACACTTGCCAGAAAACGAGCTACTTGTCTTGTGTTATGCAAGACTCTGACAAGTGCGACGACCCGGACGAGCCCCCACATTCGCACTTGTCAGAGTCTTGCATAACACAAGACAAGTAGCTCGTTTTCTGGCAAGTGTGAAGTAATATCAAACTATCAAATCACACGAAGTGAATATCCGAAAGTATTATTCACACGTTTTATTGACGCGCCGCATTTATCATCGCACAAACATCGCGCACTGACAATCCATAACAATCATTATAGCATGAACAATATCACTACAATACATAATAATACTCAACTCGCATTCCCTTGCGACCTGTCCGTTCAACGATCTAAGCCCGTCTGCCAGTTCTGGCGTCCTACACGCTTACACGCACACGTCAGCTGGTGTCCCCTGCACGGTTCACGGGGTGAACTCAATTGCTGTGCGTGGCTACCTATCCGGGCGTCGGTAACGACGCCGCGTTCTCTCTGCCGTGTTTAACATTACTCAGGGTTGCGTGTTGTTATGTTGTCTGGCGTTGGTACAGACAACGCGTCGCAACCTTGGATGTGAGACCTTGACAGATCCACCTCGTGCAGACCTATTTACAGCAGTCCAAGCTGAGATGTTTGTATTTAAGCAAGCGATCCCGATTATATGCCTTGAAACTTAATCTGTTTATCTATCCTTGTCTATCTCTTGCTCGTTTGCCTTCAACCTTACCCTCCAGTATGGTTTTATAACAGAATTATGTCTTTTAACGTGGCCAAAATATTTCACTTTCCTCTTTTTTATTTCTTTCATCAACTCTCTTTTCATGTCATGTTTTTCTTCTTAGGCATTCGTCCGGAATGTTGCTTTAGACATAATTGCGTTGTGCATGTTTACAGCAGAGCTGCGATATTTGAACCTTTCTGCCGACACATCTTCAGGCATTTGTTAGCCTGGTTACCTTCCCGGGTCTAGTTTTTCTAGAACTATCAATCAGGTGCTGTCTCCACAATGAAAGTTAGCTGAAAAACAACATTTCAGTATGCACTGTTTATATTCACAGCATTACTACTACCACCACTACCACATTTCTTTGTAACATGCATAACAGATAACATATAATCAATGTTCGAAAGAAGAGTTGTTGTAAGGGTCGAATGTGAAATAAAGTTTTTTTCATTTGTTCTATCTCTCACCCCAGTTGTACACTCTGACAGATTGGTGTCCGTCCATCTCTGGATGTTATCTTCCCACTTGTATGGATGTCTACCTCTTGCTTCCAACACTTGTATTGGCAACACAAGAGTATATAGTACTCTTATTCCAATGTGGTTATTTGTTTATAATGCTACTACCTCTAAAGGTTTCAGGTACTCCATTGTCAATAGACCACTGTGACATAATCACCAACCATCATTTTGCAGTGAGTCAACTTTTACACACAAGAACCAAAAAACATTTTCAATTTTGCCACACGAAAAGGAACGAACACAACTTGACACTCGAGATAGACAGATGTCGGCTAAATATAGAAATTACCGCGTCCACTACTAAAAAAGTTATTGGAGGGAGCAGGTCATGTGACACAATTCTGACCTGCTCAAGCGTTTTTTTCGCAAAACCCGCGCACTTTTTCAATTCAGGCCTGACAGACAGTCAAAGACCCAAAGTGACCTGTCTTTTCAAACAAATAAACGGCAGTTTGATCGTATACTCGAGGTAAGCTTGTGAATCCGCAGATCAATGTATTACCCAGATGTATGCAGCTGAGGTATACCGTGTTTGTGTGTCAAAATAAAATGTATTATTTATAAAATAAATCTCTGAAGTGTAAAATTGTTGATGCCGGCTTCAAGCTACACCGAGCCTTTCCCGGGCAAAACTAACAATCTCGCACTTCTCAAAAACTGCAAACTCTGAAGTTATTCACTACATCTGTTAGCTTTACTTTGTGCATACTACAACTATCTATCACAGAAAACTGTACGAGGTGAGAATTTCAAACGCACTTTCATGCATTTTGTCAAAACTGCCTTAAAATGCTTTCTGCAAACACAGGCCAGTTTGTGCACACGAACCTGCCTCGATAAAATCGTATTTATTTCTGCCTATTCGTGATCTAAGGAGCTGAGAGAAGGATTATATCTTTCCTTTCCTCTTTACGAATTGAAATAATAGGGTTTGATAGAAAATAATTGTATTCATGTGTCAGATTTCACTCAGACAGAGCACTTATTAAATGCATTGCCTAAGAACAGGATACGCTGCACAGACGCCATTTGTGACAGACAGTCTAGTTAATCTGCGCAGACCAAACGGTAAATAAAACCTCGGTCTATTACCAACTGTTGATCGCCAACAGAAGGGACATGATGTGCACTGCTAACACAAGAAGAAGAATAAATTGATATGAAGAAGAAGAGAGGTGGATTAGGAGAGGTACTTTATGTAGCAACCTCTTACTAATGTATTGTTGTCATGATCTTGTATGGATTACATTTTGTAACAAATACACATCAGAAATTCTGTATGTTGGACATGAAAAACAATAAAACACTTGATGAGTTAAACTCATATTAACTGATGAAGATGGGGGGACAAGTGGTACAAGCTATGAGAACCCCAGTCAACAGAAGTTAACTCAACACATTACACAACACAGCACTCCACACCACAACAACAGCAGGCAAAAGGTAATGATTATAGGAAGAAGAAGAAGACAAGTAGCTAATTTGGAAGGTACTGAGAAACATTTATATACACAAAGCATGACACACGAGTTGATGAAGATGTTTAAATGTATGTCATTTATAAAATGCATCTTATCCTTGTCTTGGTCTTGTCTTATCAGCTTGACTTGAATGATCCAAGGAACAACACATCATCACTCCTATCTATGTCTGATTGTACACTTCTCAATGAACCACAGGTACACTGAGGAAATGCATACAGCAGGTACCAGATGCTAGCAGGTGTATCCAGTGTAATAATAATCTCTGACCCCACACAAATTAACACAACACCACTTCTTCTGATCTTATCCTTCCTGTTATGTTGTGTTCACACTTAGTAACATGCTGTAAAATTGCATTGGTAAGATTATACATGCCTATGTAACTTTTGTACAGTGATGTTCTTGGTGGCAACCTGACCAGAAAGAGGGAGGCAGAGAGAGAATGACCACACACACATGAGATGGAAGATAACCTCAGGCCTTGAGCAGAGCAAGGGCGGCTTTCAGGGTAGCTTTCCTGGCAAGTACTGAAGCGGATCCATCAGTCAATGGACCCAGGCCTAACCCCTATCTACCACTCAGAGGTGACATGTCTCGATGCCAAACACACAAACTCCCTCCCAGAACCAATGATGCATGCCACATTGATTAACTCATGCCACACTATAATGTAGAACATGACATTATTTATAAGAAGATTTACAACACTTAGGATCATCATAGTGATTATTGTTTATTGATTGATGAACTGTAATTTGGCATTGATGTGCATTTTTCCATTGAAACATATGTTATGTCAAACAGATGAGAAAAAAAAATGTATTCACAAGCCAAAAGAAACAAGGTCAGTCAATAAATGACATCAACAGTAACTGAATCTTATATTAATGTGTCAGTTCAACCTGTCTGTTAATTACCTGTTTACTTGTGTAACCAAGCTGTCAATGTCTACCAGTGTTTGTTAAATAATTTATTTAGCAAATTAAATAACTCAAAACAGAATTAAAAAGAGGGGACTCTATATTTCTTGCCTGTTCTAAACCCATGCTATATTTCACCTGATTCATACTGAGGAAGTCTTTCAGACATTTCACAGAATATCATGGGGGTTCGAGAGCTACTAGAATCCTGGTGAAAGGGGCAGAGTGAAGTCTTGAGTTCACTATTCTCCAAAAGAGGACCATTAACTCCTAGACAAATAATAAAACAGAGCCTGTAATACTTCAAGGGTCGTATTCTTGATTTATTTACATATTAGAAGAGGATGGGGCCCAGCTTCTTAAACTAGAATATGGGTAATGCACAACAGTGATCCCCAGTCTCTTCAGAAAATACGACAACCACAAGACATGATGCTGGATGGACTGAAATGGTGGCATGGAGGAATATCATGTACAGCGCCGAACAGCCACTCTCAACTTCCTGGATGAAGAATACCCACAGGACCTCTGGATCCGAGTCTACACAGATGGGTCAGCACAAAATGCTGTTCGAAATGGAGGAGCGGGAGTGTACATAGAATACCCAAATAATACTAGGACCACTACCAGAATACCAACAGGAAAGTACTGCCATAACTATGATGCTGAAATTGAGGCAATCAAGATAGCAACAGAGAAATCACTAAATACCAGCCATGGTACACAACCTGTGGTGCTATTGACAGATGCAAAATCAGTACTCGAGGCGCTCCTGTCTGGGAAATTGCCAGTACTAATGACACTACTTTCTGAACTTAGCAGTCAGCATAAGGTCACCATACAGTGGATATCCCACTGTGGAGTACCGGGAAACGAGACAGCTGATCAATTAGCTAAGCAAGAAGCAAAAGGCGAACAGCCTGATGTGCCCATTACCACCAAAAGAAAAGATTGATCAAATCAGTCAGAAAGGCAACCAAAACGTACCATGACTACCACGTTATGGACAGACCAGAACAAGTCATTATTCCGCGCCTCAAAACACGACACAATAGATTATGCAACCACATGTATACAAAATTCAAGATTGGTGAATCAGCCATTTGCACTTGTGGATTGGCGTCGCAGACAGCAGAGCACATACTCCAAGACTGCCCAAAATACAACAAATCCAGGCAAACCTTCTGATCTAGAGAGACGACAGTGCAAGATAAACTCTTGGGACCGCTGAGTTAACTAAAAAAGACAGTTAAATTCATAGAAGAGACAACATTGCAGATATAGACATATTTCAAGCGAACGAAAGAAGAAGAAGAAGAAGAAGAAGAAGAAGAAGAAGAAGAAGAAGAAGAAGAAGAAGAAGAAGAAGAAGAAGAAGACATCACCAAAATTGATCCAGAACACCAACGATAGAGACCTGAGAAGATGTACGAAGGCCAGTTGTCAGGGCACATGATGATGCTGACTGTCAGCAGACTCCAGCTCATTGCCCAGAGACAAAAACAACCAGGCAGCGTACTTACTGCACTTCTTGTGGACCTCCCGAGCTCGCTTGGTCAGCAACACCATGTCGTGTGAGGAGAACATTTTGGCGCGGTGCGTATCTTCGCGACACTGGCTACACAGGGGCTGCATGCATGTGTTACAGAAAAACATCTGCGCTGACGTCTGCAAAAACATGGACAATTTATAACAGATTTGTTCTCTGGTAAAGTCAAGGTAACAAAAATCACAAGACAGATATAGCGTAAGGTGTGAGAAATGCCAGGGACATCAAAGATACGGCTTTATGAGCCGCAACTGTGACAAGGTCTCCAAAGGGAGATCTCACAGGTTGTGATTCAGCTTGTGTGCATGAGAATGTCTGCGTACAATTATGGGCGGTCCAGCTATTTATCTCTATGCCTTGCCCTTGTCCCATTTATTCTGCCAATCACCACTAAGTTTTAACATTTATTTCTTCTCATAAAGTGCCCCTAAAATAATCTTGACTATCTACGTCTCTTTATTAATTTAGAGTTTCCATTTGTTTCTAGAAGGACTGTCTTAATCGTCTGTCCATCCATCCGCCCATGATATATTTTACATTTTCCTCAGAAACCCCATTTCCACTTAGGGACGTAAATTTCAAGTACCCCAGAAGTCAGAGTGGGTTCATCTGATGGCTAGGGACCCTGGTAATAGGGAAAACTAATCCACACGCAAAAATCAGTCCAGAGCACTAGAAGTAGTAGCGCATAAAAAGTGATGTGATGGTATTACATTATATGTACAGAGAGGACACAGAAACAGTTGAAGATAGCAAAGGATACAAATAACTGGACATAAGTTGTATATGTACAGAGAGGACACAGAAACAGTTGAAGACAGCAAAGGATAAAAATAACTGGACATAAGTTGGTTCAGGGCCTCTGCTCCCCTGGGAGATACCAGGCGTTAGCAGAAAAAGAAGAGAACGTGAACACACAAATCAACCAACTTACTGAATCACAGTTAGCACACAAGGCCCTCTCCTCTGTTGTGGACTCCACCATAAACTTCAGCAGTAGGTCAGGAGGAGGCAGTGAGGCGCCATCTTTTAATGTATGTACATAACTGTAAGAAAATCGTGGTTTTCATTTAATGGAGTGAATTCATCAATTAGAAATAAAAAAAAAAGAAAGGACATGCAACCAACTGTTGTATTCACTGGAATGTTATAAGTTATCTTGATGGGCTCTACAGTGGTATTCTGTTATATCAATTAGTCCTCCTATCCTGTACAGGCTCCAATGAATGAATATGTGCAGTTTATCAGAAATGGTGTTAGGCACTCTTCATGTTATAAGCTATTATTAGGTCATGGACAGTGTACACCTAACACCAGATCCTCACGACACCTTAGTATTTGCTACAGGGAAAACATCCGAGCATCTTGAAACAGGAAAATTAATGTTTAGACATGAAGTACAGAATTCAAAAGAAAAGATTAATTCAGCATGGCTGAACTGATAATAGTGCAGGTTCTCAAACATTCGGCATGTTGATGTTGAGGTAGCGGGTTCAAACCCTACACTGGTCAGCTGGATTAAAATGTTGATTTCTCATCCTTGACTTGGGGACGTACATTACAAGTACCTCAGAAGTCAGAGTTGATTGATTGATTGATTTAGGAACTGACATCACAGCATTCGGGGCATTCCCATAAGCGCTCCGTCCCCATCCTCAGCAGCCAGCGAAGAGTTCCAACACTAATAGTACCAGTAGCAATCTGATTATATGTCCGTCTCGCCTTTCCTCTGAGTGTTGATCGTCGGCCAGATCCCCTCGTCACCCCTCGCTGTCGCATTCTTGCCAGACCATGGTGATCCAATTGCTCCTCCGAGGTGTACACATGCTCCCACAAGGTCGCAACCACATCTGCTTTGTCATGCATCAATACTCCACCAAGTTTTGCCGAGCCAGCCAATCTGTCCGCCTGTTAATTCCCCAGCACACCAGCATGCCCAGGAGAAAAGATCCAGACGATGCTTGTCATCCGTGACTTCCGAAGCGAAGCAAGCCACTCAGAGAAGTCAGAGTGGGTTCACCCAATGGCAGTGGACACTGGTAAAAGGGAAGGCTAATCCACAAGTAAAAATCAGCCAAGCTCACTAGAAATAGCAATCTGTGTGTGGACTATGCTTCTGTTCAAAGTGAGAAAACTAAACAAATTTACAAAGATGCAAATGGCACCAGCTCTCACAATCAAACTTACCCACAAAGCGGGCAAGACATCTTGCCCTCAGTTCCTCGACCAAGCAAGCACTGAGAACAGAAGCTGTGAAAGCATCCAAAAATGCAAGGTTCTCTATACGGCTCGTTGCAGATATAGCAAAGCAGGGGGTTCCGAGTCGCAGGCTGGCTTGCTTCGTCAGGGTCTTCCATTGGCTGGAATATGTCTCCTGACATAACTGACACAAATATAACGACCTCAATTCACAAAGAATTAAAAGTATCTGTGGAGAAAAACAAAAAATTGACATGAGTTTTGAGAAAAACAAATCAAATATCACTACCTCAATTCACAAAGAATGAAATTATTTGCTGTGGCAAACAAAATTTAACATGAGTTTTGAGACATACTCCCCAAAAAATCCCGTAGCAGAAGCCTTCTTTGGGAATGTGAAGTGTTGGGACTATCAATTTTGTAGGTCTGACTGTACGGAGGAATAAGGGGCCAGTTGTACCCTTCCACAGAACTGATATTGAACCTTTGTCCAGCTGTATTCGTGCTATGTCAGTGCAACATCCTAAACATTTCATCAACACGCCCACTTTTGAAGAAATAGTGGTACTTAATTAATAGAAATCAAGACACTTATTGCAATTAACTGTTTTAGCGGTGACCAGGCATGTTATGTTGTTATATATAATGCTGGCTTGTAAAAAATAACTTACAGAAAAACACAAAATGTACGTCGATATAAGTATCACACTGTGGAGCACAGGAGTAGTTATTGATCAGATCTGCTTCTTACACTTTCTGTGATTTGTCTTTCTTTCTCTGACACACTTCTTTTTCTCTAGAGTGTTGAGAAGTCTTTTACGAGAGAAGTTAATAAGTCAGTCACAGAATGATATAAGACTCTTCTTCTTCAGTGTTCATCCGGAGTGTTTTTTCAGATGTGATTGCGGTGTGTCTGGGTAGGCACTCTTGGGCCGAAACCCTTAGGCCAACACATCCGACTTTAGCGTGCGTTTTTGACCAGGTTAGCATTCCTGGGGGACTCACTTTTGTAGTGCCGTCCACATCCCAGCTGGTCAAGTTGGAATGGTTGAATACTTCACGATCAACCCTCAAGGGAAGGCAGGGACAGCCCATGGCATTTACCGCCATCCAGGGTGGCTTCCATAGTTGCAGAGCTGACACATAGCGCTCTGGTGCTGGGCTCACCGAGGGAATCATCACGTCCTGCTCATGGCTGCTTTAATTCCTCACTTCAATGTATTGGGCCTTTCGTTCGCTACGTGCCGCTCTCCGCACAAACCAGGAACGGTCAGACTGCAGACGGTATCCACTCAGCGAGCATTCAATTCGGACATGTGCTAGTCGCTGTGCCTGGAAAACAAAATTGTTAGAGCTGTTCCGAGCACAACTGACATTAGAAAAACTAGCTAGTAAGAGCTGTTCCGGACATGTAGAATATTCGGAAGACTAGATAGTCAGAGCTGTTCCAAGCACGAGGGACATTCAGAAAACTAGCTAGTCACAGCTGTTCCATATAAGGCATTTGAGACATGGGAACCAGTAGTTTATAAAGGCGTCATTATGTGGCACATCTCATGTGTTTACACAAGGGTAAAGTAGTAAGTAACAGTATGATATAAGTCAGTTGAGACATGGTTGCTACTAGCTTATATAAGTGTCATTATGTGGCATATCCATCCTGATGGATAATAACTGCCATATGCATATGCGCACAAAAAGTTTCACGTCCTTAAAGTAGTGAAAACATTAGACATACTCGAAGATTGCACCACCAAAATATAGCTGTTGTCAGGTTGTTGTTGTTGTTGTTGGGGGTGTGTGTGTGTATGTGTGCGCACGGGTGTGTGGGGTGGTGTGTGTGCACGCACGTGTGTGCGTGCGTGCGCATGTGTGGGGGGTGGTGTGCGTGCTCATGCGTGTTGGGGGTGGGGGGAGATACTGCCAAGATTATTCAAAGGGAAATATTGCCTTTCGTGCGGTATGAATGTGACGACAAAGACTTCTAAGGCGCAGATACTGGAGGGAGCGAAAACTGCATCCATGTTCCCGAGATTATGTTAAGACATAAGCAGAGATGTAGGAACAATAATAAATGGTTTTCATGTTCTCATCTCATGTTTTTACATACAATGTTGTGACTTACGCACATACCCTCGTATATCTGGTACAAACATCGCCTGCCTAGGCTTGCCAAACAAACACTGATATGTTCACTGGTTAAATTTAGTAACTGCCGTATTATTTTATGTTGTGTTGTGACAATTTACTGATTAGTTCTCAAGGCTTACATTAACAGCCATAAGTAAGATATAAACATATGTTCAGTAGCTACCTGTAATAAAGATTATGATTACGCTTTCATCACTTATCTGGATAATTTATCAGTTAATCGATAACATTAGTTTATGTCAGTGATACATCTAGCCACAGCCTTATTACATTTATTATCTAATCATCTACCCAGTCTAGTGGCACCTTGCCACCTTGATAGTTTGTTATTGTGCGGCAAAAGGCATAATAACTACAATCCACGGCGGTAGCAAATGTGACTGATCAGACCAATTTGTGCTGTAAATGTTCGTCCACAATGGATGCATGTGAACACATGGTCATTTCCATCATCACGCACCTTCTTATGTCTCACACGCTCAGCGTATGACCTATCTATAATCATTTTCTCTTTTGTCTTTATTCCATTTCTGATCTTTGTCCTCCATGCAACACATTCAGTGGCGACTTGCTCCCAATGTGCAATATCAATGCCTGTATCAATCATGTCCCGCTTACACACATCTGTATATCGTTGTAGAGGTCAACCCCGAGATCTCTTACCCATCGGTAATTCACCAATAAAGATGTCCTTTGGTATTCTACTATTATCCATCCTCCTAACGTGTCCTATCCATCTAAGTCTATGAAGGCTGAGCATGGAACAAACCGTCACATAACCTGATCTTTCCAATACTTTAGTATTTGTAATTTTGTCTTGGCACTTACTGCCAAGTATTCTTTGCAGACACCGCATATGAAAGCTGTTTAAATATTTCTCTTGGTGTGAGACCACCATCTGAGTGTGAGTGACTCTTTATACCACCATCCTGATCACAAAGGGCATATTTCAGTAGAAGTGAAAAGTATATTCCAAAGAGGGTGGGAGCTAGTACACAACCTTGCTTAACTTCACACTTGATTTCAAACTCTTCTGTAGTTGCACCATCAAACTTGATTATACCCTTTATGCCTGTGTGGAACAATTCCACAATGGACAGAAGATATGGTGGGCAGCCGATCTTCTTTAGTGCCTTGAAAAGATCCTCATGACTGACCAAATCAAATGCCTTTGTGAGGCTGATGAAGGCAATAAACAGTGGTTGCTTCTGTTCACAGTATTTTTCTTGCATTTGTCGCAATGAGAATATCATATCAATGTTACTCACAGTAACATCTTACATTTGTGGCAATGAGAATATCATATCAATGTTACTCACAGTAACATCTGAAAAACTGATCGCAAACAACCTATAAACACAACAGGAAAACTCATTTGGGTAAAAGAGGCACAGAAGCAGGTTGAGGACCCGTCTCCTCCAATGTCAAACAGATCATGAAATGGGAACTATATCAGCAAAACTGCTCACAACAAGAAGCCTAATGTTAATCTTGGCTCACAGGTCAGCACAACCTAAAACTGATCTTGGCTCAAAGGTCGGCACAGCCTAAAACTGATCTTGGCTCAAAGGTCGGCACAGCCTAATGTTGATCTTGGCTCAAAGGTCGGCACAGCCTAAAACTGATCTTGGCTATCATTTCAGCGCAGCCTAAAACTGATCTTGGCTATCATTTCAGCGCAGCCTAAAACTTATCTTGGCTCTCAGGTCCGCACAGCCTAACACTGATACCAAATAATGTCTTGGGAAATAAAGGTGGCCTTTGTTATACTGACCATATCACCCACTTTGTTATACTGACCATATCACCCACTTTGTTATACTGACCATATCACCCACTTTGTTATACCGACCATACCACCCACTTTGTTATACCGACCATATCACCCACTTTGTTATACCGACCATATCACCCACTTTGTTATACCGACCATATCACCCACTTTGTTATACTGACCATATCACCCACTTTGTTATTCTGACTATATCACCCACTTTTTTATACTGACTATATCACCCACTATGTTATACCAACCATACCACCCACTTTGTTATATTGACCATATCACCCACTTTTTTATACTGACCATATCACCCACTATGTTATACCAACCATACCACCCACTTTGTTATATTGACCATATCACCCACTTTGTTATACTAACCATATCACCCACTTTGTTATTCTGACCATATCACCCACTTTGTTATACTGACCATATCACCCACTTTGTTATACTAACCATATCGCCCACTTTGTTATTCTGACCATATCGCCCACTTTGTTATTCTGACC
Source organism: Cepaea hortensis (assembly GCA_963921405.1). Classification (NCBI taxonomy): domain Eukaryota; kingdom Metazoa; phylum Mollusca; class Gastropoda; order Stylommatophora; family Helicidae; genus Cepaea; species Cepaea hortensis. The sequence goes on from OY992896.1 coordinate 85,706,794, forward strand.
ATATCACCCACTTTGTTATACTGACCATATCACCCACTTTGTTATACTGACCACATCACCCACTGAGTGTTAGTGGGTCTATACAAATATGGGCCTAGCACCATATGCTCATAAGGTACCCAAGGAGTCTAAAAAGAGACCTTTCTTTTACTGACCTATCGTTGGGGAACCCTAAGGTCAATGAAACAGCATGTGAAATCGTGTGTGTGTGCATCTGCTGGCTTAGAACTCAAGTGTAGTCCAAAAGTGTGCTACTACTTCTAATGCACTGGACTGATATTTGCGTGTAGATCAGATGTCAACATTTTAGCCCAACTGACTGGTTAAGAGGTTCAACTCGCTACCTCGGCATCAACACACCAGCAGGCATAGACCTAGTTGTAGAGACCTGCTGTTAAATATGTTTAATTTATCTTGTACCTTATATCATGTCTGGAATAGGAGGTCAATGTCATAGACAAAGACCAGATCATCAAACTCCTTCGTCAGAGTTCGTTACATGTCATTTCTCATGACAGTTATTATCTTCATAAACCAGTCTACAGCCAGTTAGAGGTCACTGAGTTTAATTTCTCATATGGTTATTGTTACAGTTATCTTCATAAACCAGTCCATGCTCAGTCAGAATAATAAAGGTGGAAAGAGATTGCAGCCCTGTTCTATTCGTCAGTTTCCATAAAGAACTCTACATTTCATGTCTTTATATGTTGCCTTTATTATCATGATTTGTTTGATCCTAAATCTCATCATCATCGTATCTTGTCTCTCCTGTACCTTGCAATGTCGAGGTGAAGCATAAATGGCGATATAGTGCCTGTTTATGGGCATCATTTATTGAGATTTCCTTGGACTCTGTTATTCCCTCTTTTCATCATTTACATGGTTGGCCCCATCTTCTGGTTCTATTTGGTCTGTACATCATTGCTTGTTGTAGTACACTGTCAGTTGGTAGCCTAGTTACATGGCTGAAGAATTTCACTTGCTGTTTTCTAATACAATCTAGCACTGCTATTACTCATGCCTTAGTCCTGATCTCACCATTTCTGATGTAATTTTTTCTTTTCTCTTTTTCTGTCATTGTCCAGGTTTGGCACTGATAGCAGAGTTGAAAGATTGTGTTTCAGAGTCGTTTTTAGCATCTATTGATATGCGTTTGTTCTTTAGTATTGGTGCCATTTGTCTAATGAGATGATTAATGTATCTCTTCTTGATCTTGACTTCTGATTTGCCATTTGATGATATTATACTTCCTAAGTACTTATTCCCTTGCTGTTTTCCTTGTGGTGCTGTAAACTTTACAGGTGTGTCCATTTGCCAGGACTATCGAGTGAAAAAACAAACTTTCAAAGGGTCACAAATTGGGCATGAAGGCCCATCTTACATTCGGCCCTTCCAATCACTCATCTTTTGTACATCAATTATCTATTATGTATGTTACATTCACATAGAAAAAAAAAAACTGTCGAATGTTGTGAACAAAAACAATGCATATTACCATGTTATCATACAGGCAGGCAGAGACACAAGTACGTACACATGCATAAACACATACATACATACTTACATTATTTACACAAACTGTCACGATCATGCACCCACTTAATAACACACAAATACACACTCCCTCACATACACAAACAATTTACATACATACTCTGACCCTTTTCTCAATCTCTTTTCTTTCTCTCTTTGAACTGATCCCCGGGAAGGTTAACCCGGTCAACAAATGCCCACAGAAGTCGGATGTGTCTGCCTACCGGTGCAAGAACGCAGCTCTGCTGTAAACAGGCACAACTCAATCACGTCCGGAAAAAAAACTCCGGATGAACACAGAAGAAGAAGAAGAAGAAGAATAACTGAGCCCACAACTATGGAATACGGACAGTTGGTATCATTTAAATAGGATGGCAGCTCCGTGACGAAGGAGTTTATGGACGTGGTTCATAATCCAACATACCCATGTTCAAAACACAGCTGCATGCAATTTGGCAGCAGACCACATTGCATTGGTTTTTTACAAGATGGTATGGGTACTGGTAGTTCAGAAACTACTGAACGTAAACTTACCAAGAGATCACAACAGCAAAAAGTGCTGGTGTTGACTGGTCCTGTAAAGGATATGCAACTAAATTAACATGTTTAATAACAAACAAACATCCTCTAATGCTAAGTCTAGTATATTACAAACATTCACAGAAGAGATATTCAGATTAATATTTCACTAACATTTATTAGTTGTGTCCACCGTTTTATAAACACGGACAATTGGTATAATTTAAGCAGCACTGCAAGTTTAATAATAAATACACAGACTGTAATGCTGGGTCTACTAGTATAATACAAACATTCACAGAAAAGATATTCAGACTAATATTTAACTACCATTCAATAACTGTGACCATCGTTTTATAAACACAGATGGAGAATGTTGGAGAACCCTGAAGGCCATTGAAATAACATGAGAACCCTAAAGGCCATAGAAATAACATGAGAAATTTATTTACAGGTATTGTTAGGCACTCAAAGAAGTAGAGAAAATAAGTTGAGATTAGCCACACCAGGATTCGAACCAGCCGCCGCCCACTAGCAGACAGGGCCTGGTGGATCTAGGTAAGTGTACTTAGATTTATGTACCGTACATAACATACCACGGTCAAAAGACAGTCAGTAGACACCCCTAACAACGGTGTCTTCATTAGACAGGTCTTTCACACACCACACCCTTCCTACGGAACCGACAACTGTGGAACATTGATAGAATACAGCCATTGAAATAAGACCATCGGTTTTAGAAGTGTACAATAATAACTAACATAGGTCAAATTAAGTTACCAGACAATCTCACAATCAATTACAATTCAACCATGATCATATTTAAATATTTTGATGAGGAATGAGGGAGACCGGAAGATAACTAAGTAAAAATTAAAACACAGCGTACACTAGCGCACTTCTGCAGAAAGTTATACCTGTCAAACGATCCAGTCATATACAAGAAAGAGTAAAACTTCGCTATGAGTATCCGTTCGCAATTGCATGGCAAAAGAAACAACTACTCCGCCCGTTTAAAGAACAACTTTTAACAGGCCAACAACCGTCTGTCTAGGCTCTCCTACCCGGAAGCGGACATAATCGTACCGGAAGTATGATCTCCGTGACACTGAAGAGTTCTGCTTCCTGGACCAGGCTCCCGGGAATTGGTGAAACATCTGAGGCCATCGTGTGTGAGTAACAAAACAAGAATTATGGATAAGAATGCTCACTCTCAAATTTCCGGTGTGCTGAGACCGAGGTAGCGGGTTCAGACCCTACACGGGTCAGTTCGACTAACATGTTGACCTCTTGCCCTTGACTTCATCATCCAGTGCCTTGCAGACTGGAGTGGGCGATCATGCATGCCCCTCCACAAATTGAACTCAAGCTTAGTCCATACACATGCTACTAATACAACATCTAGTGCACTGGGCAGATATGTGCGTGTGGATTAGCTTTCCCTATTACCAGTGTCCCTCGCCATCAGGCAAACCCACTCCGACTTCAGGGGTACTTGTAATTTACGTCCCACAGTCAAGGACGAGAAGTTAACACTTTAGTCCAACCGACTGGTGTAGTGAGTTGCACCCGCTACATCGGCATCAGCACACCGGATCTTTAAGAACGAGTGCTCTTATCCATTCGGCCCAGCTGACCATGATATAGTGTTTGGGATTTACTAGACAATTTGCTTTCTTCTTCTTCTTCTTTTCGTTCATCCGGAGTGTTTTTTCAGATGTGATTGCGGTGTGTCTGTTATGCGCCCTTCGGCCGAAACCCGTAGGCCAACTCATCCGACAATAGCGTGCTTTTTTGACCAGGTAGCATTCCTGGGAGACTCTCACTTTTGTGGTGCCATCTACAACCATGCTGGCCAAGTTGGAACGGTCGAAGACAACGGCCATCCCTCAAAGGAAGGCAGGGACAGTCCATAGCATTTTCCGCCATCCAAGGTTGCTTCCATAGTTGCAGGGCCGACACATAACGCCCTGGATCTGGGCTCACCGAGGGAAATCGTCACGTCCTGCTCATGGCTGCTTTAAATCCTCACTTCAATATATTGGTCATTTCGTTTTCCCCGGGCCATTCCCGCACAAACCAGACAGGTTTGCAGACGGTATCCACTCAGCGAGTTTTCGGACATGTGCTTGTCGTTGCGCCCGTCAGAGCTGTTCCAGGCACGACAGACATTCGAAAAACTACCTAGTCAGAGCTGTTCCGAACAAGAGCGGCATTCGGAAACTAGGTAGTCAGAGCTGTTCCTAGCACGAGAGACATTCGGACGAGACATTTCACTGCGTAGTGTCAATTGCGTAGTGTCAATTTTTAGTTTGCCACCCGTAGGACGACACTTCCGACTTCCGGCGGGCATTTTTTAATGAGGTTAGCCTTCCTCGGGTTTCGAGACTCTTGTTTCGGATTCCACACAGCAAGCTTTCGCTTCGGGCTGCCACGTAATGGATTCGCAAGACAGGCGTTCCATATCGTGTCAACGACACAATTTTCCACCTTTGACTACACTCACTCTGTGAGTGTGGTTACAGACTATCGGACGTCTGCGAGACGTGCGACCGAGGTGTTTTTCCACCTTCTGTACTCGCTCACGAGGTAGGCTACATGTGCTGCCGGCTCAGCACCTTACCTCCGTGCGTCTGTGGGCGAGTAACGGTCAGGCCCTTTCATCCGGGGATACCTCATATCCCCCAGCTAAGAGCCATCAAACGAATCTGCGCCGAGAATGTAGCGTTCTCAGCACATCATCACAATTTTGATGTAGGTTTGTGTCGGCCAGGCTCTCACTTCCGAGAGTTTATGGCTTAGAGACGTTCAGCCATACACCTCGGATGGGAGCCTTAGAGGTTATGTCCGGACTGAGATTTTAGGGATCGTTTGCCTGATTTTGACTGCTATCCTCAGTCTTACCTGCAGAGCAGCAGGTTGTGTCTCTCTTAGTCTGGTCCCTATCCCACGAGCCGTCCGATATGTAGTTTTCACCCATCGGCAAGCACATGGGGTCGATGGGACACGCAAGCTCCCCCACCACGGCAAGGTGGAGACACATCGGGGGAGCAATTTGCTTTCAATAGTGAGCCATTGCTTTCTGAGCAGCCGACGCCTCATACCATCGAAATCAACGCAAAGCGATATGCGTCCAAATCGACCACAGCTGATTTCGAAACGCTCGACTCGGCATTGCGGGGAACTGTGAAACTGCGTGTCACTATCCCCCTAAATCAAGAAGCCGTGTAAGTAAAGGACCTTTTACAAGTCTTAAGCCTGGCGAAAGGGTTAACGACCTTCTCCGTAATCCCGTATATCCACGTGAAAAACAAAGCTGCGCGGGATTCTGCGGCGGATCGCGTTGGTTACTTACGAGGTATGTGAGCCGGTCACTCAGAAAGCAGTGGTAAACTACTGAGCGTAATCTTGCCAAGAACATCAACAACAGCTGAAAAATGCTGGTGTTGACTGCGAGGGATATCCTGTAAAAGGGATATGCAGCTTTTAAAAAAGGCGCATTTTGGGCATATGGTTCTAGGCTGACTTTTCTTTTTATAGAGCAATCAGAATTCGATGAGTGATGTGGTCACTGTCGCGCCGGCGGCCTTGACTTCCCAAGACATTTATGGTACTCACTTTAGGCTGGGCCGACCTGGGAGACCAGATACATTTAAAAGAATCCGTCTTGATGCGGATTCGAACTTGTGTCTTTTCCACCAATACCAGTATATGTTCGGCTACACACTTTTCTAATTGTCGTTACGCTCTGCCTGTGTAAGTTGCTTGGCACTCACACTGGAATTGATAAATATGGTATGATTTGGTGTCATCATCATCAAGTGCTATGCCGGCTGGCGTATGCGTTCATGGCTTTCCACAGATCTCGGTCTTTGGTTTTCTGGATCAACTCTGCTGCTGATATTCCTCCATGCCACCGTCTCAATCCATCCAGCATCACTTCTCTTGGTCTGCCTCTGCCTCTCTTCGCCTCAATCTTTCCAGTTGTCACGATGTTCTCCAATGCCTCTCTTCTCATTACATCACCCAAAACAGCTGTTTGTCTTTATCTTATTGTTGTATATATTGTTCTAGTTTCATTAGCCTCGTTCAGGCAGTCGTTGTTAGTTACTCTGGCAGTCCACGGAATTCGTAATATTCGTCTCAGGAACCACATCTCTGTTGCTTCCAAGTTCTTCCTAATTTCTTCATTTACATTCCAAGATTCGCTGCGATACAGCAATACAGGTTCTATATAGCACTTTAACACTCTCTTACATTCAGTGATAGTGACTTATTGCATAGGATACTCTTCATTTTCTGAAATGCAGCTTTTGCATGCCCTATTCTGTTCCTCATCTCTGTTGTACATCTTCCATCTGATGTCATAAATGCCCCTAGTTATTTAAAACTATCCTCTAAAAGTACTGGAGAGTTTTGGCCTTAATAAACCAGAATTTCTTAAATGGAACATCCCAACTGCACCTCATAGCGGTAGAGGAAGGGAAACACACCACGGTGTGGCTAACGCAGCCCTGGGAACCGAGTCTCCACCGGGATAAGTGGGCAACTCTGCAGCTGACAGTCGGAAATGGCTGTCAATGGCTGAGGTAATAATCCCCCGTGTGGATGTGGAAGTCAAGGTGAAACCACCACATTATCTTCCCAAGACTTCATGACGAAACACATGATTTGGTGTACGGAAAAAATATTTATTTTATAGATTGAGTAAGTATCGGGGTTGTTTGATGTCTAAAGTAAGCGCAGCCGGCGTGTTATTGAACACATCGCAAACTAAGTACTGACTGGTCTTTATAATAAAGACCTAGCCTATATACTAAATACACATTAAAGCGTGTACACAAAAGTCATTCGTGTTACCTTTATTCTACACTTTTCAGTGTACCCTTTCGCATAACATGTCCGTGGAATGTCTACTTCTGATATGAGTAACACATTCTCTTAATGAGTTTGTTTTATGTTCAGAAGTCTTGATTCTTCTTGTCACCTATTCGGTATGTTCTCCACCCGCTTCTATAGAACCACGACACACTTACACGAAGATACTTTTTTTTCAAGAGGGCGTACATGTGGTTCTGAGGTGAAGTAGTTACAGACGCAATTCGTAATCCCGTTTACCGCGTTAGAAACATAGCTGCGGACGCTTTGGCAGCAGACCGCCCGGCGCTGGTTTCCATACAGTGGTGTGAATACCGGTCGCTTAGAAAGCAATGGCAAACTACTGTACGTAATCTTGCCCAGGAATCACAAACAGTGAGTGCGTGGCGCGACACTGTGAGCTGTGAGTTTCGTGTGAAATGCTTTTGAATCTGCCCGAGGTTTTTTGGAACGTGACTGCATGTTCGGAGCGATGGCAGCTGGTTATGTCCCAGAGTTGACCAGTTTTTGCCTTATGCAGAAATGCGTGGCTGCTGGGCTTCTGGTTGACTGCCACTGCCATCGACGATGAACTGTATTTTCGTGGACTGTGTGGGTGAACATCTAGGAAACATCCAGATGGGAAAATGACTGCAGATTCCATCAGAAATAAACTGGATGTTTCGTGGGGGACTATTGTGTTGACATTTTGGCGGCGGCATTATGCACAGTGCATCTGTGCGGGCTGTTGTTTGTCGAGACTCCTGTCTTTTCCACTTTTCACATAGGGCAGTGGGGAGCGTTTTATGTGATATTCACTGGCACAGGAACGGAGCATAATGGGGACGACCCGTTGCTGTGAAGTTGGAACTGCGACTGACTAACTAACTAACTAACATAAACAGCCAAAAAAATGTCTGTAGTTGACTACTGCGTCCTGTAAAGGATATGCAACTAACATGGGGTTGGGCGCGTTAGTTATGCAACAGTGTGGAGAATTTCCTTTGAAACCACACGGCGAACACAGAACCATCATGCACCGAGACAGTTAATATGTTCATGAACAACAATTGCCATTGTAGGGACATTGCTAGTGGGTAGTGTGGCGAACTGGGCACAGTAGTACCCGCTGACACAGCAAGGGGTGTCACGTGCACTCCACGGCTGCTTAATTAATTAGAGCAAGAAAAAGACTAAACACGTTATGAAACGAGAGCATGGGTAGAGAGATGTAGCAATCATGAGAGTTGAGTCTGTTAGAGACAGGATGGTGTTGAACGGGTTGGCCGATTAAGGTCTCTCTCTCTCTCTCTTTCTCTCTCTTTCTCTCTCTCTCTCTCTCTCTCTCTCTCTCTCTCTCGCTCGCTTTGAACTCAATCGTAGTCCACACATACTACTTCTAGTAGCAGTAGACTGATTTTGCGCGTGGATTAGCTTCCTCTATTACCAGTGTCCCTCGCCATGAAACAAACCCACTCCGACTTCAGAGGCACTTATAATTTATGTCCCCAAGTCAAGGATGAGAAGTCAACATTGTATTTCAACTCGTGTGTGTGTGCATATATAGCTATGTAGTGTTTTTCGTGTAGTTATACCGGTGTGTGTTTTTTGTTTGTGTGCTGTCGATGGCTTTGGCCGCAACGTCCATTTTGTTTGTTACTTTTGCCGGTATTCTAGTAAAGCTTACCGTTTACCTTTGTTTGTTTGTTGTTTGTAGGGTGATTCATTCTCCCGTATCTGTGTATGTTTTTCCATACGTCAGTTTCCTATCCATATTTTGTGTTTTTACTGGCTCTCCTATAAGAGCAGTGCTGGTCTATGTGGCAAAAGCGTTACGGGAGTGGTTCGTGGTTCCGCTTACCTGCGTTAGAAACACAGCTGTGACCGATTTGACAGCAGACCGTGTCGCGCTGTGTTTTAACGTGATCGTATGGGAGCCTGTCGTTCAGAAACAATGGCAAACTACTGAACGTAAACTTGCCAAGACACCAACAACAGCAGTGCTGGTGTTGACAGCGATATCCTGTAAATAGGATATGGAGAAAAAAAAAGAAAAAAGAAAGAAACAAGTGAGATGCAAGTCTTCGAAATTCCACCCCTTACATGTTTTTTTCCTTTAAAAATGCCGCCCCCTTACGGCCTGATACGGCCGCCTGTCTGTATCATAGCACCGCACAGCCCAGTATAAGAGAGTGAAGAAGGGAAACGACAATGGATGAAAGCGAAACAAATGTACTGTTTAATTAATCTGCACAATGTTTTGATGCTGCATCGATGAGGACTTTGACAGTCTCCCAACTGTTTACTGTTGCCAGATAGACGCGTCTCACGTGCTGGCCTACACGGCTCTGCAAGATAGGAAACAATCACAATACGTCATTGTTGGTAAACAATATAAAATAATACAAAGTAATGCAGTTTCATGTAACAGAATTACGACACATACAGGAGGTTGCGGCGACTAGCCTTCATCAGCAAACAAATACATACACAAAACACAACATATAGTCACGGAGAAGACACTCCGGTAGCTACATTAAGGCGTAACGACGCGATAGGAAGAATAAAAAGATGAAAAAATAAAGGCAATGAAGAGAAAATGAAAAATGTGAAAAAAAATTGAAAAAAATGTTCCTACTTACCTAAGAATCCGAAGATGTGTATTGCCAAGAATGTCACCGTTATCTTCTTATATACACAACCGAGGAAGTGGGGAGTGGGATGATGTCGGGGTGGTGGGTGTAACGGTTCAGTGAGCATCCCAGGTACATGAGTGGAAGTGGTACATGAATAGAAGGGGGGGGGGGGGCGGAGGCAGGAAGGTAGGTCGAGAAAATAGCAGCAATAGAGATGTGATGGTTATCTCAGAATGAAAACTGAGGAGTCCCAGTGGATATACTTACAAAGCATGAGTGGGTGCCAGTGAATGGGTTGGCCCCAGTGGACGAATATTGGAGAGCAATGGAGTGTGCACCCAAATATGATGGTGCTGCATGCCCTTTACATGACGTAGTAGTCAACCCCAGCATTTTTTGGCTGTTCGTGGTTCCTGGGCAAGTGTACGTTCAGTAGTTTGCCATCATTGCTTTTGAACGACCGGCACCCACACTATTTAATTTTTAAAAAAAAACACCAACACAGCTGTGTTTCGAACGCGGGTATGCGGGATTACGAACTGCTTCCGCAACGCCTTAGCCACGGATAAACAATTTTTGTTCTTATAAAGTTAATTCTAGTTTTTAACCACATTTAAATCTTCTTTCTCTTTCTCAGTTCCATTTTCTTTAGGGAGTGACCTCACACCACGTGATGCTTTAGCGGACTTTTTAGCCAATCTGGAAGCAGCGCTGTTGTCATGGGAGCTGTCGAAGGTAGATAGGTAGGTAGACAGACGGGCGGGCGGATGACAGACAGACAGACAGACAGACTGGTTGATGGACAGACAGACATACAGACAGATAAATAGATGGATTAGATAGATTAGAAACAGACGGACGGACGGACGGACGGATGTATGTATGGATGGATGGATGGGCGGGCGGGCGGGTAGGCAGATAGGCAGAGACAGATTGCTAGGTGGATAGATAGTTAGGTATGTAAATGTGAAGACAGGTCGTTAGATATCAGGTAGGAAAGTAGACAGGACGGCTTATGGTCAGTTGGTGTAGGGCATATAACTCTATGGGGGTTTGAGGGCGGAAGAAGGAGGAGGGGAGGGGGAAGGCAGGTGTGTATGTGTGTGTGTGTGTGTGTGTATGTGTGTGTGTGTGTGTGTGTGTGTGTGTGTGTACACACACACACACTGATAAATGCTTAAACATACAAGTAGACAGCTAATTTGATGGTAAGATATATTAGGTAGGTAGTTAGAGAAATAGATTTTATTTTCCAGAGAAAATAAAATAGGCAAGCAGAGATAGATAGATAGATAGGTAAATAAGAAAGTAGGCAGATATTTACGCGGACTGGCAGTTAAAAAGGCAGGTAAGCTGTAGAGAAAAAAGTAAGTAAATGGGTAGATAGGCAGATAACTATATAGTTAGGCATATAAAGCTATAAAGGTAAGCAGATAGCTATAAAGGTAGACAGATAGCTATTAAGTAGGCAGATAGCTATAAAAGTAGGCAGATAACTATTTAGCTAGGCAGATAGCTATAAGGTAGGCAGATAGCTGTGTAGGTAGGCAGATAGCTATAAAGTAGGCAGGTAGCTGTGTATGTAGGCAGATAGCTATAAGGTAGGCAGATAGCTATAAGGTAGGCAATAAATGTAGGCAGATAACTATAAGGTAGACAGATAGCTATGTAGGTAGGCAGGTAGCTGTGTTGGTAGGCATGTAGCTGTGTAGGTAGATAGGTAGCTGTGTAGGTAGGCAGGTAGCTGTGTAGGTAAGCAGGTAGCTGTGTAGGTAGGCAGGTAGCTGTGTAGGTAAGCAGGTAGCTGTGTATGTAGGCGGGTAGGATACAAACACTTAGGGATCGGGAAATGATAATTAATTTTTCAGACAATCTCAATCACCATCGCCTTCATGACAACAGCAACATTGAGATTACAAGATCGCCCCTACCTGCATACATGGATGGTCGGTCATCAGGTGAATTGCCTCCTGGCACGTCTTCGAACAGAGAACCCCCAGACTAATGTTGCCGGCGTTCTGTAGACCTACGCTGGTGCTAGCGGTCTGGTTCGCTGAGGAATCGATGCAGTGTTTCAGTATATCCTCTGCCAGTATGTTCTTGAACGATCGGGTAAAACCTTCAAAGGCACATCCTCCCACAGGATCTGGTTTGTGGTATTATATATATATATATATACACTACTGGTAATGGCACCTGGCCTTCTTGACAGACGATAGTTTGTTACATTGTGCTTAAAAGAAAAACAGGCATAATAACTACAACCCATGACGGTAGCGAATGTCAGACCAATAAGCGCCGTAAATCTTCGTCCACAATGGATGCACGTGAAACATGGTCATTTCCACCATTACGCATCATCTTAGGGTAGCGGGGTAGGGGTATCCCCTATCAAAGGAGAAGTAAGGCGCCTCCTTCCCTCCGCTAGCCTACGGGACACCCTTGGGCAAGGTGGAGTACCCGTTTAGCCCCCCGATCAGGGTTACGTGAAGCCATGGGTGCAGGTGGTGGATGAAGATGGAGAGCAGCCGACAGATAGTTGTAGGTTATGGTCTCCACCTTCACGACGGTAGGCAGAGGCTCTCCTTTTTTGAGGAGACAATGGCTACGGTCACTGACCAGTATGGTCACTGCTGGGAAGGAAAGCAATGGCAAACTACCTTCTTTACACATGCCAAGAAAATCATGTTGTGTTCACTTATCGATAATCAGAGAAACGGCGTAAATGGGTGCTCCATAGGAGCAGCCTCGCCCGGTAGGGATAGTCATGCGCACCAGGTGACTCCAGACCGTCAACAGGCTACTAGGTGCAAAAGATTAATATCATTGAAAGTAGGAACTTGGAATGTTAGAACAATGAATGCAGATGGAAAGTTGGAGGACATCAAAAAAGAAATGGAGAGAGAGAAGATTAACATATTAGGAATATCGGAAACGAGATGGAGAGGAGCAGGGATAAGGACAGGAGAGGATTGTAAGATTATTTACTCGGGGGGAGAAGAACAGCAAAGAGGTGTAGCCATTATATTAGATAAACAAACATCAAATTCTGTCAAAGGATATTGGGCTGTGTCAGACAGAGTTCTATTAGTAAAATTAAACGGAAGACCTTTTGAAATAAATGTAATTCAAGTATATGCCCCAGCAAGTGAAAGCAGTGAAGAAAGTATAGAGAAATTTTATAATGACATGGAGTCTGCTTTGAAGAACTGTAAAAAATCAGAAATAAATATCATAATGGGTGATTTCAACGCAAAAATAGGAAAGCAAAGCGATGGATGCAGTGTAGGCAACCATGGTTTGGGAGAGAGAAATGAAAGAGGTTACAGACTTGTAGAATGGGCAAAAGAACAAGAAATGGTTGTAGGAAACACCTGGTTTAAACAACATCCTAGAAGATTATGGACATGGAGGAGTCCAGACAGCAGGATTAAAAACCAGATAGATTACATCCTGATAAGCAAAAGGTTTCGAAATGCATTAACAGTTGTAAAAACAGTTCCAAATGCAGACTGTTACAGTGATCACAGATTAATTATTGGCACATTGAGGGTAAAGTTAAAGAAAGTCAAGTATACAGCAGGAAACCCTAAATATGACTTGTGCAAATTGAAAACTGACAAAGAAATACAAGATAATTTTAACATAGAAGTAAAGAACAAATTTGATTTATTGTCTGATCTAGAGATCCTATTTCAAGATGTAGATGATCAATGGGAAATGCTGAAGAATTCAATCAGTTGTGCAGCAGAAAAAACTATTCCAAAAGTAAGGAAAGTGGGCCGTAAGACATGGATGACTGAAGAAATTTTACAACTAATGGAAACAAGAAGACAGAACAAAAATAATCCTGCCAAATATGAAGAAATTCACAGAAAAGTCAGAACCTTATGTAAGGAGGCTAAAGAAACATGGCTTGAGAAAAATTGCAGAGAAATTGAAAAACAACACAACAGTAAAAATGCGAAACTAATGCACAAAAGAATTCAGGAGATTACTAATCAAAGAACACGTACATCAGCAGGCTGCCTAAAGACAAAAGATGGAAGAGTCGTAATAGAAAAAGATCAGATTTTACACGTATGGTCAGATTACGTGAAAAACCTTTATGACGATAACAGAGACGAACAATATATTGTTCAAAATAACAATGAAGGGCCAGCAATTTTGAAGACGGAGGTTCAGAATGCTCTTAATCATATGAAATCTGGCAAGACCCCCGGTCCAGACAGCGTCACAACAGAAATGATTAATGCTTTAGAAGAATATGGAATAGATAAAGTTACCAGTCTGCTTAATACAATATATGATACTGGAAATATACCTCATGAGTTATGTAATTCTGTATTTATTGCAATCCCAAAGAAATCAGGAGCCTTGGAATGTGATCAACATCGAACAATTAGTATAATGAGTCACATCACGAAGATTTTGCTAAGAATTATCATGCAAAGAGTTAGGAGGAAAATACAACCTGAAATAGGAGAAGAACAATGTGGGTTTGTAGTAGGCAAGGGTACAGTAAATGCTGTGTATATACTGAGAACCGTAATCGAACGTTCTATAGAAGTAAACAAAGATCTACACCTTTGCTTTATTGACTACACAAAGGCTTTTGATAAAGTGAGACATGTCAACATGATAAGGATGCTTGAAGATCTACAAATTGATGGGAAAGACCTTAGACTTGTAAAAAACATATATTGGAAACAACAAGCTGCCATAAGAGTTGATAATGAAGTAAGCCAATATCAGGCTATTAAGAGAGGTGTGAGACAGGGATGTGTAATGTCTCCAGATCTGTTTTCCCTGTACAGTGAAAATATTTTCAGAAATATTGAAAATATGGAAGGAATCAACATTGGGGGACGATGCATCAATAACATTAGATATGCAGATGATACAGTCTTGATTGCAGACAATGAACAGGACCTGCAAAATTTAGTAGATGCGGTTGTTACACACAGTGAACAACAAGGGTTAGAATTAAATTGTAAAAAGACACAGATTATGGTCGTCACTAGGAAGAACGAAATACCACAGTGTAATATACAAGTAAATGGGAATATTCTTCAACAAGTGAATAGGTACAATTATCTCTTAACAGTAATAACATCTGATGGGAGATGCCTTGAAGAGATTAGAACAAGGATCGCCATGGCAAAAGTAGCCTTTAGCAAGATGAAAAACATACTGACCAATAAAAAGATGTCAATTGAAACGAGAAAAAGAGTGTTGAGATGCTACATAGAACCTGTACTTTTATATGGATGTGAAGCTTGGACAATGAGCAGCCAGGCTGAAAAACATCTGATGGCTGTAGAAATGTGGTTTCTGAGGAAAATGCAAAGAATACCATGGACAGCCAGAAAGACCAATGAACAAGTCCTTCAAGAAACAAATGAAGATCGTAAACTGATCAGAGACATTAGACGTAGACAGTCACAATTTTTTGGGCATGTTATGAGAAGAAATGATTTGGAGAACTTGGTGACAACTGGTAAGATCGAGGGGAACAGACCAAGGGGAAGACCTAGAAACAAGTATCTGGATGGCTTGGCCTTGTGGCATGGTCGAGACAGAAACACGGAACTGATCAACGACTCTGTTGATCGAGTGAGATGGCAGAACATGACCGCCCACGCTTACCGGCATGGCACATGATGGATGGATGGCATCATCTTACGTCTCACACACTCAGTGTGTGCCCTATCTGCAATCATTTTCTCTTTTTATCTGTATTCAATCTCCTATCTTTTCCCGCCATGCAACACGATCAGCGGCGACTTGCCCCAAGGTGCAATATCAATACCTTTATCAATCAAGATCCGCTTACACACAGACACACACACACACACACTCACTCACACATACACTCACTCACACACACGTATATAATTGCATGTCCTGTGCAGGACGTTGCCACCAACCCTAACCCAATGTTGATTTACAAGGCCGTTTTACGTTCAGCAGTTTGCCATTGCCTTGTGAATGAGAAGTCAACGCTGACGCCCAACTGACCTGTGTAGGAAGCAGGTCCCGCTACCCCGCCAGCAGCGAATCGGAAGTTTTAGAACCAGCGCTCTTATCTATTCGACCACGTTGATCTTAGGAACATGTGAAAAGAAGATCACATTTTTAAAGTAAACGTAATTTCACCTATTTGTAAAATCAGGAGCTAAGTGGGAGAACAGAAGCCAAGACATCAAGGAGAGACTTCACTGTTGCTTAATTCTGTCGAATAAAGTGAGCTCGAAATGTCTGCTACTTCGAATGACTTTATACTAAGAGTTGGGTTGAGTCAAGAACCGACATAATGGCATTCGAGACATTCCCATACCTGCGCCGTTCTCAACTGCACCAGCCAGCTGTCATTTACTGCCACTATAGTACCTTGCTGTGTAGGGCAGGGGTGTCTTAAGTCTGAGAAATCACGGCCACCTGGCTAGTGCAGTCGCCGCAAACTGTGCAGGTTAGGTTTCTTTTTTACCCCTGACATAAAATAATAATAATTAAAAACAAAATAACTCCACACCTTACCGAGGATTCTAACCCGGGTCTCCCGAAAGAGAATCCGGCATGCTAGCCACTCGGCGGCCGCTCCTCCGCACCAGCCAGCAAAGAATCCAAATACTAATGGTACCAGTAGCAGTTTTATTACGTGTCTGCCTGGCCTTTCCTCAGAGTACTGAGTGTCGGGCAGATCCTCTAGTCACTCCCTGCACTATCATCATCTCCTGTTAATGATGATCTATCAGTTCTTCTGCATCTTGCACACTATTCCAAAGGGCTCGATCTTGTCTGCCTTATCATGCACCAATTTTTGGTGCGATGCAGACCCAGCCAATCTGTCCGCATGCTCGTTTCCCGCCACACCGGCATGGTCTGGGGAAAAATCCAACAGATACTCTCTATTTTTGATTGTCGAATGGAAGCCTGTCACTCTGCCCGAAGCACTCCTGTCTTCACCGATCTCATCATATTTTCTGAGCCACTTTATACCAAGAATTAATTGCTAGTGATATACACCTGATGACCTTGACTGTGAAGGTATTACTACTTGTGATTAAGATGTGAACTATTTGACCCACCTCCA
Source organism: Cepaea hortensis (assembly GCA_963921405.1). Taxonomy (NCBI): domain Eukaryota; kingdom Metazoa; phylum Mollusca; class Gastropoda; order Stylommatophora; family Helicidae; genus Cepaea; species Cepaea hortensis. Next base: position 85,723,435 of record OY992896.1, read on the forward strand.
TTTGGCGAGCAGATATCGTAGACGTCAAACTGGATGCATTGATCAAAGTCGGGTACCCGCGGGAAGTAGGTGATAAAGACGTAGCACATCTCACCCTGAAATGATGACATGGGTAGTCGCGAGTTGAGAGATGGTCAACACTACGAGATACTGTTATCTTTTAACATAAACTGGGTTGTTTATCTAACATTGATATCATTTTGTGGGGCTGGTCTGGTTCGCTAGATCAGTTCCGCGTCTAGCGTTCGTTGTCTCGGATGGCTGTGTGAGGTGCACCAAAATGGGATCTTCCCAGCCAACGTGAGTTAGCGAGGCAGGCGTTTCAAGAATGTAACCGCATCGTGCAGCAAGGGTCGTGGTTTGAGCGGGCAAAAGAGCAAAATGTGTACGACCGTTCGACAAAGTCTCGATAAGCGCCCACTCTCTCTCGATGAGCAGTGGGCCTGCAGTCAGTAAGCTGGTATAGCTTTTTTTCGGTTAGTCCTGCCGGCGTAGCTTGAAAGCTCGTCGGTAGGCGTCCAGTGGTTTTGCATGTATCACCTTGTACCGGGAGGGCGCGCTTTAGCGATGCTACTCTTGGCTTGCGTGTGCGTGAATAGTCCGTCTGTCCGATAGATATCTGGTTGATCCTGCCAGTAGTCATATGCTTGTCTCAAAGATTAAGCCATGCATGTCTAAGTTCACACTGTCTCACGGTGAAACCGCGAATGGCTCATTAAATCAGTCGAGGTTCCTTAGATGACACGATCCTACTTGGATAACTGTGGCAATTCTAGAGCTAATACATGCTTACCAAGCTCCGACCCTCGCGGAAAGAGCGCTTTTATTAGTTCAAAACCAATCGTCGTTGCCCTTCGCGGGGCGCGGCGTTCCCACTGGTGACTCTGGATAACTGTGTGCTGATCGCATGGCCTTACGTGCCGGCGACGCATCTTTCAAATGTCTGCCCTATCAAATGTCGATGGCTCCCCCGATGTGTCTCCACCTTGCCGTGGTGGGGGAGCTTGCGTGTCCCATCGACCCCATGTGCTTGCCGATGGGTGAAAAACTACATATCGGACAGCATATGGGATAGGGACCAGACTAATAGAGACACAACCTGCTGCTCTGCAGGTGACTGAGGATAGCAGTCAAAAGTTTAAAAGGTGCACGAAGGCAGACGCTTTTGGTCTGGACAAAACTCTTAAGGCTCCCTGTCGAGGGCTGTGGCTGAACGCCTCTAAGCCACAAACCCCCCGATCTGAGAGCCAGGCCGATACCCGCCTACCGAAAAATAGAAGCGTGATACTGAGCAAGCCACATTCTTAGTTCTCTTACATGTTCGAAGGCTCTCAGCTGGGGGATATGAGAGATTCCCGGATGAGAGGGCCAGGCCGTTTCTCGTCCACTGCTTCACGAAGGTAAGGTGCTGAGCCGGCAGCACATGTAGCCTACCTGGTGAGCGAGTACAAAAAGTCAGAAAAGTGCCCCAGTCGAAGTAAATGGTTACGAAAAATGTCTGTACCTACCCATAGAGAGTGTAGACAAAAGTGGAAGAACGTCTTAATAACGCGAAATGGAACGCACGGCGAGCGAACCTAATGCGTGGTCTGAAAGCACAAGCAAAAGCTTACCGAGTGGATGTCGCTCGCAGTCTGACCGCTCCTGGTGTGTGCTTGAGAGCGATCAGTGGCAAGCGGGATGCCCAACACATGGAAGTGAGGAACTGAAGCAGCCATGAGCAGGACGTGGCAACCCCTTTGGGTGATCTAGTCTCAGAGCAATATGTGCCGGCTCTGCAATTATGGAAGCCCCCTTGGATAGCGAGGGAATGCCCATGGTCTGCCCCTGCCTTCCCTTGAGGGCCGACCGCGATGTCGTTGATTGTTCTATCTTGACCAGCTGAGATGTGGGTGACATCACAACAGTCTAACGTATCTCGAAACCAGAGGAAGGCTAACCTCATTAAAAAATGCCCGCCGGAAGCCGGAAGTGTCATCCTACGGGTGGCAAACTAAAAATTGACACTACGCAATTACGTCCGAGTGTAATGTCTCGTCCGAATGTCTCTCGTGCTAGGAACAGCTCTGACTACCTAGTTTCCGAATGCCGCTCTTGTTCGGAACAGCTCTGACAAGGTAGTTTTCCGAATGTCTGTCGTGCCTGGAACAGCTCTGACGGGCGCAACGACAAGCACATGTCCGAAAACTCGCTGAGTGAATACCGTCTGTAGACCTGTCTGGTTTGTGCGGGAACGGCATGGGGCAAACGAAATGCCCAATATATTGAAGTGAGGAATTAAAGCAGCCATGAGCAGGACGTGACGATTCCCTCTGTGTGCCCAGTACCAGGGCGCTATGTGCCGGCCCTGCAATTATGGAAGCCACCCAGGATGGCGGAAAATGCTATGGACTGTCCCTGCCTTCATTTGAGGGATGACCGTGCAGTCTCCGACTGTTCAAACTTGACCAGCTGGGAGGTGGACAGTACCACAAAAGTGAGAGTCTCCCAGGAATGCTAACCTGGTCAAAAATGCACGCTAAAAGCCGGATGTGTTGGCCTAAGGGTTTCGATCCAAGGGTGCCTAACTAGACACACCGCAATCACATCTGAAAAAACACTCCGGATGAACGCAAAGAAGAAGAAGATATCATTTTGATCTCAAGCGTAGTCAAGACACACTACTTTAGTAGTGCTGGATGAATTTTTCATGTGAATTAGCTTTCCCTATTAACAGTGTCCCACGGCATCAGGCGAACCCACTCCGATTTCAGAGGTATTGCTATCATGATACTCATAGTCTACAGCCATACCACGTTGAAAATACCGGTTCTCGTCCAATCATCGAAGCCAAGCAACGTCGGGCGTGGTTCGTACTTAGATGGGTGACCGCCTCGGAACACCGCGTGTTTTAGATATCTTTTGTCTCTGAAATCGGAGTGGATTCACCTGATGGCGAGGGATATTAGTAATAGGGAAAGCTAATCCACAAAGCAAAAATCAGTCTAGTGCACTAGAAGTGGTAGCACGTGTGTGGACTATGCTTGAGTTCAAAGCTAGCGATTTATTTACTTGTTGGAAATCAGCTCGACCGAATGGATAAGTGTAACCGCTCT